>WEIT01015932.1:98443-143448 GCA_013389985.1 Dryoscopus gambensis | reverse complement strand
ATTTGCTTGTTCAAACTGTGAGAGTAGCTTGAGCCTTTCCATATCTGTGGCAAGCAGGGAGGACTTCACCCTTGTAACAGCATTTTGCAAGTAAAAAGTTAGGTATTGTGCAGGAAAAATAATCATTTGTTATGTAAAGCTAACTTTAAAATTGATTAGTGAGTCATCCCATGTAAAACTCGAGGATCACAACTTAGTTTTTGTTGAGGTGGCTGATTTCTGAATTTATCTTTTTGTCAGTTTTTTGACTTGGAAAGCAACCTTAGCTTTCTCTGTTATTAGTGGCTACACTGATCTGTTTTTATTTCATTTCTAGAGACTTAGTTTTTGTAGTAAGGAGGCTGTAATCCCTGCCAGGGATTATCTGGCAAACTATAAGCATCTGCTCTCAGCTCGTTTCCTCAATGGACAGGGCCAGTTAGACCTTGTGTCTATAAAGGTGTGCTGGTTTTTGGAAAGAAGGGCTGTAAACATTAGTGCAGATGGTCTGATGATCTTAGAGAGCCTTTTAAGACCCTCAGCCGCGGTATTTAAAAATTTAGTTGGAAATCTGGAAAAATTCCTAGAAGGTTCCAGTAGCCAGTCATCATTGAACTGTCTTATGTCCCTTTTGGCATTAAACTGAAGCAACGTTGGATCAAGAATCTGAAATAAAGGCACAGCATTTCACATGGATAAGGCTGACATTCAGTCTCACAGACATTTGCATGTCTCTTGTTCATTTGTTTATTTTGGAGCTGATCATAATTTATGAGTTGACATAACAGAAGAAAAGATTTCTTTGAAAATAAGAGAGAAAAGGTGGATTTTTAAACAGAGATTTGTAAATGTTTCCCATTGTTATTAATTTTTAAGACAATTGGGCTCCCAGTTCCCTTCAGATGCTTTGAGAAACCTGCCTCCATTGCTACAATTTTAGACCATTCCTATATAAAATTTGGGCCATCTGCATTTTAACTGTCTTGTAAGCTCTAAATATTCCATTCACCTGCTCTAATAGAAAGCTTTAGCCTTTTTTCCATGGACATATGTCTGAAACAGCTTACACTGAATTTTTATTAAGAAACGTAGAGGACTCAATGGTGTGATGAATTTGAAGTTTAGTAGTAAATTTGGTAAACAGTTCAGATTTCATTGTTCTATAAGATGGAATGAATTCCTTGTATATAAACAAAATAATTTCTTCCCTCATATAGGAAGGGATGAAGAAAATGTTGTAGTGACAGCATTGGCTTCTCTGCCTCCTGTGGTAGCAGATGATTTTTGTTCTGTGCCCTGTGCCATGACCTGAGGGCTTTTTGAACATGAACATGGTGATCAAGAAAGTTGAAATTTCCCAGAGGCCTAGAACCTGCAAACAGAGCTGTTGTGAGTAATATGTCTAAATATGGTCTCATGTAGTCCACATTCAAGCACACAGCAAAGCCTCAGTTGATTTGAGCCAGAAGCAGGCCACACACACAAAGCTGTGATATTATCGATCAACTGTTTAGACAGACAAATGTACAGAAATCCCCATATCCATATATTCTCTGACACATTTTCCAGTGTAGGATCCTGCTCAAAAGTGCTAGACACTCAGACTGAAATCAAGGCTCAGTTTCTCTATTCTGGTTTCAAGTTGTTGACAGTGAATCATTTAATGGACTGACCAAGTCCTGTCATCATGTGCCACTTGGTGGGCACATGCCCACATTGTTTACAATATTCACACATTTGCGACAGGTGAGAGCATTGCTTCCCTCTTTCATGGCACATTAAAATGACACTGTTTGCACATTTAGAGCTATTAAGCTCTAAGTCAGGAGTGCTGTCTGCACTATTTTTCAGAGGAAGAAACATGGTTTATGTAGTCTAGTGTCGCTGAGGTGAAAGAAGTAACCATCATAGAATCATAGAATGGGTTTGACACAGATCTGTTGGAGCAGGTCCAGAGGAGGGCCTGAAGGTGATCAGAAGGCTGGAGAACCTCTCCTTGGAGAAAGGCTGAGAGAACTGGGGTTATTCAGCCTGGAGAAGACTCCAGGGACACCTCACTGGGGCTTTCCAGCAGTTAAAGGAAGCTTGTAAAAAAGAGAGAGAGGAACTTTTTACATGGGCGTGTAGTGCTAGGACAAGGTGTGGGGTGGTTTTAAACCCTGCATCTCTCTGCCAGATGGCACTCACGCTCCCTCCTGAGGTGGGGACACTGGGGAAGAACAAAGGTAAGTAAAACAGCAAAACAAGAGATGGAAGGGATCTGCCCTGGTCTCAGAGATTAGCATGCCTTGCATGTCTTAGGGAAGACCTAAGATTCTCTCTTTTCTCTTTATAATTCAGTTTCCTGATTTTCCCCCTTCTCTGCCACAGGAGCATCTTCATCACTGTGCTGCAGAATTGTGCTACCTCTGTAGACCAGTGGGATGTGAAGTCATGAGACTCAGTGTGAGAGAAAGTGCTATGGCCATGCATTTTGTGGGAGACAGCCGAACCTCCAGCTCCCTGGGCCTTGTGACAACTCTACCTGCTGGAGCCTGTCAAAAAACAAGGCACTTACGGTATTTAGAAACCCTCAGGAACAGAGAGCAGCTGAACAGGAATTTGCTCTGACCATGTGTGCTTCATTCTGACAATGCACCATTTATTACCTATGTCTTTTCAATATCTCCATCTTTCTGTCCAATATTGAAGAGAGAGAGAATATTTATGAGCAAACTGCAGGCATAAGCATACTGAAAAGCTGCAAAATGATAGACATCAGAATAAAATCACTTAACATGTCATGCTCCCTGAGTTAGGGATAAAGTAGTTACCTAAGTGATTCCTTTCCAACCAATGCAAGAACAACATTAATCACGTCTAACTATACAATTTCAGCCTGTGTAGACACATTCTGGCTCCTGTCCAGTTACTGAAAATCTTAACCATGTCATAACCCCATTTTGATTATCTGTTGCTTGGGGAATCAGCTTCAGGTCTCCCGAAGGCACAAAAGAAGCATGAGCAAACACTGTCAGGCACTGCCTTTATTTTAAAAGCACTCTAAGAACCATGATGGAGATCTTCATCTCTATTGGACACATCCTTTCTCCTGGAGCAGATGTCTTCTTCAGCTACTGCCTCTGCCCCAGAGCTCTGAGCTAATCCTGGGGCAAGGAGATGGTACCATTTCTGTCAAGTCCGCAACAAAAGCCATTGACTTGGGAAGAAGAGTCACTGCTTGCGCGCTTGCAGGAGGGGCAGTGAGCTGTTAGAGACCCATGTTTACAGCTGATTAACAAATTGTGTGGTAAGGCAGCATGGCATTAAGGAGTTAATCATAATCGAGGCAGAGATTAATATCTAATTGAAGCAACTCCATGCAGTTTAATTTGCTTCCACTGGCTTAGTGACAGAGTGACTCCACCAACTGGAGCCATGTGAAGCCTGCTCCACCCAAACTGGGGTGGTTCCAGACAGAAAGCACCTGTCAATCTGCCCATCCTGCCTTGCTGCATGCACAGAAAGCAGAAATCATGTACAGCTCTCCAACTCCTAAGCTCCTCTGCACTTGGGCAATTACCCACGATTATATGCTTGGTGGAAGCTGATGTCTCCTCAAATTGGTTAGGCATGTTCACAGGTTGAAGAAAAGATAAAGTGGCTCAGTGATTTGAGATTAGTTTCTGCCTCCCTTTGTTGGAGCCATATTCACAGCACACTGCCTCACCCCTGTGCATGAAGGAGAACAAGATCAAAGGGATTCACACAAAGGATTGCAACTCCACACTGAAATACTGTTTCCTCATCTCACTTTTCTGTCAGTCACACTCCACTGCCCTAACTCTGGAGTTAGGTCAGACTCAGGGAAGGAACAAGGTGGCCTGGACTTGGCACTGGATATTAATTTTGTACCTGCACATCTCTCTGCAAAAGATTTGTGTAAGTGTGTCCACTGTAGCAGCTCTCTTTCAGAGAGAATCCAGTATCACCAATTTGTACAGGAATTTATTTCTCATCTCTCCACACTGGCCAGGTTATAATAAAGAAGCTGATTTACAGCATACCACAGCAGTAGGAGAAGTGGGAAAGTACCTCTATGTTGCATTAGAAGCAACAACAGCAGTTGAACCTGCAGGGGAACTTCCAGTACAATGGATGAAGTAACCCACACTGGAATTTGACAAAAAACTTGGATTATTTCCTCTGCCTGAAGAAATACATGATGGTGACCCTAAGGCCTTACTCTGCATGAGTAGCCATGATCTTCCTAATATGGTTAAATAAGTCATTCACCAAATTAATTTGAAGCATTTTCCCATGCAAGGCATTGTCTGCTTTAGGACCGTGTCCTTGACAGATTTAATTCTGATTATTATGTTTGTTAGAGAAATAATTAGTTCAGGCTCCCAGCTCAGACTCCTTGACATTAGTTCTCATACAAAAGTGCAGAGAATACTTAGGAGCAAATTGCAGGCATAAATATACTGGAGGGTTGGGAACTTATGTGATACAGACAAGCCCACAGTGACTCCAAGCCATCACAGTGAGGCACTTAAATAGTGAGCTCCTCTTTGAAGGTGTCACAGACTGCAGCAAGTTCCACTTTCAGCTTTTGTGGAAATAGTTACTGAATTCTGAGTGATACCATGGGGAGATTTGCCATGCAAAATGTTATGCTTTTTTTGGATGTGAGATCATAGGATCTCATAGGTTTGGGTTGGAAGGCACCTTAAAGATCATCCAGCTCTGACCACCCCATCATGGGCAGTGATACTTTCCACTAGACCAGGTTGCTCAAAGCCCCATCCAACCTGGCCTGGAACACTTCCAGAGATGGTGCATCCACAGGTTATCTGGGCAACCTGTGCCAGTGCCTCACCACCCTCAAAGTAAAGAATTTCTTCCTTATATCTAACCTAAACCTATTTTCAGTTTGAAGCCATCCCCTTTCTCCTGTCACTACATGCCCTTGGAAAAAGTCCCTCTCCAGCTCTTTTGTAGGTCCCCTTTAGGTACTGGAAGGGTCCTGTATGGTCTCCCCAGAGCCTTCTCTTTCTTCTCTTGGCTGAACAACCCCACCTCTCTTACCCTGTCTTCATAGAAGAGAGGCTCCATCTCTCTGATCTTCTTTGTGGCCCTTCTCTGAACTCACTCCAACTGGTCCATGGCCTTCTTATGTTGGGGGCTCCAGAGCTGGATGCAGCACTCCAGGTGGGGAGCGGAGCAGAGGGGAAGAATCCCCTCTCTTGCCCTACTGGCCATGCTGCTCTTGACACAGTCCGGGACATGTTTGGCTTTCTGGGCTGCAAATGCATCCTGCCAGGTCACATCAAGCTTTTCACCCACCAACACCCCCAAGTCCTCCTCAGGGCTGCCCTCAATCCATTTTTCACCCAGCCTGTACTTGCGCTTAGGATTGCCCTGAGCCACATGCAGGACCTTGCATTTGGCCTTGTTGAATGTCTCGAGGTTCACATGTCAATACTGTAAGGTCCCTCTGGAATTACTGTTGTTTCACGCCTGCTTCTTTTTTAGGTGACAAAGGCATGTTTCCTTCGGCCAGTGCCACGACAGTCAGCAAACCTTTACTGCCAAACACAAGAAAGCTGCCATGCAGAAAGGAGGGCTGGGCTGGGAAGGGCCTGCGAGAAAATGCTTCAGTGGCCATGGGGAAGGAGCAGAGGAGAAGGAGAGGAAGAGGGAGAGGAGAAGGGAGAGGAGGGGAAAGGAGATGAGGGAGAGTGCCTGCCTATCTCCGCCAGAGGACGGCGCAGCGTTTTCCTAGAGGCACTCAGCGCTGAGTGAAGCGGCTTCGCGGGCTGCTGCTGCCGGCTCGCTGGGCTTCCCCCGCCCCTTCCCACCGGGCTGCCCCCGNGGGAGGGGCAAGGCACTGCGGGGCAGGGCATGGCCGGGCGGGGCAGGGCACGGCAGGGCCAGGGCTCGCCAGCCGGGCCGGTCTCACCACCAAGGCAAAGGCGGATCAAAGGCACACAGAGACCTGTGGGGTCAACACCCAGCCAGCCCTGTAATACTCGAAAGCTCAGTGACACTAAATAGCACAAAAATAGAAGAACTGTCAGCAGGAAGGCCCTGAACCGTTCTCACTGGAAATCTTCATGTGAAGATCATGCTGTATCAGTATTATGTTCTTAGTAGCACTGTAGGATGTTCTCAGCTCAGTATGATTTGTAACTGTTTATTCAGTGGTTTGTTTTTTCTCAGGCATCCATTGTGCCTAAAGGTTGCATAAGCAGGTTATGCACAACTTTATGAGTACACAGTCATAATCTAGTGACTTGAAGATTTGCATAGTGCATAGAAGATTTCTGGGCGTAACGTGCTATTGGACTGTATTGTGGCATGCAGACGGGTCGTGTCACTGTTAGTCTGGCAGCCCTCAGTGATCAAGGGACATAGCAGCCTCATCGGACCTTGAAACAGGCTGATTCTTGATCTTGTTGAGCCATTTTGACTCTGCTTTATTTCTTAGGGGTTTGTACTGCTTCACACTGCCTCTTGTCACTTGAATGATCTTGTTAGAAGTTTATCTTGCCGGAACATCTTTACTCCTGCCTTTGCTTTTAGTTCTCTCATGTGGTACGACTTTAGCTTAAGTATCCCCTACAGTTCCTCATGGTGTCCTCAATAAAGCTGCACCAGAGGCATGCAACCTTGCCTTGCAAACCTGGGCCATGGCTGGCAGGCACACGAATCCCTGGGCTGTGAGGTTATGCGTGGCAGAAACATGCCTGACCTGTGAGCGTGTGAGCTTGAAAGGGGAGCTCAGGAGGACCAGCCCATTGCAGGAATAATATTTGCACTCGCAATCAAAGAAAAGGCTAACAGTGAAACAAATGGCTGTTATGATACAGGAGGTTAAACTAGGAAACTGGAATGCTTCCTCTGAGCCTAGATCTCTATGTTCTTCCCACAAACCATAAAATCCACATATAAAAATCCACATATATAAATCCGTATGTTCTCCTATGGATAACATGTGCCTGAAAGGGCTTGTCTTCATGGTGCGTCTATAATTGCTAAAAAGGATTTGTCTCATTAGTACGCATTTCATATTAAAATGCTGATTTGTTTCTGTAGACAGATTGCCACACAAGGTAGAGCAAACTTGTTCTAGTTTGAAAGCAAACTAGTGAGAGACTTTGAATCAGAAATACAATTTAATAGGAAAAATAAAAATAAATGTAGTAGTACAAAAAAAACAACCCACTGACAGAGTCAGGGTACAAACCTGACCTCCTGACAGTCAGGGGGTTTGGCAGAACTTCAATCAAATGGTGGCTGCAGTTCTCCTGGAGTGATGGTTCCGTTGAAGCAGTGATTCTGTAGAGGAGGTCTGGTCTTCCTCTGAAAGTCCAGTGGCGGAGTAGGAAGGGTCTGGTCTTCCTCTGATAGTCCAGTGGCGAAAGGCTCCCCGTGGTGTTCCAAACCTCAGCTTATATTCAGGATGGAATGCTTGGTTCCTCCCTCTGGGCGGAGTATCTTACAATGGGATGTAATCTTATCAGCCATGCGGTGATGGCCCATTAACAGAAGATGTCCCCCTGGAGGGAGGATGGGTCAGAGGAGAGATAAGAACTCTGCTGCACCTGGTGTCAACAGCTGGCCCATTAACAGAAGATAGCCCCAGGAGCTTATCAGGGATGAGTCATGGAGGGGATGGGGCAACCCTGTCCCACGGGTTCCAACAGCTTATGAAGATGGTAACAGAATAAATACTTTTGGATACATCTTACACTGTAACCTAGGACAAAACTGCACTGGCGTGAGAATACAAACATAGCTGCTGAAGGTTATTCTGTTTAATTTTATTTTTGACAGCAGTGCATGTCCCTGGTTGAAGCAAACAGCATTAAGAGATGGGGTGAGGAGTCCTGCCTCCTTTCACACATTGCTCAGAGGTGCTACAGCTTTGTGGGGCCCTTAAATAGCTCATCCAGCACATAGGCAGTGGAGTACTCTGAGACCTATGGCTGGGCATAAGTGACTGCAACTGCTTTTCCTTTTGTCTGGCTAGAATATACTCATTCCTCCTGCTGCCATCCTCTGCATGGTGCGTGGGCATGATTTGGTTATTGTCAGACATTTCTGCAGTTTCTTCTGCAGCTCCTTTTTATCATTTCATGATTTGACTATTAGCTAAATAGTAAGTGTTCTCACATGGCCTGTTTAGGATGTGTGAAGCAGTTTATATGAAATAAAGCTGTTAAATACTTCTGTTCTGTTTTATTTCAGTTGTCATGCGTTTCTTTAACACTCTTGAGTCAACATTTCTCTGAATCAAAGTGGAAATGCTAAAATAGCCTAGGATTTTTTTAGAAAATAAGTAATAAAGTATTTTATTTAGGAAATGAACCCATTTGTGTAAAAGAAAAGGATCAAAAGTACACCAGGATGCTAAGTGTTTGTGTAAGGGGTTTTTATAGATATATATTCACATAAATACTGAATTAATGCGAGGAGCAATAGAACTATTGCCATTTCAGACAGGCATTACCCATTTGTGATTGGTGGGCATTCTGTGCCCTGACCTTACCATGGCTTTTTTCTTAGAAAATCTGCCAATAGCCTCAAGTTGAGATGGCCAAGTGGCCAAGAGGGCCGAGACTTCCAGGGTAACTCTATGTGAGGTATGAGGAAGGAAATTTTTTGGCTTGTGCCTGGTCATTCCCTTGGTCTTCTGTCAGCGCTATTCTCGTTTGAAAACTAAACCAGAAGTAGCCACTAGATGGCTGTATTCAATAACAAAAGGCCACACATGCCTTCTTATTCTGCTATAACCCATACTAAAGATGCAGTATCATTTTTGTAAAATCAATTAGTCTTTTCGTGGCAAAATTAATGTGGACAGGCCATAGAGGCAGGACAGTGCATCCTGATAAAGTTGTCCACAAAACCAGCTTGAGCAGGACAGAATGGACAGCGTGGAGCTTGAGCATGAAGGTCCTGAGCTGTCCCCTAGTGCTAGACCCAGCCTAGTTCTAATGGAGGCCAAGGATGACATTTCCTGCCAGGACTATGGGGAGACACCCCTGACTCAGCTTGAGATGCTGCTGGAAATCCCAGATGTGGAGCACTGGTCAGTCAGTCGCTGTGCCAGCCATACTTCTGGGTGGCAGAGGAAGGGTAAGGCAAAAGTAGGACATCTCTGCCCCTTCCCACAAAGAAGTCCTTGGATGCTGAAAGAAGGCTGTGGTGGGTTAATCTTGGCTAACAGCCAAATACCCACCCAGCTGGTCACTCCCCCCTCCTTCTCCTTCTCCTGGAAGACACAGGGAGAAAACAGGATGAGAAAGATCATGGGCCATGATAAAGACAGGGACAGTGCTTGCCAATTGCTGTTATGAGCAAATCAGACTACTTAAGGGAAAATCAATGTAATTTATTGCCAGCTAAAATGGTGAAAACAAAAAGAAAAACATTAAACAACACCCTTCCTGTCCCCTTCTCCAGGTTCAACTTAACTCCCTCAATCCAGACTCTTCTACCCACTCCAAATGGTGCAGAGTGGCAGGGGTGGATATGATCAGTACAGAGTGGTTTCTCTCTGCTAATCCTTCCTCCTCATGCTTCCTCTGCTCCACTGATTTGCCCATGAACTGCAGTTGCTGTCAGGAAAAATCTGCTCTGATGTGGGCTCTCTACAAGCTGCAGTCCTTCAAGAATATTCCTGTGCTCTAGTGTGCATCCTCCATGGGCTGCTGGCCAGCTCTATGGGCTTCCATATGGAGCACCTCTTCCCCCTTTCTCTGACCCTCGTGTTCCCTCTGCTGCTTCTCCCTCATTTTTGCCTCCTCCTTAGTCTCTACTCCCTCTAGAAATCATGAAAAAGAAATACCTAGTGTGTCTACTTGGTCTTTAACCTTCTGTCAATGATCAGCTGTGAAGGACCTGCCCTTGGGGTGCACTGGAAAGGGCTCATGGAATTCCTACTGCCATGGGAGCAGCCTGGACTTTCTGGACTTTCTTCAGTGCCTCTGAGAGGGCGTGCAGAAGTGCTACTCTGCCCTATTTGAAAATATTGATCCATTCCATAAGGGAAATTTTACACTCAGACTAAGAAACATTGCATGTTTCTATTACAATTTAGAAATCAAATTCTTATGTTAAAAATCTTTAAGAAAGCAAATTAAAAATCCCTAAGAGGGGCTGAAGAATTTCTTTCACAAAATATTTTGAAATTTTTGAAACCCTAATATCGAACTTGTCACCAAAGAACTCTAGATAAGTGATAAAAATTCAGCAGAAGAAATCTAGGCCTGCAATTACTCTAGCTTGGATTCACATGGAAATATCACTTTAACAAGAATCTGTAGTTTCAGTGTTATTTTTTTAAATGAGAATTTTAAGCAGATCATCTGATTATGTCATGAGTTTCTCATTTCCTGTGAAATAGTATTTTGGCAGAACTGACATGATATTGTGAATATTGCTTTGATAGCATTGCTTCTTTTTAATTCTGAAGTTTTGTGTCAGGTTTTTTTCAACCACTTTGGATGGGGTTAACTTTTCTAATGCATTTTCTTCCTGACTACTTGCTTTTTAGAACTGTAATGATACCCAGGCTGATTTCACAAGCAGAATCTGGAAACCTGGCCTCACAGACGGACAAGAGGAAAATCTGTCACTGACTTCAGTATGGCAAGATTTTTCCATCTATGATTCCTTGACTTATCTCATCTTGGTCAGGCAACTAAATTGCTTTTTTTAAGGATTTTTCTTCCTTGTAAAACAGCTATTTTATTTCTACATAGATTAGAAAAAGAAGAGTAATTTTTTAAATGGAAAGTCTTTAACAGTTTCTTGTACATTTAAAATGCAAAAATTGTGGATTCATCTTAAGAAAGGAGCCAAAGTTCAAGCCAGTTCTGTCTGAGCTGAAGCAATGCTGCATCCTAGTTTCCAAAGTATTATGATGAGTGCCCAGTGATAGGAAGTTTTTGCTTCTGTATCTGAAGAAATCTTTAAAATAGATTCCTATTTCTTGACATAAAACAGTTAAATGTAAGCAGTCAGTACAGCTCTGGGTTAATCACTGGGGTTTTCTGTAAGAATACTGTGGCACCACAAACCTTCTCTGCCCAGCAAGGCTGAGCTCCTGGGTAGGAACTCTGATGTGCACTGCCAGGGTAAGAAGAAATGGTGATGGAGAATGGCAGGCAGGCCAGGCAATAGCTACCAAAATAACTGACCCACAGAAGGATTGGTGTATCTCGTTGACCATGACAATTGTCTTCAAAATCTTGTCACAGATTCCCAGATGAAGACAATAATGTTTTTTCTACACCGTTTCTCTGCTCCAATGGTGAGATTGGAATTTACATTACTAGCTACAATATTCAAAATAAAACTACTGAGGTCAGCTGAAAGTGTCGACAATGAGATTTATCTGAGGCTGAAGTAGTTGAATCAAAGTTTTACCTTCATCTTAGTCTTTTGGTAAAAGGAAGGCTCTTTCTCCAGGGTATATCATGTAAACTGGCAACTACAAATTTATTGACAAAACTTCATTAAAATTGTATAAAACTCTTTCACACATTTTTAAGAATGTCATGACAATGTAAATCAGTATAAATTTCAAAGTATGCAAATAAAATGTTCACAAGCATACTCTAGAGACTTTTCTTATGCTAAGTGGTGATTTATTTGTTAACTTTTTGTCCATTTCTGTCAATTGCCAGTAAGTGTCCCCAGTTCTGTCTGTTGCTTCTAATAACAGGAGCAAGAATTATGCAAATTTGGAGAAAACATATAGTTGCAGCCTTCTAAAATGGGGAAATGATGGATTTCTTAACAGGCTGTCAAGCTAATCTTGCACCTCTGTTCAGTCAGTCCTTGATGAAACTGCCCATTGTGATGCCAAATAGAAAGTGAGTTGTGATTATGAGCCTCCCTTTAGAATTTGTCAGCTGTGAGCCTGGTTCTGGCCATCTCCTTCTCTTACAGAAACACTGTACCTTCAAGAGATGAGGGTGATTTCTGTTTGCTGCACCAGCACTAGAAGATGGGATGGGATGTGCATGTATAATATATATTTATACAGAATATCTCAAACACCTGATCTAGTGTATGAAAATGTTATACAGAGCTGTGTTACTAGGAATACTATTTAAAAAACACCAACAACTCAAGCACTGACATGTTAAATGACTTGCCTAGGTTATACAGAAAATTGTGGGAGACATAAGAACTGCCACACATTCTCCCAAACTCACAAAATCATCTTATTCAGAGACAGGCCTATAGAAAGGATTCATCTAAATGCTATGTTCATTGGAAACTGAACTCCAATGCTTATTTCCTCTCTCCATAAAATGAATACTTTGTTCACCTTTTCCTTCCTTCTCTCTGTGGCTGAAAGGACTGCACATTAAATGTGCTGCAGCAGCTGTACCACGCTTCTTGCCGGTACCTACTGCTTGTTCTGCATTCCTCTAGCAGCTGTCATCAATACCCATCAGCAAATGTATATATGAAGTTATTATTATTTCATTAAAAATATGACACATAACCTCAAGGATGAACACTGACAAAAAAGCGAGCGTCAGGTACTGATTCAAAAGGCTCAGGACTGCTCATCTGTAACTAAGGGCACCATGAGGTCAAGTACTTCCCCTTATTCAACCACACACAATACCTCTGGCTGCTCTGTAATTGTAGTTTTAAGCATTTTCTATCTTTGCTATCAGATTGTTCCACCAACAATCAAGGTTTGAAGTGAAGAGGAAGCTTTGTTGGAAAGCTTGTGGTGTTAACCCAGGCACTGGCTTGCTTCCTGCAACTAGTTTTTAAGGATGGCTTAAAGTGGGAGACTTCAAGCTGTAAGTAAGCCAGGTCAGTTCTGCATGGTTTTGAGTAAGTGGGTGAGGGTGACACCTTCCTCAGGAAAAGGATGTCAAGTTGTAAAACTGCAGGTAGAGAGGCAGAGTGTAGCTGTGGGGTTTTCTAGGGCCTTTTCTATGGAAGAACTGAAGTGTTTTGACAAGAAACATCTTGCCTGGCTTGGGATGCCCCTTGGGACGGTAACAGTATTAGTGGCTCTTTGGGTCACTTGCAGTCTCAACACTGAAATTTGCATGAAATTTAAGAAGAGATTCCTCTCTGGTCTTCTCCTTTTGCTGTTTTAATCAATGAATGAGGATGCTTAGGTAAATGTGCCTTTCTCTGCTGTGCTGGTAACCCAGCCCTCAGAGTGACGGGTTTGAACCTGAGGGCTTCCAAGTGACTCTGCTCACTGGGAAAGCTGTCACTGACTGTCTGCCTCCTTCAAGCTGACCACAGTACAGTCCATAAATTAAGTGCCAAGGGAAGTATGGGTTGTTTACCTGATTCATATAAAGTGCATCATCGCTCTTTTTTTTGCTTTTAGAAAGAAACACGGGTAAAATTTCTTAGGAAGTTCTGAGGATCAAGCTGTAGCCCACATAGCTGTATCTTGCTCATTGTTGTGGTATGTGACTATTTTATTGAACTCTGTAAGGCATGATGGCTACTGAAGCCTGTGGTATTTTCCACTGCTTTCAACAGACACGGGATAGACATGGAGAACATTATTGAAGAGGGAGGAAACATTTACAAAATAGTAACTATGTTACTAAAAAAAAAAAAGGAAAAAGCGTAGTTAAATGTCAGGAAGTGGTTCTTAAGGGAATAATTCTCCCAAGGTCTTGTGCCATTTTTAGCCTTGGCCATGTAAGCAGAGCACAGCAGCTCTCGAAAGACACATGTGGGCTGCTGGCTCCACGGGGCATGTGCAAGCACGCCGCACAGTCTCTGTGAAGAGGGAGGGAGGGCATCTGCATGTCTCTGGGATGTCTCAGGAAAGGTAAGTATAGAAAATGTCTCTCGAGGATTACAGGCGACTAGATTGTTTCTCTTGGAAGTCTAGAGGATAACTTCTTTCATTGCCCATTAGGTAGCATTGTCCCCTGTTTTTATTATGATTAGAAATAAAACCTCGTCTTGTGGGAGAGTGGCTGCAGTGCTGGTTGTTCTGGCTAGCAAGGGGCAAGGTGAAGTTGTACACTCACATCACATTCTCTGAAACACAGACAGTGCAGTGGGACAGTGCAAGAGCCAGCCCTGCCTTACCCAACTGTGATGGAGCCCCTTCTGTCTGTCCCATGCAGGGCGAGGGAATGGATGCAGCTCATTTGGGGCCAGCCGTTCCTGGGGCCTTCACATGGCTCTTCCCAGAAGATAAACATGCCTTCGGCCCTTTCCACTGAAAAGAACTGCAGGGGAAAAGTGCAAATGGCTCAGCACAAAGCAAAAGATTGGATGTGCTCCCAAGTGCATGGTAAAAAAAAAAAGATACTACTGGGTAGGCTGCTAATCACTTGGTGGAAACATTTCTCAGTTATGCAACAGGCATCCTTAAATAACCTCCTAGAACAAAGGCAAAGGCTTCCTCCCTTTTGATGCCACACCTTCTCAAAGAGGGAGAGAAGCACTGAGATGTAGCAGAGACAGGCAGCCACTGTGAAGTGCTGTGGGCTTCCCAGAGCGGCTGCGGAGCGCGGGGGTGGGCCAGCAAGGATTGTATGCTGGAAAGCCGGGTGCTCGGGACCGAGCTGGCTGGTGGCTGGTCACGGAGTGAAGTGCTCATTTGCAGAGGGGAAGGTGAACTGCAGCAAGCAGGCAGGCCAGCTGCTGGCCAAGCAGGCAGGAGGAGGCTGTGACAAGCAAGAGGGGGAGGCAAAAAAAAAAAAAAAAAAAAAGCTAAAAGAGGAACTGGAAAGGAGAATCTGCCCACTAGGAAACTTATTTTAGCTGCCAGTGTAACAACTCTCACTGCACGACAACAGCTGTGCCAAGCACTGGCACTGCCCTGATGCCTGAGCTGGCTCGGCGTTCTGAGCACACCCAGCGTCTGTCACTGGAAAGCACCAACATGGAGACATGGAGATGTCACAGCAGATGGGAGACCATGCACACAACAAAGCTCTGGAGGTCCACCAGCCCCTGGAAGACAGTGCAGCAGTGAAGGCATTTTTGAGGACATCAGATGAGTGTGCAGGATGTGCTGCTCCAGTCAAAGGCCTGCTTCCTGTCTGACATCTTCTGGCCACAATCACTTTTGAAATGTACGAAAGTACCTGTGACATTTTGAAAAAATATGACAGTATTTTCATGTTGCTTGGAGAGATGTGGCTGGTGATAAGAGTGTGTCTAAAACAACTCATCATGAACTGAAATAAAGAATAATTGAGACTTATGAGTGTTTCCACCTAAGGTATGTAGAAGTGTAAAAAGGACCTAGATAAAGTGTCTGAGGAACTAGAACTACTTTCACATGGGAAAGGAAGAGGTTGCATGAACCATTATATACTTCCAACTTAGATTTTCTGTAGAGAGTTTTAAGGAGGACAGAGACCATCTAAATTTTGCAGAATTTGTTTTTAAAACATCCACCTATGGAAATCCTAGACTTTGGATGAGAAAAGGAAAAGTGACAGAAATCAGAATAAACCACTTAGTCTAGCAAAATAGCTGCATGATCTACTAAATCCTGTCTTGTGATGACAAACCACATGAAATCTGTGCAGATAAGCCATCACCGGTGGCTAGTTTCCCCTGTGTCTTACTGAGAAGAGGTGGGGAAGAATATGTGTAATTAATACCCAGGGGAAAAGTAGGGAACATCTGGTAAAATAATCCCTCATTACACTCAAGTGGGTATTGATCAAATGAAATAAAATATGCTTTTGTAGCAATATTCCCCTGGAGAGGGTCCAAGCAGAAGTAGCAGGGGAGCTGCGATGTGGCCTGGTGGAACAGCATTCCGCCCACCGCTTCATGCCTGGAGGGACGGAGGAAGTAGCTCAGGGGGAGATCTTCTGCTGAGATGAGCCCATGCTGATGGGCGTGAAGGCAGACTCAGGGTCTGGGTGAGTATTTAAGAGCAAATCTTTTGATTAAGTTTTTCACATGGTCTTTGATTAAGCTACAAGTAGGAGGACTAAAGTGAATATTTGAAGGCTGGAAAAAAGTTGCCTGCAAGAAAAGTTTCTGGGTGTGGTGTGCCTTATCTTTTCCTGTTTCCTACTGTTATTCAGTGAGAAGATAGCTTTGTAATTGCAGTTATTATCTTTAGGTGATAAACTTAGTTCTGGTGACAAGATAAATAATGTTGTAAGCAAGACCTCATTTTCCTGTTACCAATTTCTTTGGTTAAGTAACTTATCTTAGCTATGGAGGAAAGCAAGGTACAGTCCAAATATACCTTGTCCTCTTATTCAGCCTTTCAGTAATATTGTATTGTGCCAGGTAAGGACTTAATGTTAAGGTTTTGACATTATGTACAATGATATTGCAAAAAACTTATGTTGTTTTGATAGAGATAACTTTACAATGATAAGCTACAGTCTTTAAAAAAACTCAAAAAACCCCCAAACAACAAAGCAACAAAACTGTCTGCTTTCTCTTTCTTCACCCTGAACAGAATTTTTCAGGAAAAATTACTTCTACAAAATGTTGCCTCTTAAGTTTGTATTTACAGTTCCCTTGAAATTTCAAAGCCTGGAATTATTTAGGGCACAGATACCCTGGTTCATTCACTGTGAGCAAGGCTCTGTTCTCAAGAACAGCTCTGCACATTGGTCTGCCCCAAGTGACTGGTGCAGTGTAAATGTGTCCATCCACACTCATGCCTCCAGGTCTCTAGAGAATCTTTCTGAAAAGAGATGAATGGATGAACCAGAATTTAATGGCAAAAAAGGTTGTATCCTTGTGGGTGACTGGGGTGATGTCAGTGGTTAGAAACTCAGATCTAGCTCACGCTTCACTGCACATTTTGGATTGGTGTGAATGGCTGGGTTGGGCAGGAGAAACACTGCCGAGGTGTTCCTTCCTCCCATGCTGGAAACACACTTGTTTGGGGACTTTCTGAGACACATGCTTTCAAAATTCACAGAAAATGTGACAAAACCTGAAAAAAACCCCCAGCAGATTCAGCCAAGACTGTGTTTAAGGAAGCAGCAGACAAAGAGATTTCAAGAGGTTTTGGCATATACCCTAAAGACCCTGGGCTGTATTTTGTGTAGTATGGGGGGAATTGATGGAGGCTGCATTGAGCTTGGGGTGAAAATAGGATTCAGTGAGCTGACTTTCCCAGTTTTCCATACTGCTTTGAGCCCAAGGGGAGTGCTCTGGCCCTTGCACTCAGGAATTACCCAGGATATTGCTGGACAAGGATGGATGCCCTGACCTGCCTGAGTACCCTGACAGGAAATGCCTCAGCTTACAAACATGGGGACTTCAGGGTACAGTGGCAGTGCTGCTGTTTGCTGGCATACAAAATGCATGGAGAAGAGGAAAAAAATGGAAGCCCTGCCAAAGGTGAGGTGGCCAGGTGCCAGCTGCACAGAGGTCTGCTGAGCTCTCTCAGCACCACCACACTGCCCAAGCACCTGGACACTGGTGTGAACCCCTGGATGGTTCACCCAGATTCTGCCCAGCAGTCTGCCCTGAGAGTCAGCAGGCGCTGTTCATGTAACTAACTCTTTTTATGCAGGCAATGTGGTAATCTCCTGTGGTCACAAGTGGGAAACCCCCTCTTTGCACACCGCCTTGTAGAAGTGTCATTAAGACTCTCCCCAGACAGAGCCTCCAGAGGGAAAAATTGCTTTTCAGACCTACCAGGCATGAATCTGTTGAAGAAAAATGTTCCTGAGGTGTCCTCAGTCCTCCAAGCTGCAGCCTAAAGTCCTTGGAGCTGAGAGCAACAGGGAAGTCCTAAAGGATGTTTCTCTTGAGTTAAAGTCTTAACAGACTTCCCTTGGATTATGTCCAAAGCCAGCTCCAACACCAGCCCACCACTGAGTGGAGCCAGGGTGTGTTTCTTTCCCAGAGAAAGAAACACCCCCTGTAGAACAAGGGTTTTTCATTTCTCCTCTGGGAATGGGCTATCCTATGCTCTGTCCAGGTGAGCTGCTACAGATCTCACCTGCTCTGTGGCAGCACCACGCCTGGGATCCCACCAGGAAGGACTGCTGATGGAACTCATGACATTTGAACACAGCCCTCATCCGGGCAGAGCTTGCAAAGCGGCTTGGTTCTGGAAAAGGGGAACCTAGCAACCTGCCTCAGGATTCAGCAAGCGTAGACAAGTGGAGGTGTGGTCATGCTGACTTCTAGTCACCCCATAGCATAGAAGCTAATGTTAGTTGGTCTACTGCAAATTTGTCATTTTTCATTTCTTTTAGTTAGAAAAAGAAAAATACCTCATTTCTTCATAAGCTTTTTTCCTCCTTCCTATATGGTAATCCAAGAGCTATTTAATTCTCACTTATGTGGCACTTTTTATTCTGATAGCAAATATACTTTAAGTTCTTTTATTTGAGTTCCTATTAAATCTTAGTACAAATATATGAATTACTTTTTCTTTTTTGAATTAATGCTGTCTTCTCAAAAATTTTCAGTGACCTGATGGAGGAAACCAACATCACACCATTTTCTCATATTTATTGTGTTTGCAGTTCGTTTAGCCCTTGTACAACACAGCCACGGTATAGAGTTAAAAATAAAGAGCATCACATTTTCCAGACTGAGGGGCCAAAAGGTCCTTCCCTCACCTGTGCTGGAGCAGCTCAGTAGCCAGAGCACAGCAGTGGAGTTGTGTGGATGGTGTAGACATGTAGGAGTAGGGAACTTTTCGCATTGCCACATAATGCCAAAACTTGGCGGTTGAACCCTAACCCAGCACCCCATGTGTCATCCACTTGTTCTTCTGACATCTGACTTGTTTACAGCATGAACACGTCCCACATACGGGGATTGAAACTACCTTAAGTCTAACTTCAGATGCCAGGAGATAGGGTGGTTTACACCTTTTCCACAGAGGTAGGTGAAAAATTTTACCTAGTATGAAACTTTTCCAAGGGTTTGACTTTGCTTGTTTTTCTTGTGGATTAGATAGGTACACTGGGGCTACTAAAGGTTAATGACACTGGAGAGCCTTTATACTGTAGACTATCTCCCTAGGTCAATTTTTTTCAGAAGTTAAAATTTCTTGCAGCTCAGAACTGAAGGTCAATGGGCTGCCTAAAATGATTAGACCTTTTCAAAGGAATTCGGCTTTATCAGAATATGAACAAGTACAAGGATGACTTTAGGAACATTTTGTATATCTTCCCAAGTGTGAATTGTGCCCACATTGAGGGAAATCTAACAGCAATAGTGGATTTTTTATAATCCAATTAATGTCAGTCATTATTCTTTGGAGATAATAAAATTCTAAGCAAACATCTTGGTTCTGTATCTAACATTTACCCTAAATAATAATGTAATAGAAATTATTGTTCATATGTGGTACAAGTAAATAACATCACTTCTTCTTGAATGCAGCTTACACCCACAAGTCCTACAGCAGTTGCTGGAAAAAGAAGGAAAACAGCCAGTGTCATTCTATGTTAATTATTAGAAAACAAGTTTTCTTTAATAAACCTGATTCAATGCTTTGCTGATGTCAATTTCTAGCCTGGTTGATAAAAGCAAATACGTAGACTTTTGTGAGGTATTTGTTTTGGTATTGTAGAATATTTGGACAGAAAAATCTAACAACCCTTGCTGGCAAAAAACCCCATGCCCATTAAACTGAGAACTGATGCCCTGGCATAATTACAAATATGTTGGCAATAAGAAATCTTTACTGCGTGACTTCTCTAGTTATTTTCTGCATAGATCAGTGCCAGATTTGATCTCATTCAACTTTTTCATCTCTGTCCAGGAAGAAAACAGTAAGTCATAACTTAATATTTGTTGGTACAAACCAAAGATGTCAAGAAACTGGGAAAACTAAATATGGAGGAGGAAGAGGAGTCAGACAGTGTAAAACAGATAATTAGCAACTCGTCCCACTGAAACACATGCACTTTAATACAGGAAAATACAAAGTGGGGTATTACATCTTGAGAGCAACAAACAGAATAGAGGGCACAGTGAGCAAATAGCACAATATGAGCTAACAGTTTTACAGGGGTAAAACTGTTTAGGGATGTCTTGGCAAGCTGACAGAAGAGATGTTTCTTGCCCCCATATTTCTCATTGCTGAGACTTTTTTTTTTCATGCTTAGAATTTAGTAATTCTAAAACTTTTTACTGGTTCTTCTCAGGTCTCACTGAAATCACAATTTTATCCTTACTATTAAGAATATTTTTCCACTACAAAGAGGGTGTTTATCCCTTGAGAATGTCAGTAAGTCAATATAGAAATAGATAAAAGCCTGCTAGATGAAGTTCTCACTTCACTTACTTGTTCATGCCACAGTGGTTTATTCTCATCTCCCTTGATAACCTTGAAAACCTCAGAGTGAACAAGTAGGTCATTTATTTGCCCCAGTTTATAACATTAATCACCGTGTAAGCTGGTACATTCCCTGGTACATCTCAGCTGTATTATGATTCAAAGAAGCTAAACACTGATCTGCAACCAGCTGCAAGTGGTGTACAGAAAATTGTAACATAGTACTTTTCCTTGTTGTTTGAAAAAATTTCAGATTTTTATTTTGCCAGAAAAGAAACTGATAATGGAGCCAGGTAGATCTTTGATGCAATTCCATTGACTACAAAGGAAACCTTATTTTCTTGAATTCATTATTAATGCACGTGGAGGATATATTGGTTTTGGCAATTGCTTTGCCATTAACACTTATTCCAAACAGCCCTGTCCTGATACATCTCCATTTGGTCTGATTTTCTACACTGAGAACATGTTGAACTGAACTGGGAATTTTTTGAGAATTCAAATACATTTCTAGAACACTGTTAAAATAACCAAGGAAATGGTAAGGAAGCAATGGTAATGAATGGTAATTCATTAGTATTTAGATGTAGTTCAGTGCAGAGACTTGCATGTGGTTGCACCTGCTCCCTTTGGGCAAGTTTAATTTTGATTCCTCTCTATCCCATGGAGTACCTGACAGAAAACAAGACAAAATGACTTCAGAAAAATGGAAGTGTCTCAAAAAGTGAGACTCAGTTGATTCCAGAGTTATGGGATTGTTAGTGTGCAGTGAGTACATTCTCAATGCAGATAGAAATAATTATTATTTACATATCAGACCTTTCACCTCAGAATGTCAATGCATGTTGTAATCCTCAATTAATTTAATCTCATAACTATTGAGGAGAGCTAAGTGAGTGCTATTTCTCCAATTTTATTCAGAACGAATATATAAATGGAAGAAGTGAGAGGTTTATTACCTAGAAATGGAAGGCGTTTAAATGCCTAACACTCATTGATTTCAGGAAGCACTCGCTGCTGTTAAGTTTTGAGTGACTCTGTCATTTGCCCAGCATCAAACTGAATAGTCAGGAAGCTATGCAGAAACCAGCAACCTGTGTATTGCCCTGATTTTATAACTTTCTCCAAGAGGAAACATTTCCTTAGAAATGGGTTGTGAGATTCTGCTCATCAAATGTGTCACTTTTAGAGTGTAAATGTCTGCATTTGGACCAATCATCTGGACACTCCTTTTAGTCAAGGAAGGGTAAGACAGCAGAGATGAATTCCACCCTGTGTGTCTGTACCGCAAAAGCGGAATACCAAAACACAACCTACCCCAGCCGTGGTCATCCACTTACCCTTGATATCCAGAGATTCACTGGAAAAAATTACAAAACAAATCCAGGGGATTTCCACACAGTCCTTGATGTTATCTTTAATGTTCTAATTCAGTTTTAGAATAAGCACTCATTTGTACTTTTTCTTGTGTCTACTTGTCTCTGCTTCAACCAGCTCAAAACAGAGAGATTTTAAACATTTACTGGCTCCGCATGCCTATAAACTTATCATTTTCCCATTTTTATGATGTCTCTGATGTCCTGTGATTATTTTCCATTTATTATAGGCTTTTCTGGATTAACTTTATCTGCTGATGATATTTTCATCATTGCAGCATTAAAATAGAGATTTAGTCAATCTTTTATGCATTAGCAAGTATTTTTAAATAGTTTATGGCTTTTTGACTGAGGAAAAATAATCACAAACAATATGATCTAGCTAGACTTTCTCTGGAACTCAAAATATTTAGTTACACCCTGAATTATAACAGAAAAAGCATATTGATAAAAGAGTAAGCACAAACACAGCTCTGGCAGCTATAATACAGATGTTATTATTACCAACTGAGGCTTCATTGTTGGCAAGAAGAAAAGAGATACAACCTACTCTGCTCTGTTTGCTGCTGGACTTTGTTGAGAGCTTAATTTGAAGTTGTTGAGCTGGCTCAACAGTGGGAGCAAACCAAAGTGCACCTAGACCAGTGGGAAAACAGTGAAGAAGCAGCCTCATTGTGCTATGAAATAAAATTACAAGTACCTTGGGAAGCTGGCTAAAGTTGGAAATGCTGTGTCATCTATTTAGCACATGCATATGAGGAAAATACAATGAAGCTCTGCACATTAAAGATCATATAGTTCCTGATCCCAGCTGATGGCAGGTTTCTCTTCTGGGAGGGGAGAGTGAGCTTGGGTCAGAGGACAGACTTGTGGCAGTGAGATAACATTGTGGATGGAAGTCAACTTACAGTGTGCAGGCACATGAACAAACCGAATCCTCAGAAAAAATCTTTCCACTCTGAGGAGGACTCAGTGTATCATGGAGCTCAGAGTGGAAAGCTGGTGCAGCCCCTGCGCAGAGGAGGTGAGCAAAGATAAAGGTCTGATGCAACACCGACGCTCGGAACTGAAAGTTGGTTAATTAAATCACAAAAGCCCGGTGACAAGAAATTCTGCCCTAATAGGTCCTCTCTGCTGAGTGCACAAAAGAAAAAGTGAGAGGAAGAAATTCTGGTGGTGAATATGTTAAATTTGACATTCATTTAGACTTAGGTCTGGCTGGGCCTGATGGGGCTGAGCTATATACTTAGTGTGAGTAATGCATTTTGAACTTTAATGGTGCACATTTCTGATATGACTCAAATGCACAGGAGTGCCAGCAAGTACCGGAGGTTTTCCTGCCTCCAAGCACCTGACCTGGCAGCAGCCTTCAAAGAGAAGAGCTCTGCCAGGGGTTATCCTTTATTGTTCTATCACAACTGCCCAAACTTCCCTTTTTTAAAAGAAGTCTCTGGAAATGATGACTTTTCTTTTAGGCAAATGTAGGCTGGTCTAGACATACACATGATGTGAAAAAGCCATGTAATATCATCCTTTTCTTTTAGGCTGCATCTTAATAATACATAAATGAAAAATAATATGATTTCTTCCCACCAGTAAAAATGAGCTTTGTCCTTACTGCAGGTACTAAGTTACAGGATAGATAAGCTATAAACTGTCATGCTGAAATACCAGTTTGAAAACTTCTGTTGCTGTGCGTTAAGGACCACAGCGAAGGCTAAAACACCTAGTTCCCGTTTAACTGTAGCAAGCCACCAAGATATACATCTATTTAAATGCAATGACTTTAACAACAAGGGCTGCTCAGATAGGCATGCCTCTGTGGCATGAGGATACCAACAGCAGAAATTTAAGGTGCATCTTTTCCCTCCAGAATGTATAAAAGGAAGTAAGAGACTACTTTTTAAATGTTATCTGACCAAATTCCCATCCTATTTATTCTAAAGAATATCTCACTGCTCAGGGACTTTCTGAACATTGGTCAGGGGTGAGCAATTTTATTGTGCATCATTTATTTTTCTTAAATTTTATTCCTCTCTCTCCTTTTAATTACTGTTCTTATTCTTATTCTTATTCTTATTTTTACTTTTATATAGTTGTTGTTGTTAGTAGTAGAAGTAGTATATTTTACTTTGTTTCAGTTATTAAACTGTTCTTATCTCACCCCATGAGTTTTGCTTTTTTTCTGCTTCTCCTCCCCATCTTGAAGGTGTGAATAAATGGGAGTGCATCTTTTCACTCCAGAACATATGAAAGGAAGTAAGATACTATTTTTATATGATAGCTGGTCAAATCCCCAACGGAATACCTGGAGCAAAGTTGCAGAAGAAAATCAAATTATTACAGCTTTACACAAATATAAATGTTACTGGAGTTTGCAGCAAGATGTTTATCCAATGTCACTGCAGTTCACACTCTTCTGTCACCAGTGTCAGGCAACAGGAAATTAAATGAGTCCCACAAAAAATAATGTTAGCACGTGGGATTTCTGGCCAGACAATCTCATTCTATGCCATACTTCATGCCGTGACCCAATTCTGCCCCACATTGCTCAGCAGCATATCTGACAGAGGTCAGTAGGAAAAGCATTGTTTTCAAAGCACAAAGCACCACACAGGGCTGTGCTCCTCATCCCCAGCTCAGTGGCTTTGCTTTACATTGTAAATGAGAAGGGGATTTTGACGCCTTCTTGCGACATGACACCCAGTAGTGGCTCTTTTAAAAAACAGTACTGGTTGGGAACTGGACTAACTCATGGTGTGCATTTCTATGAGCTCATATGAATCCCTTGACATCGAGCCACAAAGAACAAAACCTAAGATCCCCCTTTCCTGGTAATACACCAGGGGAAATCTCAATTCCTGCCCAACAACACGTATGTCTACTAGAGTTTAAACCACCCCTCTGCCCCCCCAAAAAAGGAAAAAAATTGTGTGGAAAAAACCAGCCAAACCAATACGAAAAAGAATCATTGTTGTCAGAGACTGGGGTGGGAGGGAGGAGAGTTTGCATTCGTAACATTCACTTTAGTGAGGCTGGAGGAGGGGGCAGTCTGGATAGCATGCCGTAGACTGTCTTTCAATATTAGACAGAGGGAATTTTTTTTTAATATTAAGGTTAGTACAAAAAGAAATCATCATAAAACTCCCAAGCAAAATTACCTGCTCTTATTTTAGATTTCTCTTTGACGGACAGTACAATTGTGGTTTTTTGGTATATGTATATATACAAAAAGGCTTTTTTTCAATTGACATTCATCTTGACAAATGGAGATGTAATCATGTGGGGCTGACCAGGTTTTCTACAGCAGCTGTTTGGTGGAAAAGGGCTGCAAGAGCCCTTGGCGAGGGTGCTGGGCTGCCTGGGAGGCAGTAGGTAGACAGCCAGACATCAGCAGCAGGCAGCTGCTGGAACCTGGGCAGACTCATTGAGCTGGCTTGACCACAGCTTGAGAAGTGATAACATTTGTGTAGGTGCAGGACTGGGCTGTGAGGCACATCTAGGTGTGTCCTACTGCATTGAACATCTAGATAAATAACCCACCTGAGAGCTAGAGGCAGTCTTCTCCAAAATAAAGGTCAAGGAAAGGGGAGTTAATGAAATAGCAGCTCAATTAAACCACTTGGCTTGCTTACTATGCAGTTAGGATTACCCTTTTGAACCAGGCAAGGGTTGATGCTATGAGTATTTATCACTGATGTGGGAAGGATCAGCACAGGAATGACCGAACAAGTTTACTTTAGTCCATTGAATCCGCTCCCATCAGTGACAGGTTTGCTTCTCTGCATGTCAGATGTAGGACCTGAGAAATGGAGCACTCCAATGTACTTTTAACTCCAGTTTTTAAGGAGCCTTTGCAGTTCAGTGTGATCTGAAATAACTGTTCTCTGTTGTGGTTTTCTATTTCAGTGATGTACGTATTACACTACAGTCTCCTACTCAAGTATGCAGGATAAAATTATGCAGCCAGTACTCCCCTGTGGCTCTCACCCGAACAAATGTGCACGATGAACTCACATGCACAAAATTATGCTCAGAATGATTGTTTTTGAGATTTATACCCAAAACACACATTCAGCATCTAAACACTAGTGAATTCTCCACGAATCCTCTCAAATACTGCCTTCAGCCACAGAAGTCCTTCATCCCCTCTGTCAGTAAAATCTCCAGGCACTGAGGATATCTGTGGTGAGTCTGTGTCCCAGTTCCCACACTGCAGAAGCCTTACCAAGAGCAGGGACATCAGGATTAAAGACAGCTGGCAAAATGGCTATCACTTGTGATTCAATCAAGCACATAAAAAGTAGATACGAAGCCACTCCTACATTTACAATAATTCAGTCCAACATTTTTCATTTCCATTTATTGCATTCCTACTTGCCCCAGGCCATCAGTAGGTCAGTTGGAATCTGTACACGAAGTTGCATGGCAAGCAGCTCACAAAAGGCTCATCAAATCAGACATCCTTACTTCAATAACCATTTCTCAACAACTACCTTGGAGAAGGATGGTTCTCCTGTGGGTTTGCCTGCAGTGAAGAGGTAGCACTGCAGACTGCAGGCTCCCTCTATCTCCAGGTAACTCTTTTCTTCCACTCCACTGAGCAAGGGGTAGTACTGGGCGGGGGGCGTGGGGGGGGACTGAACATATGCAGGAGGAAAGGATGGGCAGATGGCTCATAGGTCATCAGTACTCTGCCTTTCCCTTCTGTGTTCATGTAGAAAGAACGCCACAGCCCATACCTGAGAATGTAACAGCAGGGACCCTCCGTTATTGCTTTACCAGCAAACTGCTGATCACACTGAGTACTGCCTAAGGCTCCTAGGATACGCAGTTAGGTCAGTAGCTCAGTGTTAGGTGTTTTGATCTAACACAGTACATGCAGTTTTGTGATCCCAAACCTGTTAAGTGGCCTAGTACTTCCGATCATGCCAAAGACTTGACAGGTAGAGCACTGAAACAGCAAAAGATAAACCTATATACTCCCTACACTGAAAATGTATTAAGTGCTTTCTTCTTCTCTCCATCATGTTATCTATGAATTGAGTGGTTGTATCCCAGAGAAATCCAGAAACATAGATAATATTCAGATCATCTTACATTCATTTAAAGGTATCCCTTCCGCAAATAAAATGTATGTGTGACCCTGCACAGCAATCCTATCCTGCACTATATTACAAGGAATTCCAGTACAATACAAGTAGTCATTAAGCCATTTGTTTCATATTGGGATTGTTTAGCCTAGAGAAAAGGAGATTCAGGAGAGGCCTTATCACGCTGTACAACTGCATGAAAGAAGGTTGTATCCAGGTGAGAGTCAGTCTCTTCTCCCAGGTAAAAGTGACAGGACAAGAGGAAATGGCCTCAAATTGCACCAGGGGAGTTTTAGATTAGGTAATAGGAAAAATTCCCTCACTGAAATGATTATCAGGCATTGGAACAGGCTGCCCAGGAAAATGTTTGGGTCCCCATCCCTGGAAGCGTTCAAAAAAGGTGTGGATGTGGCACCTGCGGACATGGTTTAGTGGTGAACATGTCAAGTGTTAGGTCAATAGTGGGACTCAGTGATCTTGGAGATTTTTTTCCAATCGTAACAATTTTATGATTCTCTACTAGTTTTGCCTTTCTGCTAAGAAAAGAATCTCTGGGTATAGAAGATATATCTTAGAAAAGAGCCTTCTTTTCTAAGTGAAGTGGTCATAAAAAGGGACACTCCAAATAAAAGTTCTCTCTTGCAGAACAGGAAGGAAAAACTATATGAACTTGAAGAGTTGTCTGGGCAAAGAGCAGAAAACATCAAGAGGGTCAAAATCCCCTAAGGACATAAGGGAAATACCAGAGTATTAAAAAAAAAAAGAAAAGAAAGGCCCCACTAACTTTAATGTTCCCACACAAGCAAATCACAAGAGACAGGCTGGGCACTCATTTACATCAGAGCTTCAGAATGAGACCAGCCTCATGTGACACAAGGGTTATGAGTAATGGGCCCAGAAAACAGCAGAGAAAAATCAGTGGGATCTGGGGCATTTGATCTGAAATCCTTCCTCTCTGCAGAAGCTGCAATTAACAGCAAACAGAGTAAATCAGCCTCCTGACACTGTAGGTGTCACAATGGAGGTTCTGTCTTTTCGGTGAGCAGGGGCTGGTGGCTGCTGAGAGTGGATGCCATGAGCTGCTTCCATCTCCTGCTGCCCGGCTGCAGACATCCCTCCCAATCTTTGCCGGCTCTTTCACCACTGAGGTGTCTGCCTGGTGCAAAGGTCAATGAATCGCAGGGGCATGTGAGTTGCATGAGTTGTAAAGAAGGGAGAAGGTGGGTACTGGTCAACAGAGTCAGATTTTGTAAAAGAGGAATATGCTGTAGAGATGGGGTTGGTAGCTCCAGCAGGCTCTGCTCCGGGGGGAGTAGGCTGACTTCTACGTTGTATGCTCTGAAAGGAGAGGTAAGTTCTGTGAGTACAGAGGGAGCTGGGCTATGGATTAAAGAGTTAGCCAGGACAGACAGCAACTGAGCTGAGAGGTCAGCCTCTTAGGAAAGGTTCCTCAACTGCACAGGGAAGTTTGCAGCCTTGATTCATATTTTTCTTTCGGGTCCCGAGCAACACCTAAAGGCCACGATAGTGCACAGCATTGCCTGTCTAGGCAGAGGTCTGAAACACCTCAGTGCGAGTACAGGAGTTACAGTGCAGAAATCCCTGGCAGTGAGGCTTGATTAGGCTGAGCTTGGGCTAAGAAGAAAACACCACTTTCATGTAGTTCTTCAAACAGCAGTTGGCAACTTGCTCTTCACGAGTTACTGAGCAACTCCGATGCCAAGGGTTCCCTGCTGTCCCTGGTAGAGGGAACGCTGTAGGCCTGGTCTGTGCCTTTGGGGCTGCACACACAGCTGCATGGAGGTGGGGATCACGGGCTGCCATCACCACCTGCCAGGGTGGCACTCAAGCATCTATCACTGGGAATTCCTGAAATAACGGATGGATGAACAAAGAAAGCTAAGTCAAGTCAGTGTAGCCTAGGTTCCATTGCAGTCTGCTCCTGCACCATCCATACTCTCCCACACACATTCTTCTGGGGACTGAAAATACTCTGCACCCCCAGGAGCCAACTCCTTATTCCCAGGTCCTTCAAGAGAACCAAGTGCTCTTCCTGAGAGAACACCCACTCACAGCAAGTTATCACCTCTTCGAAGCACTTGGCTACATCATCTGCACCAAGGAGCAGTTGGTAACATGCTGAATGGTAGTGCTGAACAGGAAGGGGGTGTCCCAACCATGCTTTCTTGCATAGACATGAAAATAACAAATTCAATCCTTCAATAATTTATTTCTTTACACCACAGAAAGTTTTTCAATTATACATTTAAGTTTGTAACTTTCAACACTAGAGTAAATATATGTAAAAAAAATCTTAGCTGTGCAAATTTCAAATTGCATTGTTTCAAATAATATAAATATTTTAATAAAACATAAGTTCACATTAAGGTTCACAAAATATATAAAATTTAACAGAAATAAGTCATGAGTTATTTAATTTTTTTCTTTTTAGAAACTGTTTTTTTTAGTAACTAGAAAAAGATTCTAAACTTGAGAAGCAAGTTAGAAGAGGTATCACCTCCAAAATCATAGCAGCAAAACAGATGCTGAAAACTTAAAAGGTGTGAAAGGAGAAGAGAGAAGCAGGCACCAGGCACAGTGGTAAAGCTGAGGTTCCTAAAGAAAATATTACAGATTGAGAAGTGGATGCATAAACCCCAGGAGTAAAATCTCAACCCTGAAGAACGCTTGTTACTGAGCTCCAAGCTGTTTGCATGGTAAGAGAATCACATTAAGGATGACAAAGTGTGACAGAAATGGGAAGCGAGGGTATGAACAGCACACACATACTCC
The DNA here is from genome assembly GCA_013389985.1 of Dryoscopus gambensis. Taxonomy (NCBI): domain Eukaryota; kingdom Metazoa; phylum Chordata; class Aves; order Passeriformes; family Malaconotidae; genus Dryoscopus; species Dryoscopus gambensis. The sequence goes on along the minus strand of WEIT01015932.1, from coordinate 113,962 downwards.
TGACAGTTGCAGTGCAAGAGAGGGAAGAGTCACTCTTGTTCCAGACTGAAGACAAAGGGCTTTGGGGTTTTTCTTGTCTGTTGGAGGTAATTCCTTCCAAGTGGAAGTGGGAAATGGCAGGATGCATTTTTCCCATCATATGCATTTCTTCTGTAACTTCTGTCTTTCCAGCTGTCTTGGGATTGAGAAAGGTTCTAAATGCTTGTTAGGTTAAGCTTGTTAAAGTAGCAGACCAGTGCTGGTCTTGTTCCTGGCTGTGGTTTGCTGAGGGCTCTGCAAACACAGACCGCTTGCTGTTACCACCCTAAATGCCTGTGGGAGCTCCTACCCTGGCGAGCTCTGTAAGAACAGCAAGGACATGGGCAACCCAAACCACGTTTCTTCAGATGTCAACTGGAAGCTGCATCAGTCTGTCCTGGGTAATCCCGTTCAGGAAGGACTTGCCCCTGACTGATGCATGCAAACATAAAAAGGTCCAGCACCTCCGACAGTAGACATGTGTCCTTGCCTGGGAGAAGGGTGGTACTGAGAAAGAGGCAAAACTGGGAAGTTCTTTGGATTCAAATGCTTCATACTTCCTCCCAGGAAGTCCAAGAATTAAATATGGCACTGTAAGAGCTGAGTCACGAATGAGAGCTCTGTGCAGAAGGCAATGTGACCTTCTCATCAGTCCTTGTACGCAGTGTTTAGAGGAAGTAGAAATTTATTCCCATTCTTGGGAATAAACATGATCTGAGCAGACAGCTTATGATTCCCCCTACCCTCCCACTCCCAGGACTGTAAAGTGTTTTGGACATAGCACCATTTCAGTGAAGGAAGTAGCTGGTATTGCCTCCTTGTTCCCCACTAGCCATAGATCTGTTTGAACTGGTAGCATTCATTGCAGTAGCCGTTGCACTTGGCGTTGCCATAGTGATCACAGGCCGGGGCTCGGCAGTGTTGCTTGGGAGGCTCCTGTGCCGCTGGCTCCCTGGCACTCCCCGACGGCGGGAGCTGACCGAGGCGCCGGCACTCCGGGCACAGGTCATCACTTCTGCAGGCCAGGTTGTTTCTACACGAAGACACACCACACTGTCTCTTCTGGGTACTCAGTGCTGCTCGCTGCACATCTCTGTGCTGCCCTGTTCTCTTGAAAAAATATTAAAACACACTGTCAGTTGCTGTGCTGGCAGCACAAATGGCTTTTCATTTCCTTTTTACTCTGCTCGTGGTTTGTACAGGTAACCACTTGGGGATTGTTTGCAGGCACTTCTACAAAGTGCAGTACCAAGAGCCAAGTTGAGTTTTACCAAAGAAAAATCACAAATTCTGTCATTTCTTATGAAAAAATGCTGGTTTTTTGTCTTTGGCAACTATCAATTCTAAAAGGACCAAAACAACCCAAATATAAAAAAAATCCCATCTGGAACAAAGACAATCAGTAACGGACTCAATCAAAAATGCAACTTGAACCCCTTGATGCAGTTCCACAGCTCTAAGGGTAAGAATAAAAATCTGTCCCCAATCAACAAAACAACCCAGCTGTTGGTCCAATTGCTTCCACTGAAACTGCTGGCAAAATCCCAGCTGAGGTAAAACTGAGAATGGCCATGACAACCCTAAACTGAGGATAACTTTTTAGAAGTGCTGCTCAACTGCAGCAGAAAAAAATCATGATACGCTCTATGCTTGTCCTTCCATGATAGTTAGAATGCAGTCATTTGAGGATTTTCTACTGTGCATCCCAAGTTGTTCACACAAGAGAAAAACATACAGCGCTAAACAAGAGGAAGATTTTGAGAAGTTCACACTTACTTCTGTCTGTCTCACCAGCTGTTCTTCTGTCCTTCTGGCTTCTTGGAATCGCTGGTTCTGGGCTATAATGAAGCAGTTCTGGCAGTACCCCTCGAGCATCGTGCTGCCCAGGGTGCTGCAGTCGCGCCGCTGGCAGGACACAGTGTTACGGAAGCCGGCAGCGGAGCTCCCCGTCTGATCTGCTGCCGAAGACTTCCTCTGAGATCTCCTCTGCTGGCGTAGCAAAACACTGTCTGTAAGGAAAAGCATGAACAGGAGCAGTTTGAATGTGCCCAATACATCTGATGACCCAAAGCAACTACAAAAAGCTCCCCACTTTAAAAATCAAAATAAATTAATAAAATCAATTAGCTTCAAACATGGGTTTTTGACAGTCTTGAGACCCCCCACCTGGTACATCTTTCTTGATGTTACATAAGTAGGGGTGGTAATGCAGCCTGATTTTCACGTAAGAACTTGTTCAAATAGATGATTTGGGAAAATCTCGCCCTAACTCGGAAACCTAGGTCCCACCAAAGTAGAGACGAATTTCACCTTTGACTTCAGTTTGACTGTCATCTGTGACCTACTCGTTCCAGTCGCATCAGATAATTGAAGTACAGTGGTACAGAGTTTAATGGGAAAAAGTGCGTTACACTTTTTAGTCTCATGAAGCAATCTTATATATTCCATAATCAGAAGGAAAAAAAATTTCATTGTGAGCAATGCTGGAAAATAAGCTATTGCAAACTGGCATAGAAGTTCCCTAATCTGGACGCATGTGGAAAGCTCAGTGTTATGAAAGATGCCCCTGCCAATGGCACAGGGGTTGAATTAGATGATCTTTAAAAGTCCCTTCCAACCCAACCTATTCCATGTTTCTTTATTTGTATTGGCAAATTTATCAACAATAAAATAGTCTGAAAAGATAAGTAATTATTCCCTCTTATATATGCCTTTCAGACTCTATACCTAAGGGCTCTTTACCTGTGAAATAGGGCAGTAGCATGAAAGATGAAGATTTCATGCTCTGATTTATGCACAGACTTTTTGAAGGTCAGTCTTTAAACACATGTGCATGCATACACATGGCATTACCAAGGAAGATTTCAAGGTAGAGTATAACAATACACTCCTAAGTTACTCCAAAATACCAGCTAATTATCCACAGTCAACTTCTACTTGCTCTGCTTATCAAGGCAACTACAGTGGTTACTCCAGAGCATTATACCTGTCACATCCAGAACGGACACGTGTCTTCAAATTCTTCAAAGGTTTTTAAATACCTTGCTAACATAATTGTTTTTCAGTACCTTCCATACATTTACAGCATTTCCCTCACTGACCTCTCCAACTTGTCTAGCTGTGAAGAAAATTCATACCAAACCATGATTGCAGTGGATGCTGGGGACGTATCAAAACCCACCCCCTTTTGAGTTAGTTTTGCTTCCATCAAAGCTGAAAGGAAGTTTTACGAGAGATTTCACAGATTTCTCACACTGCTGCTATGTGCCCCTTTACGGTATGTTGGTTTTGGCTGGGGTAGAGTTAATTTTCTTCACAGTAGCTGGTATGGGGCTCTGTTTTGGGTTTGTGCTGAGCACAGGGTTGCTAATATTGAGATGTTTTTGTTATTGCTGCGCAGGGCTTACACAGAGCCAAGGCCTTTTCTGCTTTTCATACTGCCCTGCTGGCAGGGGTGCATGGGAGGTTGGGAGGAGACACAGCCTGAACACCTGCCTGCCCATGGCAAGCAGCGAATTAATTCTTTGTTTTGCTTTGCCTGCATGCACAATTTTTCCTTCTCCTATTAAACTCTCTTTATCTCAACCCATGAGTTCTCCAGCTTTTACTCTTCTGATTCTCTACCTGAGCCCACTGGTGGGAGAGTGAGCAGGTGGCTATGCGGGGTTTGGTTGCTGGCTGGGGTTAAATCATAATAATGGGATAATAACAGACAAAAAATCATTTTCTCCTCACACTGTTTTCATCAGCCCCTGCCCTTGTATTACCCAGTGCACACAGAATTTCACAGTTCAAGGAGGCTGATCTGCAGCCAAAGTGTGTCGAAGTGTCACTCCACTTACCATGGTTTTCCCTGTACTCAAAGAAACACAGCGTGCAAAAGCCCTCATTTTGTGATGTCCCAAAAAACTTGCAACCAGGTTTTCTACAGAGGTTGCCTCCCCTGTTCTCCTCAGGAGACAGTGCCAGTGGCAGGGGCTCCTTGCCATGGCTGTTGGGAGCCTGATGGCAGGAGTGCTGGTGGAGGATCTGTGAGATCTGGGACGGGTCTGACGTTGATCTCTGGTGGCAGGTGGGCAGGAAAGCAGGACTGTCATTTGGGGACTGCTCTGTAGACCTTTTGAAGCAAGTGCTGCATATACCATTGAAGGTCCTCTTGGCCTTTTGACGACACATTTTGCATGTGGCATAGTCTAAGTGTCTCTGGTCATCCAAGTTCTTGCGGGGACCAAGCTGTCTGGAGTTGTAGCAGCGTTCGCACAGCCCATTGTGCTGCACATTCAGTGTAAAAGGGCAGTCTGGGGTCCTGCACTTCATGGCTGTGGTTTCACTGTACAGGAAAAGGCTTGGAGCAGTTGGAGGTGCAGAGCGAGGCTCTGTTACAGGCCCTTCAGATGTCCATCCCCCAGGTTCACAAATATCCCCACGGGAAGAGCCTGACCCAGCTGCCTTCAGCTTCTCAGGTACTGCTTTAGAGGTCTGCTTTCTTCCTTTGTTTCCTTGGGACCTCTGCTCAAAGCATTCGTGGCAGTAGGGCTGGGTGTTCACAGACATGTAGAAAGGGCAATTCGGCGTTTCACATTTCATCTGTAAGAGGGAGAGCTGGGAAAGTGACAGTTCCTGTCTGTTCCTGGAACAGATCTCTCTTCTAGCAGGTTCAGCATTCTCCTGCCACTTCTTGTATTCATGCTGTACTAGTTGAAAGTAATCTTCCACGAGGTTTATTTCTTTGGGTAGGTTGCCTTCATCTAACCTGACAGTCAAAAAAGGAAGATTGCATCAGTGGTTGAAAAGAGCAGATGGTGGGGGTGCAAGCAAACACAAGCAATGTGGGAAGGAAATGTAGATTTAATGCACATCCATATTACTCAGACAGAAGATCTGGGATGTTACACTGCTGCTGTAAATGGAAATAATTGCAAAAGCAGGTGTTCAGTGATGGAGACTCACATCTGAAATAAATGCCTTGACACAATGCTAAACAGAAGTATTCTTAAAAGGCTTTGCTAGGTGAGGGTTTTCTGTCTAAGAGCTGTTTGCACAAAGAATACGTGTAATCTCTTGGAAGCGAAAAGTCCCCCAAATGGTGAATTTCTCTGAGGACCAGTGCTCAGCTGAGCAGAGTTAGAGTAGAAGACCCCTTTCTTCACCAGCCCCCACTAAGAACAAGCCCTTCCTACAGTGGGCTCAGCATTCCATGATACAGTTTATAATGAAATCTGCTCCTGATTCTGCCCCATTGGGTCTGTATCCACCAGCGGAATTCTTCAAACAAACTGTGCGGCTTCAGTGTGGTGCGTGCAATGTTAGCATCCATCACACCATCCTTACTCTGTCTCCAGCTGCAGGGAAAAGCCTACACCGGAGTTTCACCACGCCACAGTTGGTAGGATGAGGAGCTAACATTTCTGGTACTACTCTGGAACACACCTAGGCAGTGGGACTAGGGAAGCTCAAGTGCCACCCTTTACGTGGGCATATATCCTTTGCATAGGACTTCAGTTTTCAAGGCCCCTAAACCAGAACCAGCAAACAGCACAAAGATTCCTTTCTGTGTGGTAGTGGAAGCAAAGACAGAGGATACAGGGAGTTACTTCCCTCCCTCAGTTGTGAGTGGACTGGTTGGACATCACTGCCACTGTCCACTAAATATGAGAAGCTGATGGGTTTTGCCAGCTGCTCCCTTCATGTTACTGATGCTCAACCATCAGGGGAATGAGAACAGACAGCGGTTCCTCCACTGGCCACAGCTTCCTGCCTGATGCCACACGGAACAGCCCAGGGTGTTGAGGCATCTGTGCTAAGAACATACTGCCAAGTACTTTCCCCAGGGCAGCCAAAATTACACCAACTGCCCATTATGCAATGTGCCCTTACATAAAGCACAAGAGCTTGGGCTAACTAGTTCCTGCATTTAACTACTTTTCAGCCACCCTGCTGGGTAATCTGAAAGTCAGTGAAACTGATCAAATGGATTTTTTTCTTCTAAAATGATAGTTTCAGTTTGCTAAGTCTGAACACATTTTTGTCTTTAAATTTGAGATGGGCCTCAGCTCATAATATTTCAAAACATATCAATTGTAATGCCAGTGTTTCATATTTCAGTTAGTAAATACGTGGACCACCTAGGAAGGATGGAAAGACCAAAAGAACACACTGAGCTGCCCAGCTTGTCCCACCTTGGTAAACAATACAACTTTGAGGAAACAGGAATGACACTCACTTTGCAGCATTAATTAGATGAGTTGTACCATGATCCCAGCCTTGCACTGGAATTTCTATCACTATCAAGTAGTCTTTTAGCAGCTGCTCTTTCTCCCTCTCTTCTGCATCTGTCAGAAAGTGCACATCCAAATCCTCAAATCTGCCTTGTTCACTGGTGACCAGAGGGACAGCCCGGATTTCTGTGGAGAAACAAGATGGATGGATTAACACATAGACACGTACACACATATATATACACATACACATAACCAACCAGTTAGGAATAACCATAAAATGCAACACATGGAGATATCATCACTAAATTTTCAAGAGAGCGGAGAACAGCTGGGCAGAGCAATCAGTTTCTACATGGGGGAGGTCGCAGACACACCTACATCACAAAATTAGGCCCATCCCACAGTAGTTTTAATGTCCCCATAGCAACTATCTTCTCCATGTGGAGTAGCACTGTAGATCTCTGTTTGTTATGCCTTTCTGTGGGATGATGCTGTAACCTGAAACTAGAGAACTGCTCTCCACTCAGAAGTGATGCATTAAAAATGGTAAAGCATATATTTCATTATTCCTGCGAGGCAGTGGTGCCCTGCTGTGAGACTGCATCCTTCAAAGCTTCTTCTCTTACGACGTGGTGTGGAAAGGAGGCCAGAACACAATAAAGCAGAAGATACCCTTTGACTAATTCTAGCCTGCAGGCAGGTGAGTTGCACTCTACTTTCCAATCAATATCTTGAAGGTAACCATTAGTTTCTATTCAGATTCACAGACAAAAGCTGGTTTTGCTCACATTTTAAGACTATATTTCAAATTAATCTTTTACATTTATTTAACTTTAAAAATAGAAATCTAAACCAGATCGTATTTTAAATGCTTTATCAGCACAATTGTTTTGAAGAAGGAACATAAATACCAAACAAGGTGCTTGAAAAATACCTGGCCCACTGTCCTTCAGAGTCACCAGTGGTGTAAAATGCATGTTGTCATAACCAAGCACAATTGGGTATCTGTAGCATTCTTCAGCTGGCCACAGGAGAGGCAAGTAAACACCACCAACATTCAAAGGAGCAAAACTGGAGCCTGACTCTAAACTTCTAACCACTTTATCTGCATAAAGAAGAAAAAGAAAACACAAATAAGTACGTGCTACAGGCAAGAGAAAAAGTACACTGGGGGTTTTAGAATAATTGCTGAAAACACCGTGTTCTGAAATGCATCTACCTGAAAACAACAGTTGTTGACTAAGTTTACTAACACAGAACAAAAGTAACACAATGGGATGACTGGACATGCAACTCACCTGCAAGGACAATGACTGGCCTTCTGAGGATGTTAGCAAGGATGAAGATGTGGATTTCTTCCAGTGCATTATAAGGAAGCCTGTTTTGAGCCCCAGATATTTCTGGGGAGGTCATTTCAATGAGGTATTCCCACTCCTCCTCCCAGTTCTGAGGAAAGAAACAGCTGTCACCAATGGTTCAAAGACATGGAGGTCAGGAACCAGCTGCAGCACAGCAGTGCTCAAATAATCACATTTTCCCATTTCCTCCAAAGGAAGACCATTTCTGCTCTCCATTAATGACGGAATCCGCGAAGCCCAAAAGCAAACAGAATCAGCAAGGCAATGCTGGTGAGCACTCAGAAAACAGCACATTCCCTCAGGCCGCCTTACCCGGGTGTCATAATGGAGTCCCGTTTCCACAAACTCCTGGGATTTAACAGCCTCCCGCTGCCAGCGGAGCTTGAAGTTCTGTGTGTCAATCTCCCTGAGAGCACTAAATAATGTTTTTCTTAAGACAAGGTCGATATCTTCAATGCCCCACATGTACTGCGATGCAGCATGCATAAGGCAATTTCCATCACCTGCAAAAAAAAGAAAGAGCGCATTATTTTCAAATGGCTACTTAAATAAAATGCCACAAACCTGTGGGGTGTAGAATTACATTGCACATATGCATATTCCCTGTGCACTTCTCTCTAAGCCTCAGACAGAAGCGTTGTAAAGAAGGAGACCAGAGTTATGGTCTCTGTTCAGAGACAGAAAGAAAAAGCTTCCTTCCCTACTGGTTTTGTCTCTGTACCCTTCCAAGTTAAGCTGTCATTCAGCAATGCCCCTTACCTATCTTACTGAACTTCGACTGATATCACAGACTAAATTTTGGGGTCAACTACAAATGTCAAACACAGCTGAAATAGCTTTTTAAACACAACAAAGTCATCTGAAAATTACAAAAGAAGATGTAAATCTCCCTCATTGGTGTTTATACAAATACACACCCAATGGCATGGGGTTGAAATAATGAAAATCATTAAGAAAATATTATAGTAACACCAAGCCTCACATCCTCTGATGAGCACTGCTTAGCACTTGGCTTTGCTTGATGGAGGAATTGTAATAAAAGATGACACAGAAAGGGAGTGGCAGGTGATTTATGCAAAGCAATCATAGGAACACCTCTGGCGTTTCTCTCAGAAATGATAGTGTGTTGGGTGTTTACATGTATTATTTAGAGGGCTTTTTAGAATACAAAATGAAAACGAAGTAAATGAAAAACAGTGATTCCATTTTCATTTACACAATCTCCTTGCACTGAAAAATTCCTCTTTCCAGGTAGGAAGGATTGTGATATTCAGCAGTTTCAGAGAAACTGAGACTCGGAGAAGATAACTAACTTAATTAAAAGGTGTGACAAAAAATATGTTTATATCTGGGTTTCAAATTCTATCTCTAGCCATCTTCTTCAAAAGCAGATGTCTCCCCTGACAAGGAGACATAAAGAATCATTACTGTCATATCCTCAGATGCAAAACTAGGTCTGATGTTTACTACAGTGGTAAACAGATTCACCAAATGCTGAGAAACTACTGCAATTTTCTTGGAATAGAAGACGTCAACCCTGGTAAAGCTACTAGATTTTTCTCATGTGAAAAAAACCCCAAACAAACCCACCCAAAGAACTCCCACAAAAGAATTAAACCCAGTTTGCCACACACATTATGAATTCAATTACGTCATTGTGAACACTTTTGCTACTTATTCTGTGAAACTGCAGAGAAAACCCTACAACAGACTCCAGTTCCTGAATAAGATATAATTTGGAATCTACTCAGTGCTTCATAAATTGTTATAGGATTGGTGAGTATCAGGTTCCTGCAACTGCCTTCTGGTTTCTGAATGCTGTCTTGCAAAGCTTACTTCAATTCTGCAGGCTGCTTACTTGAGCTCAAAAATCCGGGAACAACAAAGAAGACAGAAAAACTGACTGAGTTTCCTTCTGACCAAGAAAGATGACATATTAATCCCATTAAAATTTTCCCTTTGCAAAATCTAGAGCAAAGATAAGATTAAATTTTTTCTCTCTCTGAGGGCTCACTTTCGGTTCTTTATTGAGAAGCACTGCCCAAAATTCCTTACACAGCACTTGGAATTCCCCAACACCGTTTGACTAGCAATTGAGCAACAGTTGTACTTTTTGTTCTGCGGGGTGCAGCGTAGCCTCCCTCGGACTTTCCCAGGGGGTGTGGCTGGGCGAGCTGGAATGACTGCCAATTCATTATACAAGTGAAATCTCTACAGCCAATAGACGCTGGAATTTTTAAATTAAAAAAAATGAAAAAACCCTAACAGTTTCGATTTTTGTACCTCCTACCGCTTTCCTTCTATCCTCCATTCAGATGTCTGCAAAGAAATATGCAGTGATTCAAAACAGCTTTTTTAAGTAAGAAAACCCCACCACTCCACAGATTCACAAACATATTAGGTAAAATATACATCAAAAGATCCTGTAGGAGATACTTTCTCTGTTTTCAACAACTACAACCTTAATCAGAAAAAACCCCAAAATTTTCTGAAGAAAGCTCACTGTTGACTGAAAGAATTAACATATTCCTCCCACATCTATAGGTTAAGCAGCTAAATGTTAAAAGAAATATTTTCCATGCCACATGGGAGAAAAAAAAAGTTACTTTCTGGGATAATACTTCTGGGCTTCTCCAGGCTTCTACACTTCTTTCAGAGATCCTCTCCTACTATCCAATCTACCTTCTTTCTCCTGCAAAGGTCCTTCAATGCAACTACTTTGCATAACCCACAGGTTTCCAAAGGCACTCCTACTCATGCACTTAATGACCCTGAAGCACTGAACTGAAGCCAAGTTCTTCGTCTGCACAGCGTATGGGGAGACCACAAACCGAGACCTTGCTTTGCCTTCCCTCAACCTGCCCTAATATTTCAGCATCTCATACTGGTACGCCTGCTCATGGGCGGGATCCAAGTCCGTGCTACTCCCACGTGTAACGCTGGCCGATGGCCATGAGACAAAGAAAGAGATCAGTGGTCGCCACAAGGGTCTGTCCGGGCAGTGTTAACCCCTGCACGATTTGTACTGACAGGAGATGGGGGATTCTAAAAGTGTTACTCTTTGCCCCAGGCAAAAATGGTGCACATTGTCGATTTTCCTAGAAAATCCGTTAGAGTGAAGTTTTTAAGATGCAACACTTGTAGCGATGTTACCTTCCCAGTACCTGCAAAGCACTGCCTGCCCTAGCTGCAACTCCAGTCCTTCCAAACCTGAAGATTCCACGACTTCTGTGCACACCCCTAACTGCAGTCGTGAGATTTTACACCAACACAAAGGCAGCCCAAAAAGCCCACCAAAAGGTCAATGTCTCTATAACAGTTATAGACACAACATCAGGATCAGGCTTTAGGATGGGCCAGTGACACTTACTCAGTGGGTCTATTTTTATGGCTTTTGTACAACACAGCTGTGTACAATCAGACTGAGAAATACGGCAGAACTTGGAAAGGGAACAATGTGGACTAAGAAGATAAAGACAACATGTATAGAAGCAGATATGAAAAGAAGCAACCACAGAACACAACATGGACTTCAACAAGGCTGCAGGTCCACCACACCCAGTGTTTCTATAACTGCTGTGATCTGCTCCTTGAGCAAAGAATATATATTTTCCATCTGCTTCAAGTTCTCACTGTCCCAGTCTATTCTTCCTGGTCAGGGGCAACCTGTGCTGTCAGGAATCCTGAGTCCAAGTTTGCAGCTGCGTGACCAAAAGTCATAGCCATTACCGAATCTTTCCTCTGCTGAATGTGAAATGCCCAGTGACTCTTACAGTCATGTGCCAAGGTTTCCTGCTCAGGACTGTGGACAAACGTAACTTGTTCAGGAAATCTTGGCACTACTGCTGTGCCTTTTCATTTGTGGCACTTGATGCAATACGCACACAAAAGCCAAGTCCTGAAACCAGCACCTACTGCTGAAAGAAAAGGGCACTGCAAACTTTGTGTTGTACAAAGATGGGTGTCAGCCACACACATGGGGGTTACTGGTGGGCCCTGAGGGAAGGCGAGAGCTGGCAAACCCCAGCAGATACCTGAGGATGAGGGAGCAGCCCCAGTGTGGGGTGCTGACCCCAGGGACAGCAGTGTCAGGTTCCTGGAGGCTCCACGTTCTCAGTGCTATTGCCGTCACTGTTGTTATAGCTGGAACAGCAAGCAAACCCTGCCTGCCAGGAGGTCTTATTGGAAGGATATTAGCTTCTGCTAAATATACACGGGAATGCATCCCTGTCACTCAAAGCATCTGAAGGCTCCTCTTGCCTGGCATTAAAGGATGTTTGGCGCTTCCGATGAGGCAGCCAACATGTAGCAGTCAGATTCATGGGAAGGTGATGGGTTCCAAACCAAATTTCCCTGCCTTGTTCTTGACTCTGAAGTGCCACAGGTTTCTGACATTGTAAAAATATCTGTGAAACTTCCACTGTATTTACATACTGTGGTATGGGCAGGGGTCTGCTACAGCCTCAGGACAGTACATCATGTGGAAAGAATTTTAATTTACAGAACTAAGATTAAAGGCAGCACATTTTTAAAGCCACGTGCTTCTGTTTCAGTAATGTGAACCCAGATGCTATTAATAAAGATGCTACATTCGTTGTAACCTGTTTTACTGCGAGCGCAAAGACCTGCTTGTAACTTACCATTAGTCTTCAAAGGAACAAGTCTCCGAACTTCCCTGCACCAGTTGAGCTTCCTCTGGCGCTCCAGTGAAGTCTGGGTAGCCTGGTCAGTCAGGGACTTCTGAAGCATTTCCCGAAACTGGGGACAAAACTGGCACATTCTGAACATTTCTATGGTGTATCTGTGCATAGTCCTGAAGTGGTGAATTATTCCACTGGGAGGTTTGACTAGATCCTCAGGTGTCCTCTCTCTGATCTTCATAGCCTTCAGCATATTGCTCTGATACAAAGCTTGAGGAAGGATGTGTTGGCCAGCCATGTTTCTAGAAGACATCTGAAATGAGAAAGGATCCTTTTATTGGCACGTTAGTCTCCTTCTATCATGCTGCTATCACTTCTGCAGAGACTGAGAAGGTGCTTTCAGGGGTGGGATTCTGGATGCAGTTTTGCCTAAAACGAGCACAGAGTGGACGCAGTCCAACTGAGCCTTTCATAAATAATGTTTGTTTAAAGCTCATATTCACAATCTTTTCTGCATTACTCAGGTATAGACAGTGATCAGCTTATCCCACTCATTTGCTGATATAATTTAGTGTGATATTAAAGAGGATTTATTCATAGCTAAGGAAACAGCATCATTATTCAAAAAAAACACATTTAAATCAAAATAAGGATAAAAGAAGGCAAGATCAAGGGAAGGGAAAATTGTCCTGGAAACTTAACTAATTGATAATTGTATAGCGTAATCTCATATGCACTTGCTGAATTTCAGCACATTTCAAGCTCTTGCTTTGATAAAATGCCAAAAAAAAAGCAGATAATGACCATTCAGGTTTCCACAGCCCAGACACTGATAAGTGATGATCAGTAGAGTACAGAAAGAGCCCAAAGAATTGCAAGCTGTGCTAGTATCAGTCCCATACTTACAGTGGCCAGGTATGGTAGATGAGGAATTTATCACTCGAGGACAGACTTAGGCTACTTTTCTTGAGGCTCTTTGTATTTTGTGAGTGGTAGAGCTACGGCACAGAGGTGCTTGTGCCATGTGTGGGGGTGCAGACTGCAGTGCCACTATTACTCAGTGGTAGAGTCAACAGAGCTGAAAAAGCATTTCCATTTGGCTCAAAACCCCCAATATCTTTCCACAGTAGGACATGTAATGTTTACTGCCCTGCATCCCTTTCTTCAGTAACTCTGGTCTCATGTGGTACAGCAGAGTATAAAGGAAGAAGAAGTAGAACATAGAAAAAGAAACCCATAACCTCAAACCCTCTACACTCTATGAAATACTTATTCAGAGGACACTAACTTTGTGGCTAGTTAGAGCCAAGCGTAGGGACCACGTCCCTCAAAACTCCCACGCACTACAGTAAGAACAACAACAACAATAACCTGTTTTTACATAAAGAGGCTCTCCATGCTGCCCACAAACATTCTTGCTTTGTTTAAAAACAAAGCAAACTTTGTATCAAGACAAATAAAAGTATGCAAGCCTAACATGAGTATTTAGAGCATAGCTAGTCACATTAGGAGAACCCACCATTGTGATTATGACTCTATGGACAAGTATGCAGCCATATATGCATATCAATCTTTGGACATCAAGTACAGGGAAACAGGAAGCAACTACAAACTGTTTATGCAACTGTTAGGAAGTTTTCTCATGGAGATGGGAGTCAGGAGACACAAGGGGAGGAAGAAGAACTCCAGTCTGACAGACTGACCAGGAAGGCATTCCCAGGTCTATGGAGGCAGAAGACCCCTCTTGTACAGAAGGACTTCAGCACCTATTTCCCCACAGGGAAACAGTTCCTCACTCCAGCCAGACACTTCCATTGGCAACATCCACCTCCAAATGCCCAAGCAAAGCTTTGGAAAAGACGCTCTCAGGGTGAGAGGGGACCTCAAACTCCAGATGTTGAGAGCTGACCTCTATAACGTCTCTGAGAACCAGCTGATGGAGAGATACAGTGGACATCCTGACAAGCCCTAAACAGAGGCCGATGAAACAGGCCATGCTACAAAGTCCTACTTTAGGGCACTGTCATTCACACACCCCAGAGCACAGAGCTGTCACATCTTGTGCAACACATGGAAAAGCTTTCCTTTAGGTAATAGAGATGGCATATTCATATCGTTGCCCCACCAGCATACAGCCTTAAAATGAAAATAACATATTTTCTCATCCACTCCTCTCACCAATATAGTTTTACACATGCTATATTTGTAATCCTGTATTTAAATGTACGAATGATTCTAAAAAGGAAATATAAACCCCATACTAATCTGTATAATAACCACAGCTCTACTTTGCTCTGAGAGGACCAAAATACTGAATTCCTTACTTATGTTAGTAGAAACATTGAGTCAATGGGATTTTTTTACACGAATAAAGACTAATCACATGACTAAGCACTACCGGCACAGACTCTTGAAATGGTTATTTCCAGCTTTAAGTAACAAAAAGTACTGAGTTTACAGAAGCACTCACTGAAACTACATTATTCGATACTATGTTCTACAGGCATTTTTTCCCCTCCGCACGTGGAAATTACTGCCTATGCTATTTACTGTCATAAATGTCAATCAAGGCAAAAGCCAATCAACCCTTATTTTCAAAATCAACGTGATGAAACAAACAGAATCAACAGTCTGCGGATTTATAAGTCAGAAAACTGAGCTACAGTTATATTAGCTTATAGTCCACTGTGCTTTGCTGTGTGCTATGCTACTTTAACCTTCTGACAAGTAAAAACTAGGAATCCCCAGAAAGGAGCACCTGCAAACAGTAATTAGAGACAGCATCCTTTCCAAACGTGTAATACTGAGGATGCTGGGCTCAGGAGAGCTGAATACAGTTCTGAGATCTCCCTTTGGTTTTATAAAGTTATTTTAATTTTCTCTATCTGAAAAACGGTAATAATATAAACTTCTCCATAATTTGCTAAACCTTCTAATATAAACATGCTTAATACCTTTTAAGCTCTTATAGATTTTTCTGCCTGGGTCTTTACTCGGTACAACCCAAAACACAGTATTACTCTTCACCAAGTCAGAAGCTGAGGACCGAGGGTCTTTTAAACCCCACAGGACTGGTTTACACACAGTAAGTGTTACGCGTTCTTAGTTCCCTGACCTCCTGCTCTGCTGGAGGCTGGGTATTCAAGGTGGAAAGGACACAGTACGGCCCGCCAGCGTCCCAGGAGAAGGAGCCCGAAGCCCCAAGGCGGATTTCCCAGCGGCCGCCGGCGCTCGCAGCAAGCCCGGCCGCACCGCACCCGCTCTGCCGCCCTGCGAGTCGCG
>WEIT01015932.1:35722-98051 GCA_013389985.1 Dryoscopus gambensis | reverse complement strand
CCAGGGGGCGCCGCCGCCGGGCAGCCCCGCCGCCTCCCCGCCCGCCCTGACTCACCCCCGGGAATTTCGGGAGCCGGGATGGCATTTCTCCCTTCCTTATTCCTTTCCCCCCGGGCAGGGGGTTGCCCATCCCGTCCCCGTGGGTACGAAGCTTCGCTCCGCTCACCGGCCGGCCCGGTGCCGAGTGGCTGGGTCCGGAACAGCTCTGTGTCCCTGCGCAGAGCGCCGCCCCGGCCGCCCTCTGAACGCCGGCCGTGAGAGGCGGCTGGCCCGGGAGCCCTTCCCGTGTCCTCAGTCACGCGTGGCAAGCGCCTGCCCTGGCACACCGGTCTCGGGCTGCAGGTGCCCGGGTGTAGATGCCCACAGCCCTGCCCCAGCATCCCAGCTGGACAGGAAGAGAGCCCGTCCCGTGGAAAGTATTGCTCTTCCAGACGGTTTTCAGACCCAAGCAAGTATTTCGTTTTTTCGTTTAGCTTGTATGTGCTCCACAGTTTTGGCTCTGTATTGTAAGTAACCACAAGTGACTTCTTTAATTAGAGGTTAGGCCGATATATAATCCCATGATCCCATATGGTGGCATTTTCGGCAGGAGATGTTAGTGCACTTTAATCCAGCCCTGCTCGTGGTAAGATTGTTGTAGGTAAGGGTTAGAACCTTGGGCTAAAGCTATGAAGTCAGGGAAATCTTAGTGTCTGAATATGTTTGTAAATTCTTGACTGCAACTAGCAGTTTGTAGGAATCATTACATTTAATTATTGTAAACAATTCATACCTTTAAACAATGTCCTAATATCTGTGCAGTGAAAAATCATTGAATAAAACCCCAATATGCAAGGGCTGTTAATATGATTTATGGATGAGATTTATGCTGGAAAAGTGGTGGTTTTTTGCTCAACTGCTTTACAATCTGAAGGCACACGGAGATGAAATACAGTGCAACAACATTTCTTGAAATATTAAAAGACTTCATCTCCCCAGATGATAAGCTCCTGCCTGTTCCTGAGTATCCACCCCTCCCACAGGCAGGATGAGAAGCCAGGGTTGCTGCACACCTCGAAATCAGGTCTTAAATATTGACTGCTTCAGAGAACAGGTGGATTTTGGAAGAGTTCAGCCTTGAACTCCTTCACCTCACCTCCAGCAGCAGCAGCTGGCTCAGATCATGCACTCATGTCACACAACAGGGTTATGTGGCAACATGATCTTTCCCAGGGTTTACAGGCCTGTGCTGGCTCTGCACAGCAGGCCATCCTTCTCTGCCTTTGTTCAAAAAGAAGTCAGGGATATGGCTGGAAAAATAATGATCCCTTCCAATTTTTTTTCTTCTCCTCTCCTTGGAGAGTTTTCTTTTAAAGATTTTTGTGAGTGTGTTGTTTTTCTTTCTTCTTCCCCGCCCCCGGCCTCTCTGCTGCCTTGGAAAGTATAGTTGGGTAGGAAGGCTCTGCATTTAATGATTGATAGCCTGGGGGGTGTCTAAGATCCAGGGGACTGGATGTCTGAGGGAACTGGACGTGAGTGATTGCTTGCATAACTAGGGCAGGATCTGTGCTGTGATTTACACAGTATATGTTTCTGTCAGCATCTTGCCGTTCCCTTTTCCTGGACATTTTTCCCTGTCCTCTCATGGGGACTGATGTAGCAGATT
The DNA here is from genome assembly GCA_013389985.1 of Dryoscopus gambensis. NCBI lineage: Eukaryota > Metazoa > Chordata > Aves > Passeriformes > Malaconotidae > Dryoscopus > Dryoscopus gambensis. The sequence continues at coordinate 96,406 of WEIT01015932.1, read as the reverse complement.
ACTGAAGTAATCTGGTTAGAGAAAAAAAAGATTTAAAAAATTGTTTTTATCCAAAACATTTTTCTCATGTGATATGAAGCCCAGCCCCTCACAGAGTTTTACGGAGAACATTTGAAGTGATGGAGGGTTTCACTGTGGAGTAGGAATGATAAGCTAAGGTAGGAAGCAGGGAAGAATGACTGGACTTGAACCCTGCTTTGCATATGAAACTGCAGCAAATAGATTAACACGTGGTCCTAGCCATGATGGAGATGCTGAGACCCAGGAAAACCTGAAAAGGCAACAGCTTATTTTTTGTTTTCTAAATGGTAAGCACGTCTGAATATTAATAATTACTGTTTACACCTTGATAAACTGAAAGTTGATTGCACATTGCTACAGCTGATGTTTATCAAACAGGTCTGAGCAGGATGGCAGGAATTCATTTGATCTGAGTTTGCACAGCACAAAATGAAGCTCTGTCTTGTCAACCATAACTCCTAGGCAGTATGGGAATACATTAAAAGCATCAGCAACATCAATAATTATAGAATGTCTGGATATACATTCCTCTTTTCTGAATGACTCCTGTTTTTTTTGTAGTTATACCCTATAGTTTATCTCATAATTTATGGTATAGTGCTTATATTTCATAAAATATAAACATATGTACTCAAGTATAAAGTCGAGGAGAACTTTCTTCTTTGAAGTGTGTGTGTAAATACTCACACATACGCATAACTATATACATGCACACGCATATTTTTAGGTATATATGCATGTCTATATCTCTCGAGGGAAGGGAGAACTTCCTGGCATTAAGGACAGAATAAGAAATACTTTAAAGTTCAGCTACCTACATTCTGGTTAAGTATAAGGATGAGACAGTCCACCCCTCTAAGTGGTAATGTTTACATAACCCTGGAGAAGGCTGTCTAGGGGAACTGCAGAATATCCATTTTTTGGTGAAAATTTAAGTAATCAGTTTTGTGCACATCAATCAATAAAAATTCTTTATTGTACTTGGGAAAAAAAAGAAATCTCTCAAGGCCCCATTCAGCTCTGTATCTCTAAATTATTTTAAATACTTTGCTTCTTTTTACTGTTCAGGAAGGAGTAGCTCCTGCTCACTAAATTAAACCAAGACCTCAGAGTGTTCAGAACACCACTGTCAAATGTTTCAGAGGTTGCATTAGGAAAGACTCATTGTTAAGACAGTACTCATATAATATTCAATGCTAGGATGATGACTATAATAATATTTATGGATAGTAACATTCAGACTCTTAATAGTTCAATCATTTGCTGGGTCTTTTAATATCAGATAATTCTGTAAGAGGTGTGATTCATCTAGAAGGAAGGAAAAGGATCATAAAAGGGAAATCCCTTTTAATGCAACAGCAGTGCTTGAGGTCATGCTTGAGTTCAGCATTTCTGTCTTCCAGGAGCTCTTCTGTTGCTTCTTTTCCTGGTGGAGAAGTGATAAGCGCTTGTCAGTGCAAAGGAAAAAGAGGGGGAAAAATCCCCTAAACATCTATCAGACAGAAAGATGGTGCTTTTTACTGAATCAAGTAATGACGGTAAAAAGAAAAAAAAAACCAAACACCAAACCCCAAATCATGTCTGCCACTTAGATAGCAAGAGTTGAACTGGTTTTGTGATTTCTTGTGCGCTTATTTTCTTGTTCTTTTTAATATCTGTGATAGAAGTGTCTGAAGTAAAGGCTGGAACTGCAGTGGGTTCAAAGAAGCTGAAAGTTCAAATCTTGCCTTAGCCCCTTTTGTTGAGCAGAAGGTTAAACTGTAAGAGTGGTATTCTCCCATTAAGGCTGGTGAAAGAGTGTGAAAAATGGCCTTTGTAGGCAAACACTGGACATTTTTAAGAGCAGGTTTTATTAGCTATAAGGGGATTAAGTTTGGCATTAAGGACTCAAAAGACTGGCCTTAACTGTACTTACCTCCTGGTCCAGAGGTAAGTTTCAGCACTGTTTTCTGTGAAATGTGTAAAAAAGTCTATGTGGTGATGATAAAATCTTTGTAACTTGATTTTTTCTTCCTCTGATATCTGTAGATACTGCAGCAAGCCTCAGGGCCCCTAAGCAGACATAGCTATGTATAGCTACGTTTGAGATGGCAGCGCAGCACACCCCAGCATCACTGACCCTCTTCCATGCACAGTACAGAGAATTCCAACAAGGCCCCAGCAAGAGCTAAGAGGAAGACCAACATTATTTCTGCTTAGGAGAGCAAAGTGATTTCAGTGGATTTTGATGCAGGCTCAGACTAGACTTGTGGCTAAGCTGAGGCAAACAAGAACAGCAGTAGTAAGCCAAATCAAAGGCCCACTGCCCTGTTTCTCACAGAGCTTGAGAAGGTGTCCAGGAAAGAGCATAGAAACAGGTTGGATTGTTCCCAATACCTTTCCATCCTGCACTTTGTCACAGTTTCTTGTGGGATTTGGGGCTGTGGCTTACATTCTGGTACCTCAGTTTCTCAGTTGTATGGCAAGTTTGTGAATGTTTCTTTCCTCACACTTTTCTGTAATCATGCTTGTTTAACTTTGACTGCAGACTCTTTAGAATAGAATCTCTTCTTGTCTTGTGTTTGCTGTACTTTAACACCTAGACACATGGTTATTTACCATTCAGTGTGGTCCCTGCTTTCAGAGAGTTACCATCCATGTGTAGCAGGCTTCACTTAACTGTGAACTAGTACTGTTGGAATGGTCTTTGATTTAGGTTGAGGGTTGTAAGCATAAAGCACTGCATAGATAACACTGCACAGGGATGGATTCTGCACAGGGATAATCTTTACTTTGCAAAACTGCCTTAGTGTACAGAGCAGTGGCTGGGTTTAGGTAGTGCAAGCCCAATAATTGTAAGTTCTAACTTGCTCTTTAGGCTGGCATAACTGCTGTGCTGCCAACATGTCCAGTGCGCTCCACAGCAGGGGACTCTAAAGCGGGGTCTGGTTTTGGAGCTGTTTGCTTCAGCCAGCAGTTCAGCATCCATGAGTCAGCAACTGGTTAACAAATACATAGCTAAAGATAGTGCCTCATCTGAAATCAAGCAGGGACTACTGTTGTTTTCCTTTCTATATTCCCATCTCATGAGATGATCAGCTATTCTAACTTTAGGTATGAAGCAAGCATTTAGCATAAAGCTATATCCTCTGTGAGTGGATGGGGAGGGTCAAGGAATGGAGCTAGTGAACACTTGCTCACATAATTGAAGCTCTTTCTGCTCTCTCCTCTGTTCCTCGAACAATTTCAACATGTAATGCAGCCAGTAAAACTTTCTTAGATAGAACAATCTGCTGTTCAGCAGACTTGCCAATCTTCCAGATCTTTAGCATTCTGTATTCCTTTCCCAGTGAATTCTAGTTTCACTGGAAGTTCTTACTTTCTCCCGAAATATAAGCAGTTTGTATAATCTGAATGGAAAAAAATTGACTGCACACTCTTCTCATTTCTTTTATATATGTCCAATAATATATTTTGTTACATATGTTTCCGTTTATTAAGACAGCCTTACAGTCTTTAAAATCAGTAAACCGATTTTGAATTGTGTTTCATTTCCATGCACTTGGTGCATACGTGAATGAGTGACTATCACTCCTTGCCAAAATGGGAGAACTGCTGATACTGTTTTCTGTCAAGATGGAAATCTCTCTTCTCAGCAGTTCTTAGCGATGGAATTACGTGGAGAGTGCTAAGTGAATAAAAAGTGACCATGGGAAGGTAATCTTTAGTCATGAATCATAGAGCATGAAGCTTGTCAATCTTTTCCCTCTGTAAGTTTTTAAATTTCCCCCAGATCATCTAAATGTGGAGAAATAGCCAAGAAATATCAGTTTCTACAGTACTTGGTGAATGCTTCTGGCCAACTTTTATGTTCATGATTGTCTAATCTGACAGGCAATAACACAGTCTGTTGAGCCTCTTGGGCTGTTTCTGTGTCAGCCCCATAGCTGCTGCCACATGGTCAACATCTCTTTCAGGATCAGACTGTTTTGATTTTGTTAAAGGGAACAGAATTGTATGAGGGCTCTGGTACCCACAGTGCTTACTGTAAATCCTGGTTTACAGTGACTAGTTTAGGTGTGAGAATTAATCTCAGTTGGCACACCCTCAACCAAATTGTTCAGCTGGGGTTTTACCTCAGAAGCACTAAGCATTCAATAGGTTTCAGTATCTTGTGTGTTAAGAGGTTATCTACATTGTGGGTCTGCTTAAAGCTCACAGCGTTTCCAGTGACAATGAGGAAGTGAATTCATTCCTGGAGTTTCAAAAGCAGAGGAAAGGCATTTCCTTTGTGTAGAGCAAATTCTGTGCATGGGGAATAACGAGAGGCTTTATGAGTGGCCAGAAATTCAAGTTAGCTTTCCAAACGTAGAGAAAATCCATTTGCCCTGTATCAGCAGTGCCAGAATTTCCCCAAGAAAAATACGTCCAAAGAAGGATATTTATTTACGCATGGGAATTTACCAGCATGTGCTGAACTAAATGAGAGAGTCCATAGTTTTTTTCCTAAAAGCTAAGTCATCTCCCATCAGGGAAATGGTGAGTTTCCTATGTAAACATGGGTTTAGTCAATGTCCATGAGGTGACTCTGCATCATGTGTTTTAGCTCAAAAAAGTACATTGTTTTCTTCTGATTTCAGAGCGAAGGGACTCCCCATTTTTGCAATGACAGCACTTGCTGGTAAGACTAACATAATCATTGATTCCTAACTTCACAGAGAGGATTTTTTAAGATTTCTGCTATATACATGGCGGGGAGAGTGTGTTTTCATGTCATATACTCCCACTTTTGTACTTTTTGATGCCGAAGAAGCAAAAATTGTAGCTGCTTGCTACAAATTCTGATTTACTCATTCAGGTGGAGAGAAGTAAAAGTAGTCCCAGACAGATTTGGGAATCATACAGGAAAAGGTAGTGTATAATGTCAAGGTGATACTACAGAAATACATGCATCTCTGGTGTATGTGGAGCACCCCAAGTAGCTGTTTCCATCCACACAGTTCTAGAGTATTAAAACTAAGGACTGTCTGATCTGGATCACCTGGACCATGTAAATGCATCTCTCTTAGTTGATCTTTCTCATAATAGAGCGGGACTCTCTTTTGATGGTGCAGTGATGGAGTCCAGACTGAATGGGACAGGCAACTTCTGAGAGTCCATAGGTTTAAGTTTTTGTGGTATGTTCCTGTAATAGTTCATTGTCCAAAAGCATTTCTCATGCTTTCTAATTGAACTGATGAACTTGCCTTACTCTTAAGAGAAGGCATTTTCTTTATTTGGTAGACCAGTTTTACAGAAATTTGCTTTTTCTATTGCAAAACCTTTTTTTTTTCTAATAGGAGAGCTGCCAAAGTTCTAGTCAGCTCCTCACCATTGTCACCAAAATATTTTACCTTTCAAGTCCTCTCCATGCAGAAGAATAAATGTTGGAAAAAAACCACCAAAACCAGATGCTTTTTCATGATATCTAAAAATAGAGTGAAGGAAATACTCCACTGTGGACAAGATAAAGACTGAAAGTTCATTGCCAAAAATTTAAGTACTGCTTTATCCCAGCTGAGTCATGCCTGGCTTGTGGAGCAAGAATCAATTTAAGAAGTCCAGCACGCATCTCATCCTGATCTCTTCAGCCTCCTCCTTCTGCTGTTTTGCCATTTTTTCCCTTTTATGGTTATGCACTTCGCCCAAACTAGTTCATTTTTAAAACAGATGAAAGGGAAACACTAACTTTATGGCTAATTCTCAAATAACTTGTCATGAAATTTCATGAGAACATGTGGCAGAAAAACAAGGAGCCCATAGTCAGTAACTATTCCATAGGATTTGTTACCACAGTAAAGGACTGCTCTGGCCTGAGGTGTTTCAATAAGGTCAGTTACATCTGCCTGCATAGGTTTTCCCTGGTAATTTGAGCAGGTTTATGGCATCCTGTCATTTCCTGGACTAAGTAAAGTAACTTAGGTATACATTGAGGACCAGCTATGATATTCTCCCAAAAAAAAAAATCTGCATTTCAGGGATGGTTCCTGTTTAAAAAAAAAGAGAGAGAGAATGAGTATCAAAGAGTACCCAGGGTCACTTCATCTGCTGAGAAATGCACAGCAGTATATGCTGGATATGAGTGTAAACAGCAGTTATTCTATTAAGTAATGCGTGAGCTGTGTGCTCCACATACAGCTATGCACGTATGTGTACACAGATGGTAGAGAAGTGGAACAGAGGAGGCTAAACCATTAGGTGATAGAGGCAGCACAATGCAAGCAACAGGAACAAAGACTGTGGCCCAGTATTTACAGAGTGGGTGGTTCTCACAGCTTCCCCATGAATTCTTTGACACTCTCAGTAACAGCTTTTCAGCTCTTCCCCACAGGTCCTTCGAACCTGTGTGCCTTTCTGTTCTTAGGAGTACAGTGTCAGGATACTGCACTGCAGGCTTTACCTGTGGGGGCACCCATCCCTGCTGCTCAGATCTGCCTGCATTGAACGCCCCTGAACTCCTGACTCTTGGGGTAGCCAGGGCAGTGTAAGATCAAGTCTGTCTGCCCTGATAGCATCCCTTCTGGTCATCTTGCTACCTGAGCAGGAAAGTATCTCTTTTAGCATATCCAGTGGTTCTAACAGCATTGTGATCAGTTACCACCATGATTCATAAACTGTATCCTGAGAGGATACATCACTTCAGTGTGATGGAAAATCAAATTGAGTGATAAGCCTCAGGCTTCTCTAGTGATCCTTCAAGATCCTCCATCTTAGGGACAGCATGTCAGCATCTGAGTGGCTCGCTAGGTATGCTCTGACAGGGTCACTCTCATCATGCCCCTGCGAGTACACTCAGCCTTGATGTGTCTGCTTTATAAAAGTTCTCCATCTGAAACAACAGTCCTTAGTTATTCCTGGTCACAGGCCAGGACCTAAGCACGCATCATTCCAGGAGTCTCTGTGCTATGATTGTTCACTCTTCTGGCTGTGGGTCTGTTACATTGGCTGTGCGAGCAGGTAGCTGCATGATCTACCTGTGTTCTCTTTCTACAGTATGTCGAATCCCTAGAGTTCCGAGGAGGAAGTAATCTCTGCACACTTTGCCTTTGTGATAGATTCTTATGGAGATTTCAGAAGGAAGCTCAGTGGTAGCGCCTTGGCTGCTTTGCATATGTACTGTAACAGGGCATTAATGAAAACAGGGTTATCTCCAACCTCATGCTCTGCGGAGAAATTAGTGCCTTTACAGATAGGACAGATGGCACCATAGTGGGAGTCGTTTACACCAGGCCAAAGTAGAGCTTTGCTGTTACTTCAAAGTTCAAAGTAGGAGTCTTCAAACTCTGAAGAAACATCCTGGTACCAGAGCCATCCCGGGCAGAGAGGGTGACTCCTTCCAAGGAAGTCCTGCATGATTCTGATGAAGCTCTGAAGTAGGTTGTCTACTTCCACTGAACTGTGCATAAAACCCCCACAATGCTATTGTAGTGCTTAGCTAATTTAACATCTTAATTGCTTGTCAAAGGTAAATCCCCTAGCTGAATATTCACCAGTGCATGAGTATTTTTGCAGATTAGAGGCACCTACGCATGCTTACCCATTTCTTGCCTTATTTCAATACTCAGTGTATCTGCTTGATGTTAAGCCAGCACTGTTATCAGTAAGAGAAAGTTGATAGGTTTCTCAGGAATGAAATTAGAGCATGTGTTTTCATCTTATGTATTAATTATAACCACAACCAGGCAAAAACAGTTTACTGAAGTGTTCAGCATTGCTGGTGTTAAAACTCAGTTTCCTGGTTTTTTCCATGTTTGTCAAACCCCTTTTTTTAAAATAAAGTATCTGAGATTGGTCTCCACAGCGAATTTGGTGATGGGTGGGAAAGAGGGAAAGCCTGACTTAAAATAGGTAATTCTTTTCTAGGGACAAGGCTAAAGAAAAAAGAAATACATAATTTTGTTTTTTTTTTTTTTTTTAAATGCCACTAACTTTTTATTTAAATTGATCTGGTGACCCAGTCTTAGGAGCAGAAACCTGATTTCTTGCAATAAAAAGACTTGTTCATCAGGGATGTGCCATTTGCTACTCAAAGAAGTGTCAGCCCAAACCTACTGCTATTTGCACTTGTGGATAGAGACTTTTTGCTTGACATCCAAGAAATATGCTCTGGTTGACCTGAAACTGCCAAGAGTCAGATCAAATACTTGCACCTGCCTTCAGGGTGCAGGCAAGCAGAAGTACCAATTCTCCCTGTTGCCCAGTGGCTCAGGGGGGGTCTCGTACAGAATGTTGTTTTTCCTGCTTTTGCCATGGAGAGCCAGGTGAAGACAGGGGCAAACCTACCTTCCCCTTACCCTTCCCGGTGACGTAAGGAAACCTGCAAGCTCTGCTGGAGCACAGAGTATGCAGAAGGAGTCTTTCAGTCCCTCTTGTTTAAAGTGTGGCACTTAAATAATTTGGATAGGAGGGAAAGCACCGAGGAATTAGGTTTCATCATAGGCTAACGATGAGAAATCTTACTGAGGCTATTCAGGTTAAGAGTTAAACATTTCTGAATAGGGTAGGTGAGACTCAGCCTGCAAGATTGGGAGCACCATACCCCAGACTGTACCATCTGGTGATACTAGATGTAGAAAAAAGAGCCTGTGTCTCCTTACCTCCCAAAATACTAACCAGAAGCTCCTTAGTTAAAAGGTGGGAGACTATAGCACTGTCTCCTTGTTCTTTACTTTGTGCCCTTCTTTTTAAATATTTCCGATGCTGCAAGGGGAAATGAAATGTTTTCTAATGAGTAAAAGTCCAGGTGATTATAATTTTTCAGAGGAAAAATTAATTAAAAGGAAAAAAATGAAAAAATTAATAAAAGGAACAGAAAAATCTGCATTTTCTCACAGATCAAACCACTTCTGTTATTGATTTTTTTTTGCTCTTACACTAAACCAAACCAATTTCATCCAGAGATGGAGTAAATTGCCATCCTGTAACTGTGTGCTCCCCACAGTGTGATGGAGTATGTTCCATCCCCTTACAGATCCAGTATTGCCCACGGGGTGCAACTGTGCAGGGTGATCCAGAGGAGGTTTGCAGCAGCCCAGACCTGTAGGGCAAGGCTGGACATCCTACCGTTCCAGCTCCCCACTAGTCCCCATCAAGGTGGGAGGCAATAATTATATAATGACTTAGTAAAGGAAAAAATGGAACTTGTCTGTCCCTATCTCATACTTTGTCTTGCTGGCAGGCATTGTAGAAGAGGGGAATATGTGTGACTTGGGAAGAGCCTGGCGTTAGTTGAGTAGCAGTTGAGACTTGGTGATGATTGCTGGCAACTGAAGTTGGAGAACACAGCTTCAGAGCTGGGGAGACTGTGGATGCAGAGCAGATTCTGTGGGAGATGGGAAACTGGGAGCTGAGAAGCTGTGTAAGGGAAGCAATTCAGTCAATCAATTCATTCATCAACACTACTAGAGTAGAAACAAACTGGGATTGGGAAGATAAGTGATGGGAAAAACACCAGCTCCTCCTAGGAGCTTAAATATCGGTTGAGAAAAAGAAATGATTGGAGAAAAAAAGATCAAGTAAAGGAAGAACCGCGTGGGATGGGGATAGGAGGAGCCTAAGGGAAAGGCTATGATGAGGATTCAGAAAAAAGAAAATGGGAAGGTGAAGACTATTGACAAAATGTCTGATATTATGAATTTTGAAGTGATGAAGACTTAGTCAAAAGGGCTAGAAGAAGACTGGAACTTGGTAAAGCAAGGAAACGAGCTTGGTGGCAAAGCTTGAGAAGTGGAGACTGAAAGCTGAAGACAACAAAATTAGAGGGATAGGAAGAAACAAGTACAACTTCAATGAAGAGGTGTGAGGAATAAAAAGGGGAAAATGTGAGGCAGTGAGGAGAGATATTGTGTGCCCCACTGTGCAGTCTGTGCTTGAGCACAGTTTGGTGTTCCAGCTCCCTGAGTTTTGCCATTTCTACACCAGGGATAGAATGTGCCCATTACTTTTGTCCCACACTTCCTATTGCTCTCCCTGAGACTAAAGAACACTAAAGTCACTAAGTGTGATACAGAAGAATGCCTGTTTCCTTCACATAATACATTTGTCCTGGGGGAGTCAGCGATATGAGGCAGAGAGAAAAGGGCATTCCCCATATGTCCAGGACCTCTACCTTGCTTGCTGTCTTGTTCTAAAGCTTCAGAAAGCTGAAGAGGGATTGCACCGAGAGCAAGCATAGCGTGTGGTGAAGGCAGTCACATGCTGCTCTGGGAAACTGTGCTTATCCTCCTCTTCGCCGCAAAATTTCTGTGTGGTGCTGGGCAAATTTTTGAAACCTACCTTGTCAGAGGTGATGACTGACTGGGTGCTCCTTGTATTACGCCTGTGTGGGTGGAGATTTCGAGTCTGATGTGAAGGAGTGCTGAGTTCTCACAGCAGAAGCTGAGGTAATGCATACTGGGCTCTGGAGACAGAAAGTAGAGTATTAAATAAACTGAGAAATCAAGTCCTAGGGAGTACAAAAAAGTAATGGAAACTTTTGACCTTAATCACTTTGTGCTTCAGTTCCCTATGTGTAAAATGTGGATTGTACCACCCCCTCATGCTGCAGGGCTTACTAACAAAGATTAGCTCACATTCAGAGATACTCAGATGCTTTGGTGATGAGGCAAGAGCAAGAGTCCCTGAGTAATTTTATTTTCAGAGCTGTGTTTGAGCAGTAGGTAAAGTGTGAGGCTACGCGCTGAGCAAAGAGCAGGACACGAAAGCCCGAGGAGCTGCTCACCAAATAACTAGCTTTGCAGCCTGCATACAAAGAGATGGCAGTGGGGTGGGAAAAGTCATTGTGAGATCATGAAAGAACTCTTTCCTAAGGTAACTTAAATTTTACAATTTCCTACCCTGAGGGTTGGTTTGTAAATGCCCAGTAAACATTTTTGTGTGCAATATAAACATGAGCTGGCAAGATGTTTGGTGAAGTAGCCATTTCTCTCTGGCTATAATGTGTGATGGGTGAGGCTTTTCTCGTCATAGAGTACTGCACTGTGTTGATGAATAATTTTGATATTAATTTGATGATCTTGAAATGTTGGCATTCATAGCAGTGGGTTCTTAGAAAATCAAGCAAGTATCGTGATCATTTTAGAGATCTATTCTATCAATATTTGAAATGTGCATTGGAGAGTGGAAACAAACCCTGGATCCCTGGATCTTGCTCTTTTCCCTAAAGATGAAACCAGGCATGCATTTTTATTTCAGTCACACTGGGTTAGAAACACTGCATAATTAAACAGGTCTGCAGCTTACCTTGGAGTCCAGTGGTTGTCTCACCATTTAGCATAACTAGGGTTAGGTCTGGGATAAATAATTGTTTAGGAACACTGAGCATACTACAGGACAAATCCAGGTCTGATATTGAAGGAAATCTAAATGCATCTTGATTTTACAAAAAGATGGATGGATCTGATTAAATGGAATCAAAAGAGCTTTTGTTATCAGTAGCTGAAATGCGGGGACATGGATGAGGAATCTGGCTTTGGAACTAAAGGCAGTTTCCTAGAACTGACGTTTACCTGTACGTTAATGAGGAAAGGGGTGCTCCTTTCAATTACACTAAGAGTGTGTGGAATCCCCTCTGATAACTGATAATGAAACTGTCACTGATAGTTTTAAAGTCACACATTTGGTGGTTTGTTTTTTAAAAATTTCTGTGAGTCAGAGGAATCTGTGAGGCCAGTTGGGAGCAGGGGCAGAACAAAGAAACCCTCTACAATGTAGGTCACTAATTCTCAAAAAGTCAGTGGAGAAGAAAATAAAAGCCCCAAATCAAGTATGAGTCCTTACACTAGTCACTATATTGTATACAGAAACATTTAATTTCTGACTGAAAAAGAACCCACACCTTTGATTTCTTCTACACCATAATTTATTCCAAATGTCATGACAGTCTGTAGATTCAGAGAAATGAGTCTGACACCATGTAGAACATTTATTAACATTTACTAACCTCTTAAATGTTAATATACACCATTTAAATATACACCATTTTCTTTGTGTTTGTCTTCACTAGTGGCTTCTCTTAGTCTCAGACTTGAGTTTTCTCTTTTATGTACTCTGCACTCATAGCAGGAAGGGCAATATTTTTTCTCCCCCCTTTTTTAAACTTTTTGTAATATTTAATGATATGGCTTAAAACTGAGGCCACAGCTTTCTGTAATTTCACTGTGGAAGTAATGAATAAAAGGGATGAAGGGATTGTGCTGTTTCTTACCTGTCTTCTGCTGCAGCTGTACCTACAGCTGAAATTGTGAGCCTGACATCAACTACTGGAAAATGTTCAATATTAGTTATTCTGTGAGCAGAAAATGCTGTAGGCTTTGACCTGTCATTTTTTTTCACTACAATCTCCTTCTTTCCAGTCTCATGGATCTCCTTTGGACAACTGATTCTCTGCTGCATTTGCTGTTTTGGCATATTAGGATTTGTTCACAACAAGCACTTTCTGTAAGGATTGCAACCTGTGCCGTGGAGGAAGCAATGAGTATGAGGAGCTCCTGAGAGGTATCTTGGGATCTGGAGGAGAACACAGAAACAGTAACACAGTTCAAGGAGGTATTTATTTCTAAGATTCATCTCAAGCCATTAAGGACCCTATTAATGTGGTTTTATTGCAGATATGGTGTTAGGGAGCTTCTAGCTTATCTGGTTAAACTTCTAGAAGATTATCTTTCTGGTATACCTCCTCCAGCAATAACTTTTTTTTTTTAGGATTCAGCATCAGGACTGCTGATTTTAATTATTCATGGTGTTCTTTATAACCCAGTCCATTTGAACATCTGGTTTATTATCTGGAAGAACACGTCTATTTGTTATATGTGCCTACTGCATGCAAACATATGAACTTGGGCCCTAAACTCTAATTTTTAAAGAACAGTGAAAAAAATTAGGAGGCAGGTCAGTGTAGGTAGAGTTCATATCTTATCTGAAGAGCTGATATAGCTGGAAAAAACAGAGGAAAAATTGAACGCACAAGCCCTTCTTCCACTTTTAAATAGAAGATTCAGTTGTCAAAAATGATGAGGTGTATTTGCATGTTGGAGAAAACATCTTTCACAGAGAAATTTAAAAGGCACAAAACTTTGAGCTGAAAGAAGATCAGCTTTGTTTGTGATAGGCATCTCCTAAAGGAGACAGGGCATGGTACTAATGGTAGAAAAAGTCAAATGCTTGAGGTCAAAGCTACACAAGTTCAAAATTGTGTGTACACAAGTTCAAACGACAAGTTCACTGCTCATATCTAAGTTACAGTTGATAATTATCGGGGCAAATACAAGATGAAGCCAAGATCTCTTGGGTGTCAAATGAAAACAGGACAGCTCTCTGGGTGAAAAGCATCAGCCAGACACCACTGAATGCAGCTAACTGTATTGAGTACAGGTGTGACTAAGGAGATTGTAACACTGGGATTGGCGAATGATTGGATTGTGTTTACACAGCTGTAAAGGTGTTCTATGCTTCTATGCTGCAGTAAAAGACAGAAATTATGCTGATAGAAGTTAGGTCTTTCTTAATAAACTATGTCTGAAGCCAGAATTGTATGATTCCAGTAAAAAGCGCACCCCTAATTTACAAAGTTACTTGCCAAAAAATTTGGGGGTTACCTAGGGAGTGAAGTGACTCTTTTTGTGTCTGTTTGTTTTTTTTGGTTTTTTTCTTAATTTGGACACTGATTCTAGCAAGTGAAAAGGTTGTTGAAATGTGGCTATTTCAATCAAATCCTGAAATTGGATTAGCCCAGGTGAAAAAGACCTGTGTGTGTAGACATTGAATAAGAAGTCTCTTCACCAACACCCACAGCCTCTTAAACAAATGTAGAGTGAAACATCATCCTCTGAACCCACTGAAAAAAGTAAGAGACATAGCTCTTCTCTGTAGGGACTGGATCCACAGAGCACTTACGGGTCATAAAGGTGCACTCACTTTTATGAAAATGAAAAATGGCCAAATAGAGTAATAAACGTTCTTGTACAGTTCTGTTTTAACTGAATGAGGCATATGCAAAAATAGCAATAGCCTCCTTTGGATGGTATATAGAAAAATCCTTTCTAACAGAAGGTAACTAGTAATTATTTGTTAAATGGCTACCTTTGCCACTCAGATCTTCAAATATTATTGTTTACTTTGGGGTGTCTTATTTTTTAGGTACTGGACACCCAAAAGAAACTCAAGGAAGGGCACTCATGCAGTATTGTAGAAGAATGTGCTTGGTTTAAGTACCACTCTAAAAGACACCATCAAACAAAGGCAAGTGAGGTGATCAGTCACTTTTGAGTGGTTTGTGCCACAAAGGAGTGGACTTCTGTGTGCACATTGGCCTGCATTACTCCTGGGTTGCTGAAACCGATCTCTATGGTTTTTAAACACGTGTTTAATATTGCTGCAAGCCTTTAGCATTTCCCTGTCTAGCAGTCATGACAGAGGGTAGTTTTATCTTGTGAGGGTTGCCTCTGGCCAGTAGCGTGGCAATGCTGCCATGGCTGGAGGGAGAACATGCATGATCCTCCTGCTGCTGTTTTACCAGTGAGGGAGAGTCTGCTGCTGTTGTGTGCTACTATTACATGCTTGAAAATTTGCACAGTAAATCAGGTGAGTGATGTTGCATCATGATAATACATGTTAATTTTCATCGTGGCTTTAAGCAACAGTGCTTTTCTCCTAGTAGGTTCATGTGCAGAGAATTAAAAGAGTTAAGTGCAACATGCTGATCTAGAAAAGAAGGTCAAACCGCTTTCATCCTTTTCTATTGTCTTCCTTTTTTTCCACAGCATTTATGACTTTCTATTCAAATAAGAGTCCTGCTGCTGCAGACCTTCAATCTCTCTTAACCCCACAGATTATTTTCATACCTGTCAGTGGCCACAACAGACCAACTGTTGCTTGGAGACAGCTGTTGACATCCAACCCATTTTATTTGCCTTAGCTACATGATCAGTGTCACCCCAAAAGGGATTTATCTGGTTCACTTGCTGGCATAGTTGCTTCAAGAGATGGCAGATTGAAGTCACTAGTATGTTGTGTTTCTGTCTTCTGCTATCTGTTCAGTGGAAAGGCCCATCCTTGCTTCTCTGGTCTGGAGTAAAACTGTGTGCTAAAGATATGTGCATGTGGGAATGAAGAACCTCTGTGGAAATGCAAAACCACTATATTCTTAGAAATGGATGGCCTCTGCAAGTGGTGAGTGGAACGGTCAATCATCTCAGCCCACTTTGTGTACCAGATGTGGGAGGATGTGCCCACGCTAGTGAATTTATATAGGTATAGGCTATTTTAATATTACTTGACTTTCTTCTAAGCAATATCTTCTTTTCTTTTTCTCTCTCTCTCTCTTTTTTTTTTTTTTCAAAGGGGATTGCCAGACTTGACTAACAAAGGCAAGAGCAGACTAAATGTTTCCTTAACAGGAAGCCACTAGCTCTCCACTTAGCAAGTGGGGAGGAAAAGCCTTTAAAAATGTTCAAACTTTCTTATGCAAATTTCAGTTACACACAGGTTTTGGGAGAACTTATTCAAGTGTGAATTGAACAGTCTCTCAGTGATTATAAATGCACAGTACACAAAACTGTGTGCAGCACAGCACAGAAGTCTAAAGGTGAGGGTGCTTTCAGGTCTCCCAGGGTGTTGTTCCACTCTTTCCAAGCAATCTGGTTTTGGTCGAGGGTAATATCATTTCTAAGAACATCATTAAAAGAGCTTTAAAGCAAAAATAGAGCATTTAAAGGCAGCACAATGTGGTCCCTCTAGAGGAACATGACAATTTCTCTAATGAAGGCTTTTATTATGTTTGTAGTCAGATAGTTTTTGAGTGACTGAAACACCTGCACATACAATTGCCATTATTAGAAAATGTCCCAGAGCCCTGGGATCAGGATGCTTTCTAGCTGCTCTTCTCACATACATCAAGAAGATAATTTTTATCTCCAGACTGTTCTGCCTTGGACTTGGGAGCTGTATGCATACTTTCTTTGTGGCCTCGGTGATGCTAATCACATGACACAAAGATAAGCAGATGAGCAGTGACTGAGGCCTTGTTCAGTGGCAAGATACCATCAGAGGATAAAGCAGAAAGAGTGGTAAGTGGGAGACAGGCCATTGTTAACAGGTTGTCTTCTCTCACCAGTCCTCATGGTAAAAAGGAGCCTTATGGATGTGAAGCAGTTCTGCTGAACTAGAGAGCCACTGCAGCTGCCATAATGGCCTTCCTAGAAAAACAGTGCTGGTACCAAGATCTCTTCCCTGGACCTCTGTCTGTCTCTTGCAGACAGCCACAGAAAATCTCCGTGTAGGTTTCCACTGGATTTTGTGGAACTGTCTGCAGAGGGCAAGGGCCTTGGTGCGTGTTAGATGTTGCCTTATAACTACACTGACACACACACCAGAGCTGAAGATCATTGTGTGCCTGGCCCAGTGGCTGTAAGAGAGACCAGTCTGTGGCTCTGCTTTTATCCAGGCCAGCATATAATGGTCCTACAGAAGGGATACCACAGCTGAGTATCAGGACAGCAGAGGCAGTCTCCTCCCTTTACCTCCCACTCTGCTACTGTCAGGAAAGCAGGCAGTAGCTTGTACAACCAGAGGATGCCTTTTACATTTGAGTGAGCTACCTGTGGCTGAGGTATCTGCCTGCTCAAAGCAGGCACAAAGCCTCAGGAGAGTGTTGTTTCATGAGCTAATGCTTCAGGGCAAGAAGTGCAGTCTGTCGTTTTTTCTCTGGGACCAGTTTCCTCAGCTCAACCCCTTCACCGACCAAAGGCACAGTGTTTAATCATGGTGACATGGCCATACATCTTCACGAGGACTGTCTGCCTACTCACCAGGTCTTGGTGTGCGAGACCTGGGCTGTATTCTTGCTTCTGCTATGGTATCCCTCTGACTCAGTTTCTTCATCCATCAAATGTGAATAAGGATGCTACTCTCCTTTGTGAGGTCTGTTGCGGTGTGGATGAAAGCAGTGCACAAGGGAGAAAATTGTGAGAGGGCAGAACTCAGCACTGGCCTGCTGCAGCTTACGGTGTGCTGCTGTGCTGTGAGTACAGAATGACAGCTGTAATCCTTGTCAGATAAGGAGAGAGGTGGTCTCTTTGCTCACTTTGCTCGTCTTCTTGAGGAAGCAACCACTTTTATCCATGTGGCTGAAATCTGAGAGAAATTACCATTCTCTAGGGAACTGAAAGTTCTTTTTGTTACATTGGAGAATTTTATTCCCCAACAGAGAAGCACAGCGCTTTTTACTTGGAAATAACCCTAACCAAATCAACTGTCTCTAGCTGTCCAAAGCCTTAGGTTATCACACGGCCACACATGCCACACACCAGTAGATAAAGTGCTTTGGGCCCTGCTGGAGAGTGGGAGATGGTTAAGGAAACTCCTGGGTGCTACAGATGGCAGCAGTGGAAGGAATTACTCAGGAGGCAGCAGGTTGTTTTTTTTCTAATTCAGTGCTGATCCTTTACCTCTGCCTGTTGTTAGACAAACTGTGTTGTGCATGGTTACTGTCTTTCTCATGGTGTTTAAAACTGTCATTTTGACACTTTTTAGCATTTGCAGATGCTACAGTGCTTTTTGCAGTATCAGCTTGAGATGAGTTTTTTATGGGTCATGACAGACAAGGCAGTTGGGGCATTCACAGGTGATCTGTCCTACCCCTGCCCTGAGACCAGGCCTCGAAGACCCCAGCTGATTGTGACAGATACCCCTATTACCTGTTCTTATGCACCTGCAATGATAAGGTTTTCACACTTGCTGTTGGCAATCTGGTCCAGCATCTCCTTAGTTTTACTGACTGGGGGTGTCTCCTCATGTTTACCTTGCAGCTCCTTAACTCGTGCACTCTGCAGTTGCAGCCAAGCAGTATAAACATCATTTGGCACCAAACACTTCCACTTTGCAGAAAATAAATAAATTATTCTTTTTCCTATTAAAGAAATGTGGGGAAATTAGGTATTTGTAGTGCAAATATCTAGTTTCAGAATTTGCTTTCCATCTTTATAATGAAAAGCCAGCAAGGAGAATCCACCACTGCAGGCTGGATGTCTCAGGTGCCTCTGTGCCCTGACCTGCAGTTAGGACCAGTGACAGCACCAAGCCTTAACCCCATGTCAATGGCACATGCTGTGACTGCTGCTGGTACCAGTCCTGGCAGGGGCCAGCCAGTTCATTCAGCAGGGCTGCAAGGCCCGGCACCGCTTTGCTCTGGCATT
The DNA here is from genome assembly GCA_013389985.1 of Dryoscopus gambensis. Taxonomy (NCBI): domain Eukaryota; kingdom Metazoa; phylum Chordata; class Aves; order Passeriformes; family Malaconotidae; genus Dryoscopus; species Dryoscopus gambensis. The sequence continues at coordinate 78,176 of WEIT01015932.1, read as the reverse complement.
TCACAAGCCTGCAGCAGAGCTGGAGGCCATCGTGATGGAGGTGGGTTAGAGCGTATGTGGGCAACTGAGCCACTCTCTGGGTGGCAGGAGGCCAGCGCTCGCATTTGGTGACCTTTTTCTCAGCCACCCACCCCCGAGCATTCTCTCACCGTGTCCTGGGCGTATTTCACTTTTTGGTTGTGTGAGGAACAAGTGGTTCCTGACGGACATCAGGGGTTTCACCTGTGCTGGGCAGTAGCATTCAGTGTGTGGCTCACGGCTGGGTGATCCCAGGGGTGCTGACACCAGGTGGGGTTTGGGGCACAGCCAGGGCAGCACAGTGAGACAACAAGTGGCACAGGGCAGCTCAGGAAGCCACATTCCTGCCATGGTAACACCATAAAAAATTTTAAGGGCTTCCTGCAGAAACAAACACAAATGAAGTTAGTATCTCTTTTTTTATGGTGTTACCATGGCAGGAATGTGGCTTCCTGAGCTGCCCTGTGCCACTTGCTTAATTTAGCAAGAATTTTAGCCAAATTGTTAGCCAAACTTTTGTGATTGCGTAATAGCAGAAAAAAATACAAAAGAATACCACTTGCATAATTTATACTGCACATTTACCAGTATTCCTTGCTGCATCTATTTCTTGTGTACCAAGTATGGGGCAATTTCACACAAACTGACTGCCACTTCACTGAATGTGACTTTTAGCTGTATGAACCAGGGAACACCACTATTATTTTTCATTTCCCAACAACAACCAATTTAGTTCAAAACTGATATTTTGCAATAGCTGAAATGAAGATCTTTTCTACCAGATTCTCCTGATGACTTTTTACCGTAAGATGGGCAACACTGGACAGATGGAAGCAGATCATTTCCGCTAAGAAAGGTCATCAGCCCTATTGCAAAAGTGGCCAGTTCCAGCTGTACACATAATGACTAATTTTTAATGAAAGTTTTTTTCAAGTCTCTTGGTTTGCTCATTTTTACGCTGGCTTTCTACATTTTCAACTCTTTTGACAAAAGCTCCAGAATCTCTGAAGTGCAGCTGTTTTTCTGCTCAGCTCTGATTCTAATAGTTGCCCAAAACCATTTTACTTTTAAGGGCATGTAGTCCTACAGATAGAAATGTCAGCTGTAAAGAAGAAAGCAATTTTTCTCTCTTTTTGTTAAGCCATTTTTGACCTGACAAACGTAGGTGTGATTTAGGTGATCAGCTACAGTGGAGGGTTTGTTGAGCTTGCTGCAGCTGAGGCCAGAGGCTGATCTCATGGACACTGTTTTTACAGGCGTGTGACTCTGCTGACGTCCTTTGGCTTCCTGTTCAGTGAGGCTGTGCTTGACATCCTCGGATTTAGGCGCAATGTGAATTTTCTTAGACTTCACCCTCCAGCCCTTGTTTTGTTTCATCAGCCCTTCCCTGCGTGTGAACAATGGTTGTGATCACATCATGCGATGGCCACGGGGAGAGAAGGTCCCCTCTGCTGCAGCCCTTTTGGTGGCAGCAGTGTGGGTGAGGTAGGTGTCTGTGGGAATGAGAGGGAGCGGGTTTCAGGCAGTTTCTGGTAGCATGTAAGACATGCAGTGCGCGGTGATTCACCCCCTCAAGACCATTAAACCTTCAGATTATGAGTGGGTTGAATCCTGTAAGGTCATAGGCACATTATAAAAATAAACACAGACCTCTGAGGTAGATAGGTTACTGGTGAGGGGGCAGTAGTGTGGATAAATCAGATCATTCCTCTTTCGTATAAACACTGATAGAAAAATCAGCTGTTCCTGCTGCCAGGCCCTAAGGCTTTGCCTCCTCTTTGCAATGCTGGTGCTGGTGCTGTAGTGCATGTCTGACACCAAGCAGAGGTCCTGCCCATGCAGAACTTTTTTGAGTGCATTTGAAGGTGCTGAGTGCTGTGTTCTGGTGCCAGACCAGAGTAATAACAGTGGGCTAGCAAGGAACTTCTCTGAGAATTACTGAGTCCAGAATTAAAGGTCATGCATGCCCACATTTTTATTTTTGAGGTATTAATTAGGGAGGGAAGTAGATGGAGGGCAGCGATTATCCCTCTCCACTCAGGGCTCACCAGAGCACATCTCGAATACCATGTCCAGTTTCACGCTCTCCTTTAAATACAGGGAAGTTGGGGCATGTTCAGCAAGATGTTAAGGGCTGAAGTGCTTGCCCTGTAAGGAGAGGCTGAGAGATTTGGTCTAGTCCAGCCTGAGACAGAGAAATCTTTGGAAGAACCCAAGAGCAACCCCCAGTGCGTACAAAGGGATCAGCAGGAAGACAATGCCGGAATCATCGCAGCACTACACATTGGGAGGACAAGCAACAAGGGACTGAAGTTGAAACAAGAGGCTCGAGCTGGATGTAAGGATACACTTCCCCAAGGAGAGAGAGTCAAGCACTGGACCAGGTCACCCAGTGAGATTGTGCAGCCTTTGTTCTTAGAGTTTTTCAAGACTGGTGAGACAGAGTCCCAGGAGACCTGGTCTGAGCTTACAGCTGTGTCTGCTTTGAGCAGGAAGTTGGAGTAGAGACTTCTTGACATCCCTTCCAGCCTGATACTCTGTGATCCTATGTCTAGGTATCCCATACTCTGAGGGTCATGAAAAGTTTTAGGTGAAGTTTTTGGGTGAAGAGTTGAAAAGGTAAAAAGAATGCATTTTGACCCCTCTCTTCATCTTTGACAATTGATTTCACTCCAGTCCAGCAGCAGTGATACTTCATCTGATTTCTCTAACTGTGATCAGGCAGTGGGCTTGTGTAAATGTTGTCCTGGCAGCTCAGAGGACAGGGGTGCTGGGCAGAGGGGATAGGGCACCCACTGCCTGAGAAGATTCTAATGCTAAAGCAGGGCTTAATCAAGTGGCATGGTCTGAGCCTTTTGGGATGTCTTGAAGGCTCAGAGATAGGAACAGAAATCCAGCTTTGCCCGGCAAGATATACCCAGTGGGATACCCTGTAAGTAAGCTGTTGGTAGAGATACAAAGCATGTAACATTGGCCAATTTTGACAGTTTTAGTCTCCACAGAATACAAATCAATATAATAGCACAGCATTAAAATAATTTCCTCAGAACACAAAATTAATAACATTAAAATAATTGCAATTTTTTGCGGTATTTCACTTTCCAACCTAAAATTAGTTGTGTGCAAATTCATCACTGACACTAGGGCACCCATGTTACCTGTGGGGCAGTCACTGTGCTCAACAGTGCCACTGTATCATACTTTTTCCTTCCTTCCCTGCAGATCAGAAACTTGATGTGGGTCTCTTCCCTCCCTGTGGATCCCGGTGCTGAGAAGCCAGCAGCAGTCAAGAGAAGTCACTGTGTTTGTGTGTTGGTGGGTTTTTTAATGAATGCAGGAATTACCACAATTGAATGAGTAATTCATTCATGAAAATGATGCTTTAAAAAGAAAAGTACTCTTCTATTATTCTTGGAAATTGTTAACCCAGTTGCTTTTTTTTGCCTTTGCTGTGGTGGGACCTGGCAGCAGCTGTCACTGAGAGCCAGCAAGGTCATCTCAGTGAAAGTTAGTGAGTGGGGGGGAGGAAAGATGCAAGCCCTGCTGCGCGGTCACTGATGGTTTTTGTGGGTGTTCTCAGAAAGTCCTGCCTCGCGTCCTGGGTGACTCACCGGCAGCTGACTGAAGGCAGGCAGGAGGCCAACAGCCCCTGCATAACTGGAAAGTACAGAGCCATCCCAGTGTGTGCCAGAAAAAGGAGAAGATGACATGCCGTGTTGCGTCTGTCTGCCTGCCTTGTCTGTCTATCACAAGGCTAGAAAAAACAGTGACTCTGTGTTCTTTGTAGGATATATGGGAGCTTGGTGCTGTGAAGTCACCTTTGTTCTTGCAGGAAAGACTGTTGGATGGTCACATAGAAAGGTGAGGAGCTATTGCAAGCTTTATTCAGGCTTCTGGGCACACAAAACCTTCTAAGACATACATGGTATTAAATCCTTTCACAGGTACACTATAGTATCAAGTTTACTCAATCAAACCTACCCACTCCATTATGAAACTGCTCTTGCTGCTTTCTGGGAGGCAAGTGATGGATACCCAGAGGGATAATGCACATGGTCATAAAAGGGTAGGAGTGTAAATACAGTCCAAGTCTCATCTCCTTCACTGGGGGCTCTGAAGAGCACATTTGGATAACCTATTCTGCATGTTCACCCTGGAGCTCATGCAGCTTTTTTCCTAGAGAGCTGTGCCTTCAGCTTTTGTGACAGGCAATCTCCGACTGAAGGTCTTTCTGTGATGGGCTTCTTTTTAAGACGTCCCTTCTCTGTGGACTTGTTTTGCACAAGGAAGGTTATCCTCCTCCTTCCACCCCTTGGGCCACTCACCCAGACAAAATCTTCTTGTAGATCTGGAAGAACTTAATTTTCTTCAAAATTCCTATCTATCCTTGAGATTCATGGTTGGCTTTGGCTAACAGGCTCAGGGCTGCCTGGCAGGGTATTTCTGATAGGAAAATACCCTGGCAGGGTATTTTCTGAGGGGACAGGCAGGAAGGGCAGGAGTGTCAGGAAGAAAAACAGACATACATTCTGACTCCTGGCACTTTTAGAAGGAGTCAAGATGAATGGCTGCGGAGGGTGACCCCAGGTGGGATCTTGTTGGTGCCCCAGAACCCTGCCTAGACAGAGATGCAGTTCGCAGTCCACCAGCAGCACGTGCCTGCGGCTTGCACTGACAGGCCTCACCAGGCCCTGCCTGGACACCCCAGAGCTGTGTCTGACACTGGTTCCCTCACCAGGCATGATCCTTGTTATAAACAAGTCCCTCTCACTCCAACACACCACCCAAAAAGCCCGCCCCCTTGCCACAGGTCCCCTTTTTATATCCCAGTCCAATCTCCCAAAAGTCTTGGTCCCAAGTATCCGCTTCCTGTTTGTTCATCCTTTCCAAGGCTCCATGGGACATGTAGTTCTCCCTCCTGAGGCAGCTACTGGGTCTGTGCTTTGATGTTGTGTCTCCTTTCTGCCTGCTGTCCGTCTCTCCTGTAGTTCCATGAAATACATAGTCCTCCTCTGGGGCAGCAGCCAAACCTGTATATTGCTTAGACATACTCAAACACTTTATTAGTTAACATACTTTGCATTGAACTGAATCCTTTTTAATGTTTATAACAATCCTGACCCTCACTCAGACACCTACATCCTGTCCCCTTTCCTGGGGGGTTTCCCAGTGCTGAATCCTTGCCAGTTCCTTCCTGGCCCTGGATGCCGAAGGCGCATTAACTGGGAAGGAAGAGTCACCAGTACTTGTCCCTAGCTGCAGCCAAGCCAAGCCATGGTATTTCAGAGCACCCTCCCCGCAGCCCCAGCTCCCACTGACACCTAAGTTATTCCTCAAAGGCAGGACAAAAGCCTTCCTGGCTTCAAGCCTCTGGGGAGATGCTGGGGCATGGCTTCAGCATGATAAAATGCAGAACAAATGGTGATTCAGTTTTGATTCAAAGCCCCTGGTGAAGGGCATAGACAACTTGGTTTCACCTCTTTTTACCTTGAAAGGGCAGTTCTCCTCCAGTATCACATCCTGGAAGAGACAAGGACACACATCCTCCTTCCCCAGGGCCAAAAGTGGGAGGGTTTTGTGAGGGAAGTCCATTGAAATGCCCACAAAATCCACATCACTTGTCTCCAGCTAACAAGTACCATTCAGCTGCTGTACCATGACTCAGACTGCATGGAAAATGCTGCAAGCGGCTTTCTGGGCGTTCGGAATGCAGATATTCCCGATTCCAGTGGGCAAGGTGAAGATGCTTGCTGGAGTACCACAGCTGCTCTTGCTGATACACACCTTGAGAATGTATCACAAGTGATGCTCCGGGGACAAGCCTGTGAGAAGAAGTTTACATAACAGCGGTTCAGCTGGGTGGGTTGAATCACCACATAGGTCGCTGTCCTAATATGGGCAGGATGTAAAACTCTGGAGTTTAAAGAGGGAACTGACACTAGTCTGTAGGGATGAAAATAATGAAGTGTTCCTTTATTTCAGTAATAGTGCCTCATCTCCAACTGTGAGAGGGAGTTTTTCAGAGTGCAGGCACATGCCTTCTGTGGTTTGTACCACCTGACAACCACTGAAGCTATAAAAACTGTCAAGTAAGTCTTTTCTGTGGTGAATGCAAGAGAAAACTGCAAAGCAGGCCTCTAAAAACAACTGACCTCTGCAAACATTCAGAAGTTTGTAAAATCAAGGGCTGATAATGCCCCTGTGGGAGCAACACAGCTTGCAGTAGGCACTGTGTAGCCTCTGATGCTGAGAGCCTGGTTTCCAAAGGTGAGGGTGGAGAGGAAGTGAGGTGTGTGGTAGTGTTTCAGGTTTTAGGAGCTCTCTAAACACAGACACAGACCCTAGTTTTAGAAGAGATTATTTATTCTGTGCAGGGTGCAAGGTGGAGGTTTCCACAAATCAAGTCCACCAAGTGGTAGAAAGTTTTATCTTTTATTCAGTAAAATTTACATGAATCTACCTATCTAATACATATTCTCTGCCTGCTTAATGCATATTTATTTGGGCGATATAATCTTACGCAATGCTTGAAACACAAAATTCTTTTCTTCATTAAGCAACTTCTATTGTAGACATTGTCTGATGACATCAATTACATTTACAAAAGGTGAGAAAAGTCAGCTTGAAGACATCAACAGTAGCAGAACCCCATAGGGATCAAGCAGGAACCAATTAATTTTCATATGCTTGCAGTAACTGTAACTTCTTTCTTTTTCTGTGGGTGTTTTGTTTATGTTTTTGGTATCCCTTTATCTGATAAAAAGGTGTGACAATCAATAATTCTTTTAGCCCAACCCAAAACCCAAGGGGACTCAGCAGCAGACAGGTCCTGACACTAAACTCAGCAGTGTTCAGAAAAAACCCTCAGGGACAGATACCTACTGGAGCTATTGGAACAAAACTTTTAGGGCACCTCTACTGCCACTGCAGGGACATCAGCAAGCAATGCCACAGCCCTGCAGTCCTTGGCTACAGACATGCATGTGGCATCTGCAGGACAACTTGGGGTTTTTTTGTTAGCCTGGCACTGTGCCAGGAATGGTAAGTTCTACGTTTTTACAGAGAGAATCAGTTTAGGCTCAGAGACATCCTAGGAGCACTGGTACTACTCTACCAGCAGCCAGAGCAAATCTGCTGCAGGTCATAGAACAGAATAGAATCATTTAGACTGGAAAGGACCTCTAAAATTATTGAGTCCAACCTTTAAACCAGCACTGCCAAGTCCACCACTAAACTGTGTCCATGAGTGCCACATCTACATGTCTTTTAAATATCTCCAGGGATGGTGACTCCACCACTTCCCTGAACAACCTATCCCAATGCTTGACAACCCTTTCCATGAAGAAATTTTTCCTGATACCTAGTCTAAACCTTACTTGCGGCAACTTGAGGCCATTTCCTCTTGTCCTGTCTCTGGTTCCCTGGAAGAAGAGGCTGACCCCCACCTGGCTACATCCTCCTTCCAGGGAGTTGTGAAGATCAATAAGGTCTCCCCTGGACCTCCTTTTCTCCAGGGTAAACAACCACAGCTGCCTCAGCCACACCTTGTAAGACTTGTGCTCCAGCTCTGTTGCCTTTCTCTGGACTTGCTCCATCACCTCAATGTCTTTCTTGTAGTAAGGGACCCACAACTGGACACAGGATTTGAGGTGTGGCCTCACCAGTGCCGAGTACAGGGGGACAATCCCAGCCCTGGGCCTGCTGGCCACACTATGATGTCATCTGCAAAGGGGTGCCCTTGATCCCCTCATCCAGATAGTTAATAAAGATATTAAACAGGGCTGGGCCCAAAACTGAGCCCTGGGAGCACCACTCATGACCAGCCACCAGCTGGATGTAGCTCTGTTCAGCACCACTTTCTGTGTCTGGCTGTCCAGACAAGTTTTTCCCAGCAAACTCTGCACCCAGCCAGCCATGGGCCGCTACTTTCTACAGGACGATGCTGTGGAAATGGTCTCAGAGGCTTTGCTAAAGTCCAGACAAGTAACATCCATAGCCTTTTCCTCATCCTCTAAGTTCCTTGTCATAGGAGATCAAGTTAGTCAAGCAGGACCTGCCTTTCACGAACTCATGCTGGCTGGGCCTATGTCCTGCACATGGCTTGTGATGGCTCTCAAGATGATCTTCTCCATGGCCTTCCCTGGCACCAAGGTCAGATTGACAGGCCCATAGTTCCCCAGATCCTCCTTCTGACCCTTCTTGTAGACAGGTGTTGCACTTGCTAACTTCCAGTCACCTGGGACCTCCCAAGTTAGCCAGGACTTCTGGTAATGATGGGAAGTGGCTCAGTGAGCACTTCCCCTGTCTCTCTCATTAACCTTGGGTGGATCCCATCTGGCCCCATAGACTTGTGCATGTCCAAGTGCTGCAGCAGGTCACTGACCATTTACATTCAGATTCCTCCTTAACAAGTATGCATCTAATTAATTGCTAAAACACTTCTGATACAGGATGTGAGCTGAAATTTCTCATCTTCATTGATTCCGATGGGTTGAAAGGGCATGCCAGTCTGTTAATCAAAGGCAAACCCTAGGCAGTAAGTGGGAAAACCAAAGGCACAGAGGAAACTCCCTCACACTGATTTCACGCTTCCCCTTCAAGTGATGCCTAAACTGCAGGAGGCAGCTTAAATTATCTCCTGTATTATTGCCTCCATCCACTGCTCCATTTCCTTCTGTGTCAGCTGTAAACTTGTGTAAACCAACAGCCTACAAGATTCTTTTTTGGTCTGTTGCAAAGACAGTACAGGGCTAGCAGATAGGCTACAGTGAGCTGAATAGAATTTCTTCTTAAGAAGAAAAGAGATATGAAAATTAATGTGGGCACATTAGCTATAGAGAAGTCTTGGGGGAAGGTCAATGTTTTGTTTATGCCAGTACATCCTGCTTGTAGTAATATATTCCGAGTTTGTGAAAGATTTAAACAAACATAAAGGTGCAAAGGGTGCTAAAATACTCTCCTGCTGAACTGTGAGTGTGCTCTAGTGCTGGGGCAGGGAAGCCAGCTGGAGGCAGCAGGACAGTAAAGTCCTCTTGTCAGGTCTGGGGTTTTTTTTCCTTGAGACTGCAGGGCTATTACTGAGATGGTGATTCCCAGTAGCACATCAGTGTGATACTGCATGGCAATACATCACCCTGAAGGGAAACCTAGCAAGATTCCTGGTTCCCACTCCTTTAAGGGAAGTTATGCTGTTGCCTTGATGTTCAGTCAAGCAAACCTTTTCATCCCTTCAATTTACTTCTGTTGCATTCTGGAGAGCTGCACCACAAATGACATTGCTTTGGCTGGTTTCATTAGCAGTATATGAGTGTTCAAAATGTAGTTCATGCAAGGTTCTGTCATATACCAAGAACCATCAAAAATTTAAAAATGGTCTTGAGTAGGGCTGTTTGCAGACAACTGAGTTTCTGTGACCAACTTACCCACTGCTAGGAATAGAGATGATATTCCCATGGCAAAGCTCCTGGAGTTCTACTGACAAAACCAGGTATGTGACATTTGACATTACTGTCACTGTAATGGCTGTTAGCAGTGCATGCGCTTCATGTGCTGTGGAATGATTGCAACACAAACTGGTACAGGCCATGTCTAAACCTAGTAGAAGGAAAATGAGCAAGGAGCCCATCTAAGGGGAAGTCTCTAACAGCTGAGCCTTTGTGATGCTTAGCATAACAATTGAAGATGCCAGCACTGGCAGCTCTCTGCACTCCTGCTTCTTCAGCAGACCCTGTTCTCACTCAGCAGAGCTGATGGATCTGCATCCTACTTATGCCTTAGGGTCCCAGCTGAAATTCTAGAGTACCCAGAGAGTTACCATTTATTATAATAAGGTACCAAAAGTGTAGAGAACAGCAGTTTTGTGTTAAGATTTTGGTGCATGGGCAAATACTCCATTCTGTCTGCTCCCTTATAGGAATGGAAGCCTCTGGCTTTGGTTCTTGCTGGTCCAGAAGGGTCAGTAGCATCTGTCCTGGCTGGATTTACCAAAATGTGTCATACTTAAAAGGAGTTACAAAGTGGACTTGAGTTAAATCAGCACAACTTCCTTGTACAGAGTTTCTTACAGTATTGACCTAAAAAGGAAGCAGAAAATAAAAACTTGTGAGTTCCCCCAGTCCCCACAAATTCCTGGGCTCTGTATTCTCTTTTTCCTGAAGAGCTGGAAAATATATCTGTTTCCTTCTGAAAAGGATGAATTCCCTGTGGATTTCAAACTACGTTTTCCTATATCTTAGTTTATTATATAGTCACAGCTTCTGAGGATTCAATCTCTTCATTCATAAGGTAGAAAGGAAGGGTGAAAAGCTCAGGCTGTTTCAGCATTCTCACCATCAGGCTACATCAAATCCTCATAATGAATCTGGTCTGTGCTGAGATTTTCAGGATGCTCCCAGAAGGAGTGCCATGGCATAGTAATGAAGAGACTACTATTCCAAGTGTCTAAGTAATTACTTGATTTCTTATAGAAGAGCGCCACTCTTTTCTGGCCTCGTGGAAAGCCACGCTGGTCACTGTGCATTCCCAGCCAAGCTCCCAAAGACACATGCGATAGGAGAAAAGCAAACATTCCGCTCTCAGGAGCAGGGGAAGACAATTCAGGCCAGCAGTTGTTGGAGCATGAACAGAGCATCCTTGCCGATGGGTGCTGTGGGATGGGGGTGAGGTGTGGGGGACAGGGAGAGCGGGCTGGTGACAGCTGGGAGAGAGGAGAGGGCGGGTGGCAGGCGGCACGTGGTACACAGCCGGAGCAGTAGCAGAGAGCTCTGAGACCTCAGAAAGGCTCTGGAAGGATCTGGGAGGGGAAGAGTGCAGGAAAGAGGAAACAGAAGTGCAAACAGAGAACAGAGCGAGCAGAGAGATTTGCAGGGTGCATGGAACAAGATCTGCATGGAGGATTTGGAGGGAAGCATGTGGCAAAGGCACAGCGCCAGAAGACGAAGATGAGCATTTTTTTGGCTGCTTATGCAACAAAGCTGTACCTACAGGTGCTGACAATAGCCACTACACCCATCAGTCTTGGTAACAGCCACTCAACAAGTGCTGACACTAAACAAAGCATTTATACCTATCCCAAACGAACTGAACTGGTTATGGTTCAGAGGAAGTTGTGATGGGGTACGCTTTTCGTGGAACTGCATTTACAACACTGGTTCTGATGACCTTGCCTTATGTACCTCTCTCAAAAAGTATTCAGGGAAGTTTTACTACCTTCAAATAATTGTGCTCCCCAAAATGTAAAGATCCCAAGATCATCAAGAGAAAGGTCAAAATGTTTACAATTAAATATTTCCTTGCTGAGAAATGATGTTTTAGCAAAATCAGTCTTTGCATTTGGGAATTTGTAACTTCCAGGAAAAAGTCTGTTTTTATGTGAGAAACATCTAAGTAAAACTTGAAATATCAGGTGAATTTAATTTTCTTTCTGTTTATTAAAAAAAAATCTTCAAAACTATGATGAGTCAAGGAACAACATGTATTCAGGGTTTAGAAATGGAAGTAGAAATGCTCATATTCTAGATTAGGGTAATTTAAAGGGTTGTGAGGAACAATACACTGCAACAGTGATCCAGGAAAAACTGTAACATACATTGTTTTGTGCACATCAGTCTTCAGTGACTTTCCCAGACTTTGCTGACTGCGTTCTGGGAGGGCACCACCAGGTCATGTTTCATTTTCTTTTTCCTATTGCAGCTTTCAAATCCCCCTCAGCTTCAGCAAAGCTAGAGAACAAGTAAAAAGAGAAGACCAGGGGAAAAAAAAAAAAGGCGGCAGTTTAACGCTTGCCCTAGAGAAAAGTGAAAAGTTAAAAGTTAGCAGGCTTGAATAGTTGCCCACCACCCTGCACACATTTTCCCCAACTGGAGACAGTATAAAAACTGGAAAAAGAAAAAAAGTAAAGTTCTTGTTGAAAGAATCCTGCATGAGAATTCTTTTCACATTCTCACTGGCAGAAAGAGGAGGCAAAGGGGTGCTACTATTACCAAGTGAAAATAGAGTTTTGTGTATTTGAAGAGAATATGTGTAGGCTCACACATGCTCTCACATACACAAAAACATAGTCCCCTGCTGTCTGCTAGTCGAAGTACCAACCTGCCTTTTCAGATAGATTTCAAATTCATAATTGATTTTAAGGCAGATTACTTGCTGAGGTGCAATAGTAGGACATCTTTTCATGAGCAAAATTGTTATTGATTTTTCTGTTTATTTAGAGAATTTCTTAGAAACTTTATAGAAAGTAGAAATGGGTCATATCAGCATGAGGACTTGAGCTTTATGAACATTTAAATATCTGACAGAGGATTGCGGGTGGGATGGTTTATACTAAAATGTCCTTGTTAGGGTAGCATGAAATTCTCAGGGGACTGGTTTGCTAAAACAGTAGAGGGATTTGTAATTCTTTTCAAGGACAATGTTTTCAATTGAGAAAATAGTCTCATTATGAAAAGCAGCAAATAGGCATTTTCCTTCTCTGCTGCCTCAATATTTCCAAGCAGACTATCCCAGCAAAAACAACTTTTGTTTTGAGTCTTTTGTTTTGCTTTTAACTTCTTTCATTTTCTGCTTCCTTCCTTTTTGTTTCCTGACCTTGGCAAGAAAATTTGTGTGACTGGATGTTAACTTGAATTCTCTTTGGCAGGGGGCCAACTTCTCCACAATGATTTTTGGGTGCATATAAAGATTAATTCCCCTTTCTGAGTAAGAAAGTCTCAGTTCTAAACTCCTGTAACTAAAGACTGAATAACTGGAATTGATTCTCAAAATAGAAAAGAGAAAGAACTGTGAAACGGAAATCACATACAGTGGGAATCTTTATTTTTAGAACTTCCAGGTAAAGTACAACCCCAGGGTGTGGATGATATTTAGGATTTTACCCATCTTTTTGATTTTCTTGTACAGTAGTTAAAACTTGGAGTCATTGTAGGAGATGTTGCTGTCAGGCCAGTCTCACTGTAACCTATATGGCCGCCTCCCTTGTCCTTGTTTGCCTGGAAGTTCCGGGCTTGCGAGATTATGGCGTAAGTGTAGAAGAGACAGAAGTCAGTAGGAAATAAGTGAATCAGTTGTCTGATGTGCTGTGTGTCACATAGCAGGAGTGCCAGTATCTTTGGCAGTCCTTTTGCTCGCCGGCGAGAGCATGGCTGTTTCATACTGTCCTTTATAGACAAGAACTGGTGCGTACTGCTGCAGTGCCAGTATTGCCAGAGCTCCCCCCTGGATCAGTGTCATTCTCTGATAAGAGTGGCTGCCAGCAGGATCACAGAAGGCTAGTATCCCCTGAGCAATGCACGTAACCCACGACCCGCATGGCCTGTCCGCACCACAACACACGACAGCTGCTGTTTGTCTCCAAAGTGCTCAAGAATAAGCCTCTGCACTTCTGCAGCACCACACACTGCTAGTGCCCAAAATTCGTGTTGGAAGAGTGCAACTGTCTTCCATTTTGTTCCCGTTTCCTTCCTGTCCTTACAGTGGTGTCCTGGGGGGAGCTTGGTTGGAGGCAATGACCTCAAGGACAGCAGGCTGCATGCTCCTATATGGACACTTTCTTTAATCAAAAATAAAAGGGGCCTCAAGAACTCCCCCATGTCAGTTTAACCCCACACCCAGAAGTGGAAAATATGTTGTCCTTTAGTCAGAGACAGGGTCAGTGATGTTTCTTTCGCTGATCGTGAAACAGGGAGTGCTGCAGTCACCACTTGTATTTCCTGATAACAGCAATACTGAGTTGTGTTGTCAGATACCTCTCACTGGGGAAGGAGGTGCTGTCACATTTATCCTGCTGCCTCCCAAGGAGTGGACAGAGCAGGACCAAGATACCTGTTGTGCTTCCTCCTGGGTCAGCATTCCCAAACAAGCTCTGGGTTGCATTCCCAGACACCCTTCTACTGTAGGCGATTAGAGTGGATGGGCGCCAGGCACCAGGAAACCACGGTGCCTCTGTCACCCAGAAATGTTCCTGTGAGAGCATCCACTGTCATGGGGAGCTCCAAGCTGCAGATGAGATCCTGGTATCTTAAGGAGACAGCTACCTCTTGTTCTTTCTAATGATTAAGCATATTGATGCCAGATTACACAAGTGCATGCAGCGCTTATGGGATGTGGTGGACCAGCTGTGGAAGTGTGATGAGATGGGGATGTCCAGAGTCATTTTGCCTCCACCATCATCACTGAGTTTCTCCAGCCTGTGGAGAGGAGACAGAATCAGGAATTAGCACATGGAGTTCAGAAAGCACCTGGTGGTTTTGACTGGGCTTTTTTTGGATGAATATTCCAAAGGATAAATATCCCCTGGATCCCTTAGCTTCCTTTTCACCCTTCCCTTCAGGCTCACGGTGCGCTCCTGCACTCCTTTCAAACCCTTTCCACCCTTTCCCACTTCCTTCTTGTGATTGCCTGTCCATCTCACTGACCCTTCTGTTGTGGATGTGACACCCCTCCCTCTGCCCAGCACCCACCTGGCCTAGCGGTGCTCAGCCGCATTTGCATTTGCAGAAGGGCAAGCAAGCCTCTTCTTGTGCAGAACTGCTCTGAAATTGGTGTTGCATCTAAGCAGTGAGTCTCTGAATTAACTGAGGGCTGTGAAGCAATAACTGTGAACAAATGCGTTTTTTATTTTTGATTAAGTTTCTGAGACAGGTATTTGTTAAGAAAAGGATAAACACATATGCTTACACAGACCTTCTCCACAAAATGTACTCTCTTTTACTAATCAGAGAAGTGACCAAGCAGTAGTATGTGCAAAGTATGGAGAACATGAAGTAACCATATCTCTGAAATGTTCAGATGAGTTTGGAGAACTAGACTGTGATTTCTGGTTGATCTTCTAGATAAACAGAGGGTTTTGAATAGGGAGAGAGGGAAAAAAACCCCAAGAAAATAAGAACTTTATTTTTAAGGACCTATATAAGCTCTAATCAAGCACAATTTTTATGGTGTGACAGAAGATCATCTCCAGCTTCTCAGTTTAACAGTAGGAAGACAATAGATTCACTTGGAGTCAAAGGCATTAACATCAAGGAGAAAAAAATCTTGCAATCTTTCAGAAAAAAATTATAAAAGTTTTCTGTTAACTGAAATGAACTGCTGCCCAACAGGCAGAAGAATTTGGCTCTATGACAGAGCAAGAACTGAGTTTGCAATGTCAAATTACTACAGACCAGAACTTGTTGAGGTGATGCTAGGCTGATCCTTCTCTCTGTTAAAAGTATCGTTTCTGTGAGTCATTCTAGGTGATTTCCCAGATACTTTTCTGGTCCTCCAGTAGGAATCCTCTCCTTTCCGGTGGGAATTTTCCCTGTGCAATAGCAGAGGCTGCTGTGGTTTCATAGAAAAGAAATCCGTATCTCCCTCTCAGGTACACAACTGTCAGGTCTGTGGTTTAGTTTGGTAGTTATGGTATTTTGACCATACGATCCACAGCATTTCTTCTTTCACTAACTCTGAGTGCAATGGCCTTCAGGGGTCCTGGGCTTCACCTGCAGCTCATACCTCCCTCTGTGCTGGTTGCTCTATGTATTTACATACCCTCCTCCACACAAACAAGCACTGGGGATACCTGTTATACAAACACTGTAACAATACAATAACAAGCACTGTCATACCTTCCTCTCAGACAAATGGGGTGCATGTTCAGAAAAGGGCCCATAGAAGCCGTGGCTCAGGATTCCCTGATGTAAGGCAGCTGCCAGTTTCTTCTCTGAGTGCATCACTGCCAGGATCTGGCCGATGCCTCAACACAAGGTGATGTCTTTGTATCAGAGAAGCCAGGCTGTCATACTGATCTCTCCTGGGCCTGTGTGCTCCTGCAAGCAGAAAGCCGCACCAAATCTTCTCACCCTCCACTAGTGACCTACACCATAGAATCATAGAATGGTTTGGGTTGGAAGGGATCTTGAAGATCATTTAATTTTAATCCCCCTGTCATGGGCAGGGACACCTTCCACTTGACCAGGTAGCTCAGAGCCCCATCCAGCCTGGCCTTTAACACCTCCAGGGATGGGTGGGGCACCCACAGCTTCTCTGGGCAACCTTTTCCAGTGCCTCACCACCCTCACAGTAAAAGATTTCTTCCTTATATCTGACCTAAACCTACTCTTTCAATTTGAACCCATTCCCCCTTGCCCTGTCACTACATGCTCTTGTAAATAGTCTTGCCCCACCTTTCCTGTTAGTTTCCTTCAGGTGTTGGAAGGTCGCAGTTAGGACACCTTGAAGCCTTCACTTGGCCAGCTGAAGAATCATAATTCTCTCAGCCCTTCCTCATAGGAGAGGCACTTCCAGCATTGGTTCTGCCACATTGCAGCAGTCAAACAAATCCCAGCTGGGAATTACATTTCACTGGGCCAGCAGTGAGGACTCCTCTCTAATTATAATCACTGTGGCATCAGTCATTTTTCCTACTCCATTTATATGGCATGGCACTGTACGGGAATGTTCTGAGTCCTGAGGAGGATATGGAAAAAGAGGAGGATATAGGAAGAAGCAAAGAGATCAGGATGATATGGCTGGCATATATTGTCCTTTTTTTTTTCCTTCTTTTTTTCCCACAATACATTCTCTTGAATCTTATGCATATATGGAAATACCTCTTGTTCTTCATGAAGAATTTCTGCCCCCACAAAGAAGAGCTCTGTGCTGCACTTTAAGATAACCTCCATTAAATAATGTTCTCAAGGCGGAGCATTCTACTTGAAGAGTATAAAACCATACTTCCATTTCTAGCTCTTCCCTTTTCCATATGATAAGCACTGAAAAAGGGAAAGTGTGTCCCCTGACAATGTTCCTTGGCACAAGTGGCACTCTACTTTCCAGGCAGTCCTCTTGAAAGAGAAAGTTCTCCCTGTTAATGAAGGTAGCATTGTGCTTACTCAACTACAGCAAGCAAATGTCTGTGAAAGCAAACAACGTAAAAGGGCATCAGTTGCTATGTTATGCCAGTAACTGTAAGTTAATGTTCCTACAGGTAATAAACATATAATGAGCAATTGTATTTGGAAGGCGCTGTAGCTAGTGGTGTCATGAAATATTGACAACTCTTCCTCTCTCTGTCTCCTAAAGAGAAGTGAAAAGCTCTGGGGACATCACAGACTGTGATGCTCTGCTAAACATCTTTTTCACAATGGAGGAGTGATCGCTGCCCCAGCCAGTAGTGCCAGCTGCTGTGCTTGTACTGCTCAGGGCTAGAGCACAGTGACTACATCCAGGTCACAGTGGTCCTGCCCCAGGCCTCTGTGCTCCCTGCAGTGCAGCTGGAGCTTTAGGACATGATCAATGTTTCTTCTGTGCTTCCTCAGTTCAAAGTGTCTGAAACAATGAGAGGGCAGCCCGCTGCAAAGGTACTTCTATAGCATGAGGCCTAAGGACACTTCCAGGCTGCAGCATGCCACACGTGTGAGGTGAGGTCATGGGGAAGCTGGTGCCTCGGGGAGCCTCCAGGGGACAGGCAGGAAAACGTGGAATAAAGGTAGGCAAACCTGTTGCAGATCTCCTACACCACATCCTCAGGCCATCCTGGGTGAACTGTTTTCCCTATTGCACCTGAGCTTGGTTTACAGTTGGACTTGATGATCTTAGTGTTCTTTTCCAACCTTAATGATTCTATGATTCAGAGGAAACCAGCTGCCCAATCCAAAAGATAGGAAATGAACCCGTCTTCTCCAGGGTGGATGAGCAGGGGACTGGGAGTCATGGTGGGACTGTGTTAACTGGCATGCTGGATGAGGGTATGACAGCACAGCCAGAACAGCATCTGCTCCCACCCATAGAACCATAGAGTCCTTAAGGTTGGAAAAGACCTCCAAGATCGTTGAATCCTACCAGTAATCTGACACTGACATTTCACCATTTTGTCATATGTGCAAGTGATTTTATCTTGTCATCAAAAGACCAGACCTAGAAGACTTCCTGGAAATGGCACCATGGCCCCAATTCTCATTGACTTGGGGATGCAAGAGAGACTGGCATTTTGCTGAGGCCCAGAAGCATTTGGACATGACTCCAAGTGCAGCATAACTGCATAGGATGCCCTTGAAAGGGCATGTCTCATTCTTCCCTGTTGCTGGCTGACCTGCTGCTGCTTTCCCAGAGTCACTTAGCGAGCAGGTGGCCAGACACGGAGCTGAAGCCACCTGCAGAACTGCCAGAAAGAGAATACAGCTACTAGAGACTGACAAGTTGGCAAGAGCCAAGCTATCCCTTTGAAGAGCAATCCCCAATCCTCAGTTGCAGAAGGATGTGAGCCAGCAGGGTTGTCCTGGGACCCAGTTGCAAGCGCAGTCCTGCTCTCTCCCACATTACTCCTGGAATTTCCCCTCCTCTCAGTATGTGGTAGGTGTCTTGTAGCCGTCGGGGCACAGGGAATCCTCAGGATGCAGTGGGGGGGAATTGGTGAGCTTGTCCATTGCTGGCCCACCTCCCAGGGACAAGCAGGAAAACTGGGATGACTCAATTAAAAGCGCAAACTCAGTCCACAGAAATGAAGGCAACTTACCTGTACCCCACCCCTTCCGAAGGCACCAAGCATGCTTTTACTTATAGAAATGGAGTTTACACCTTTAGCAGAGGCTTCTTAACTTTCTTGAGAGTCAGGCTAGCCCTGTTTTGATAAACATTCAGTGATTTCCAGAGGAAGACAAGAAGCCTTTTTAGTGTCAGTGTAAATATGGCCAACAGGCACCTCATCTATGTGGGTAACAATCTTCAGCTAACAAGCCTTGCCTTGGGCTACTGGCTGAGAGCAGAATTTTGGTAATGCGCCCATTGACAAAGAGACCCGAACAAAAAGGATCTGACAAATTCAAGTGAGAAAGCACCAAATGGTAGTCACTTGCCTGCACAGGATATTCAGAAATAAGTGTTAGAAATGCAGCTTAGGGGTCCCAGTCTTGGTAAGGACAAACAGACACACTTGCGTTTCATTTTTCTTAGGGTGAGTGAGGAATAACAGCATCCATCATGATTCAGCATGCAATAAGCTTGTCACTGAGAACAATGTCCTACCTGGACTGTAACAGAAAAAAAAAAAAAAAAAAAAGGAAAAAAGGAAAATGTTGTTTAAAGAATTAGATTTGAGAATTGGCCATGGACTCACATCTCTGGCTCCAGCTGTGTCTGGTTACTGACCGCAGCTGCTCTTCAGAGCTTTAATCTAATATCATAAGAGGAGCTCATCTAAACTGAACCCACTGCACTGTAAACTGGAGAAAAACATATTTACATAAGGATTTATACTTTGTGCATACTTAACATTTTATTCCTGCTAGAAGAACATTACTTTTCTACCAGCTGATGGAAAACACCTCAGGAAAACACCAATTGCAGCTTCCTCTCTGTCAGCACAGTGCCAGTGTACTGATGATGTGATTGATGCCTATCCCAACAGTATTGTCATCCACTTCCGTCATAGAGCAGTGATCGCTCTGGTGACAGCTTTCATCTGTGCTGGACAAGATACTTCCCTATCCTCTCTATTCCCTCTTTTTAACCTACCAACAGTTTTGGTAACACCTTTGTTTGCTGTCCAGCTTCCCAAGAAAGCAAAGAAATGGACTTTTGTCATCGGAAAAACCCAGCATGAACCATGAAGGCCACAATGAAGAGATGGAGGGCAGAGATACTGAGATGAAAAAAACACACAAAGCTTGTGGAGAGGTGAATGTCTTTGAAATGCAGAAGGTCTGGCCCTAAGGCAAATGAAAGCAAGGAGGGAGCCAGTTGCAATGCAATCCTGCCTGATTTCCTTTTAAATGTGGGGAATTTTCTCCTGGTATTCTTGCAAAGTGTCTTGTCCAAATATGCAAAACTCCACCTTTTGTCTGTGTCATCTCTGCATTGTTTTCTGGAAGATGCCTTTTGGTTCTTTACTTGATATCCTGAACAAAAGACACTCTACTTTTCCCATAATAGTGTTGCTTTTTATAAAAGCTCTGTAGGGAACATCCCTGTAATCTCTGCTCAACAGGCTCCAGAATCACAGGCAGTGCCTGCCTTTTCTAGGACTCCATCACCTTCAAGAGTAATGCAAAGGTTCTCGAAATTACTGCTATACTCCCTTGTTGAGACCACACCTATAAGCTCCCTTTACTTAAAATGATGGGTTTGCACGGAAGACCTGTATTAGCCATGCCTACAGCTATATCACTGTCCTAAAGCAAGCTGTCCAGAAAAGTGCAGTATTTTTACTGTCTCTTTCCATTTATATGTAAAATAAGGGAATGCAGGACACAGCACTGATCTCAGTCCAGCACTGGCTGCCATTTTGAGACTTCCCCTGTGACTTCAGTACTCAGTGCTCTGCAATAACAGGTATGGTCTCCTCTGAGGTTCAGCCCTGCCTTGAGAAATTATTTCTGGCCTCTCAAAAGCCTCTCAAAGCAGTCATCCTACACCTGCTTGCATAGAAATCCTATACTTCCTTGCAAAAATGCTCTACAAGGCATTGCCCCAAGGAGTAGCAGAGAGGACTTTGTGTTTTCAAACCTGGGCTCACACAGGTGCAGGGAGTGCTCAGCCCTGCCTAAATACTCAGATGTACACGCTGGCCAGTGAGACAGCATCTTGGCATGCTGTGCACCTGACTTAGTACAAAAACACCCAAAGCAAACAAAAAAACCCAACAGAACCACTGGTAGAAATGTCTGAGGCAAATAAATCTGTGGACTCATTATATGTAAAACCTTTCCAGCAATATCAGGTCAGTTAGAAGTATGGAGGGTTTTTGCTGACATGATTATGCCACTAAAAGCACCAATATAGATTCAGTTATACCAGTACAAATTGCTTTTTACTCAGGTTTTCTTTCCAGAAATAAATAATCATACTAGAATACTACAAGATGGAGTTCCCCTTGTGGAGTCTTTGAGTATCTTAGGCTGTTAGAAGACATGCTAGCAAAAGCTGCCTATTTTCTGGATAGAAAGCCAAGGCTCTCTCAGTCTAAGTTATTATGAGAGCCTCCTGTCTGGGTAAACTGGCACATCCACAGCAACACTCTGGTGCAAAAAAGTTTATTCAACTATTCATACACTTGAATCTATATACAGCTTGAATACATGGAGAGAGCTTTCTGATGAAGAAGGCTTCCAATTCACCCATGGTGACAGAGACTGAGGAGAGAAGGGAAGACTGGGAGACAAGTGCTAGAAAATGTTGGAGTCCTGAGTCAGAGAAGACAAGGGTTTTGTGACCACTGCTGTCTGTGAGGAGAGGGGTGGACCGATCAAGACACTTGTTAATGAGTATTTGTGACGTTTAGCTAGGAAAGAGGTGAACAGAATCTCAGCAGAGTGCCATTTGGAGGCTCTAGACTGAAGATAATGTAAAACCCTTTTGCCAATGAGCTTAAAGGGAAAGAAACCCAGAGGTCTTCACTGAAAAAGCAATAGAAATTGAGGCTGTTGTTCAATAAGGGCAACACATATTCATAATATTAAGGAAAGAACCAGAGGAAAGTGAGGGTGGAGCTACAGTCAGTGTTCTGAGCCAATAGCACAGCTTGTGGTCACTAAAAGAGGAAGGTCCCAGCCCACCACCCGCTGCCCCCTTTCTCTCCTTGGCCAGATGTTGCCTCTTCCCCTGCCCTGCTGGCTTTCAATTCACTACTGTAAATTCAGCCAAATAAAAATCTGGAGGAAAAAAATTCCAAGCTAAAAGCCTAAAAGAAGGACATTTTCTGCAGGGTTAGTGAATTGAACTGGCCCAAAGAAATACCCAGTGAGCTGGCATTCCTGGGGATCTGTGAGGGAATGGCAGGAGCTGGGAAAGATGGGGCAAAACAACCGTCCCCTCCCACAACCCTAAGAGGTGAGATTGGCTACATTTCCCTGTGTAATGCCAACCTGAGAAGCTACAGAAGAGGTAGGGAAGGGAAATGAAGAGATAGGCTGGGGTCCTTGGGGAAAATGACTAGACAAGAGGGGAAAGGAATTCAGAAAATGACTTTCTGATAACAAAAAGACTATCCTGGTGGAGAGGCAGGAGGAAGAACAAATTAAGTTAGAGGTGCAGAGATGTTTCAATAAGATTAAGGAAGAACAAGAAAATGAATTTTGTAAGGCGGCAGGAAGTCAGCCTGGCCACAGAGTCAGTCAAAGTGGTCCGCAGCTAGGCCACCTAGCAGGTAATGTGGATCAGTTAGCCGTGCTGGGTGAAGGTAAGAGCAGTGCTCAGCAATGCCGGAGAGAGCACAGCGCCTCCAGAAACCCAAGTGCTCTAAATGTCAGATGCAGCGCGTGGGAGGACAGGACTGTGCTGGAAGGCAGTGTGACAGAGTGAGACCAAAGAAGTAAACAGCTATGAAATTTCGGCAAAATATTGATGTTACGAGAAAGGCAGAGAGTTAATAGTGGTCAAAGACAGGGGGAAGGACATTAGGAAATGGGGAGAGGAGATGACAGGAGAAGGAGAGAATGTGGAATAGAAGCTGAAATGGGAAGGAGAGGCAGATGCAGATGCTCTTAATGGTCATGTGAAGAGACTACAACACCATAATTAATACTGTTTTAGCCTTTGGCCTATGACAAGCAACACACACTTTATGAAACCCCAGTCTGATCCTCTGACCCTGACACCCAGACTTTTATCCCTACTGATTCCATCCTGCCTACTTTTGGTGCTTGGTCCATCTGCATTTTTGTAGGCATCTGACTTCCCTCTATTTCCTGGGTTTAGGAGGACCCAGGGCTCCCCAGGTATATTAGCACCATTACTGTCTCAGCTCTGGTGCTTAAATCTTGTAGTGCTCTGCATCAGCCAGCACAAATCTTTCTGAAGTCCTGATTCTAGGCAAACTGTCCCTGGGGAAGATCCACTGAGGTTTTTCCTGAGGATGTGCGAACTGAAATTTCTCCAAAAGCTTCTATATTTTGACCAAATTTGGGTAGATTGTTCCAAGAACAACAAAACCCCCTTCTCTGACTGAAAGCCATTTGCTAACTGCTAAGCACTGCTCCAGCATGTTGGGATACTGCAGCTTTGCCAAAATTAGGTGTCTGCCAAAATTATGGGCTAAATAGTGTTCCTTATCCAATCTCACACTTGCAAAGGGTTTTGGCTGCAGGCTCCTCCATGTTCCTAAGGAAAACTCATCCCAAAGCAGCCACTTGGGCATGAACAAATTGGGCCTGAAAGCTGAAAGTCTTATGAGCAGCGCCAGGAAGCATAGATCTTCTGTGGACATCTTCGCACACTGCCTCACGGTTTCACTCTGCTCCTGTATGCAAGAAGCATCTTCCTCCCAGCAGAGCTCTCACATACTGCAGCTCCTTCCTTCCAATCTGCACCCCAGAGTGCATACACTTCTCTGGTTTCTATACCCAGGAGCAGACCCCACTCCCCTCAAGGCAGTGGTGGCACTGTGCAATTTGGCAGGTGCACTGGCACAGGTCTGCAGGTCCCCTCCCGAGGACACACAGAGCCCATGCATGCTCCTGGCATCAGCCCTCTTGGGTTAGGTCTGTGAGCTGGTGGGGCAGTAATGGCTTTTCCTCCCATCTCTCACCCTGAACCCACACAATATCAGAGAAGCACTTGCCCTCAAGGCAGGTGATGACAGCGTGAAGGCATCTGGCCATATTTGTGTGCCACTAATGGGGTATGAATGGATGGATACAATGAAGGGAAAGACAGCCCATGGACCTGTCGTCTGCAATAAAGAAATACAGATGAAAGGTGAAGGAAAGCAAGGGCGATGTTTTCTATTCCTCTCTCCACTGGGGATGGACACCATGTGTGGACAGCCCAGCAGTGCCTGGTGCAGGGTGGGGTACTGATGTTATCCAGCTGAAGCAGGCAGCCTGAACTGAGAGAATGCCTGCCTGCTTAGTGGGAACAAATGGGACTTACAGCTTCTCCTCTGTGGGGGACACACATGCAGCTGCCACCTTAGGGCTGCTGTGCCACTTAGGAAAGTCAATGGCATCAGCAGTCCTCTGTCTTGTTTGTAGCATAACGTGGGAGCAGGTGAGCAGTGCAGAGCATGTCTGATTGAGGATGAAATAAACATCAAATAAACACCTTTATTCATGGGCTGAGGAGGCCAAGGCACCTCAGGCTCAGGTTCATCTGTGCTAGGGCCACCTGCTGCAGGTCACCCCTGACACTTGGCCAGGCCATAGGTATGCCTGGCTGAATTAGGACCTTTGGTGCCAAGTGGGACCCTTCTCTTGTAGAAGGGCATTCAATTTGCAGCAAGGGGGGGGTCTGAAGCACCCATGGGAGCCCTAATATTCATTTGTCAGGGCCTCAAATTTCTCTCTGCTACTCAGGGGTGCAAAAGCCATTCATCTGTGCTAGGGCCACCTGCTGCAGGTCACCCCTGACACTTGGCCAGGCCATAGGTATGCCTGGCTGAATTAGGACCTTTGGTGCCAAGTGGGACCCTTCTCTTGTAGAAGGGCATTCAATTTGCAGCAAGGGGGGGGTCTGAAGCACCCATGGGAGCCCTAATATTCATTTGTCAGGGCCTCAAATTTCTCTCTGCTACTCAGGGGTGCAAAAGCCATTCATCTGTGCTAGGGCCACCTGCTGCAGGTCACCCCTGACACTTGGCCAGGCCATAGGTATGCCTGGCTGAATTAGGACCTTTGGTGCCAAGTGGGACCCTTCTCTTGTAGAAGGGCATTCAATTTGCAGCAAGGGGGGGGTCTGAAGCACCCATGGGAGCCCTAATATTCATTTGTCAGGGCCTCAAATTTCTCTCTGCTACTCAGGGGTGCAAAAGCCATTCATCTGTGCTAGGGCCACCTGCTGCAGGTCACCCCTGACACTTGGCCAGGCCATAGGTATGCCTGGCTGAATTAGGACCTTTGGTGCCAAGTGGGACCCTTCTCTTGTAGAAGGGCATTCAATTTGCAGCAAGGGGGGGGTCTGAAGCACCCATGGGAGCCCTAATATTCATTTGTCAGGGCCTCAAATTTCTCTCTGCTACTCAGGGGTGCAAAAGCCATTCATGGCTGTTGCCCAAGACAAAAATACCCAAAGCACAATCCCTGCTCTGGGGTGAGGAGGGCAGAGAAGGAAGGGAGGAATGTGCAGTGCCTGGCTGGGGGTCAGCAGGGCTGGTAGGGAGCAGGGGGTGGGCAGAGAGGAGGAAACAGGACACCCAGGAGATAGGGAAGGAATTTCTAAGGGTCAGGGAGGGCAGGGCCCCTGGAAAAGGCAAGGGGGAATGGAGAGCTGACATAGGGGAGTGAGGAGGAGAGGAGCTCCAAGAAGCCTCCGAAGGACCTGGCATATCCGGAAAGCAGGCTGTAGGGAGAAGGGGGGAGTGACCCCCGTCTCCATCCGTGAGGGAGCAATAGATTTGCTGGCAGAAGTAGCCAATATATGGTGACCTCCAGTGGATTTCCCTGTCTTGTTCCGGGATGCTGGAAGGCAGAGTGGTCTGCTTTTCTGGGGTTAGGCTTATTTACCTAGACAGCTTTTTCTCAGGCAAGGAGCTGGGTGGTCCAGGGTGAAAAGTGGCCATCATGCCCTGGTAGCTGTTGCTGCAGGATTCACCTCTTTCAGGAAATCCTGCAGCCACACGGATTTACAGGGAATGTGAACTCACAGCTTTTGGGGCAGCTTGGAAACACCAGAGGATTTTGTTTTTGGACACAGAAGGGGCACAGACACCTCACTTTGCTTTTCCAAACGTTCAACGCGTCAAAACAAGCTGGAAAGCCCACATGGGTACTTTTTGTCTCCTTGTCTGAAACCTCAGTGCCCGCAGGCCTGCCACAGTAGGACGCAAAGAAGGGGGAGGTGAAAACAAAGAGGTGATTTCCCCTGGTTCTGTGTGCCATTCCAGCTGTGCTTGACTTCCCTTTCTAGTGGTGGGAGGGAACTGTGACTTAGTTCTTCTGTCAAGAACTCACTCTTCCTCTTCCTACTTCACCTGCCGTTTGATTGCTACAGGGTAGTACTTTAAACATTGGTGGAGAAAAAGGAATACCCTGAAGTAAGTGTAAAGAAATGCTTTCTTTCTGCCTTACAAGTGATAGCTAGCTAGCTGGAGTAATTTCTTTGCACCTTCCAGCCCTGTGAATCATAGTTATTCGTCCCAGAGAGAGGCTTTGATCTTTCTGCATGTGCTTATCCATTAAATAACTGATACATCTCTTGGATGGACCTCTTGAATGCTGATATAATTTTCCTCCCTTCAGCTCCTGAAATCATGATTCTAGGTGTCTAAAAATATCACTCCCCTGTTGACTAGAAACCTTTGCTTCAGTTGCCTATGTTTTAGGAAAGGAAATATTTTTTGGAGCACATGCAAAAGGAGCTTTGCTTAGGGGCAGGCTCCAGCCTTGGCAGTGACTCTATATTCCCAGGGCTAGGATATATCTGAGATCTGGTAATGAAATGCTGTTGTTAGGTGCCAAAAGATCAGCCTGCTCTGATGCCCATAAAATCAGGATATTTTTAAGAAGGAAGGGCAAGGAGATATTTAATAACAATGAAGACCTTTTTTCCAGGACTATATTAAGCAACTTTAAAAACAGAAATTTTTTTCAAGGCCCATCATGACTTGCCACATGCTTCCTGCTGTGTCCCTTCATGCCTCCTTATCTTATTATTCTTTTTCTTTTGCAGCAAAGAATTCTTTGGCCTGCATTAAAAAAAAAAAAAGGAAAAAAAAATGGAACATATCCCTGGCAGCATCATTTTCAGTGACTTATGCTTTGCAGCCACCTGGCACTGTCCTGTCCAGGTGGGCTCTGGCACTGGCAGCCAGGAAGCGTGAGAGCTTCTGTGCTGCTGAGGGTTTCTCTGGACCACTTCAAACTTCACCTACCCCACCACCTAACCTCTACCTCAGCAGCAGTGCAGGTATAGCTTCCTCAGTAGCCGTCCCAAGGGAGCAGCAGTGCCTTTGGCATAGGCTGGGTGATTTCCTGGTGCCTGCCCTGCCTAGCCTGGGCTGGGTAGGGAGTCTCCTTTGAAGATCTACCAGTGCTGGTAGCTGCACTCCCTCTTGGCCCCCAGAGCAGGGTATCAGCTACCACCCCACTGTCCTGGACATCCCTGTGACCCTCTGGGAAGGTAGGAGAAATAGGGAGCCAGGTGGTCCCAGGTGAGTTACGGCTCTTCAGTGGGGCTCAGGTCATCTCCAGTTCTCCAACAGGCAAGGATGCATTACTGATGTGTGATCCCATTTGGCCAAAGGGCTCCATTTGTGAGACCATCATCTCGTCACCCATTGCCCCAACACTGCTTGAGTGTTCCCCTCCAAATGGTTGTCCAGTCATGGGGACTCCTGACCATCTGGCTGGAGTGGCTGTGGAGTGCTATGAATGTGACATCTGTCTTGGACGGACTGCTTGCAAAGAGACAAGTGAACTGGAAGAGACTGGAAAAAGGAGAAGTTGGTGCAGAGGGAGAGGTGAGGAAGAAGCAGCCAAGAGGCCCACAGGAAACACTCAGAGAAAGAAAGAAAATGAAAAAAGGAAGAGATGAACCACAGAGAAATGGTTTAAAGACACAGAGCCTTGGTGAGATTCAGAATAAAGAAATTAAAATAATTTTCCAAGGAATATTTGAGCACCAGCCAGTGTACCTTTCAGGCAGCACTCCTGTTACCCTTACATGGATACAAGTACCCAAGCTGGCAAGGACTCCCTCTGTAAGCCCTGTTCCTGCTACCTATCAGCTCCAGCATGCTGTCCCATCTCTCAGGAACAGTGCCAGTGTTCACATATTCTTGCTGCCTGACAGCACTTGTAGGTTATCATGCACAGCTCTTTCCACAGCCTGCTTCGTGAGGGAGGCTGTTGCAGACACCTTGGATTTGTGTCTGGGGAAATGGAAGCACAAGAGATGAAATGACTTGCTCAAGGTTATCTGGGAAGACAGTGGCAGAACCGAGACCAGAGCCCAGAGGTTCAGAGTCCCCTTGACTGTCCATGGGGTTGAAAAAGAGCCATAGTTACTGCTTTCAACTTCTTTAATATCTCCAGAGTGCATACAAATGTGAATTTCGAGGTGCTCATATCTGCAGTGCCAGGATCTTTATTTAAAACATCTGCTTCAGCATTTCCACTTTGAGCCAAAGGAAATGTTCCTCTGTTTTGTAAGTGCATCAGCAGCCAGACCTCTGAACAAATACCTTACCCCTATCCAGCAAATCTTGTTTTAAGTTGACCTGTTCTGAATAACATTCTCTAGTGCTAACTGCTGCTTCTTCCCAAACACATTTCTTCCCCTGAGGCAAAAACCCCCCACCCAAACACCATAATCATCATCATCATCATTATTATTATTGTTATTATTATTATTATTACTATTATTTTTATGTAGTTGGAGTATGTAATGAGGACTTCCCCTTCAGCAACCTCAAGAAGCCTTGCTGGCACCTGGTGGGGGATCTGAATACTATTTACATTCCAGTGGAATTTGCTGGGAAAGTCCAGGACTCTCAGGGCTTTGAACACGTCTGAGGGGAGACGCCTGATTGCTGTAACCTGAGATTGGGTTCTTGGCTCAAGTGTCTGAAGCCCTGGTCCAGTTGTAAACCAGCTCTCTGCAAATTTGACTGACTTGGTCTGTACCAACAACAACAACAACAAAGCAAGTGTGCAGGTGCTGGCCAAGCACATCTGGCTGAGTTTGCAAGGCTACATAGCCTGTGGTGAGAAACCTCAGGTTTGCCGTTTGTTTGCTACATACTCAACACTGCTGTTAATTATTTTACTGCCTGTAGCTGAGGTGCTTCACAGTCACAAATATCAAAGGGAAAGAAAATGTTTTATGGTTCTCCCCCACAATCCTGTTAACAGAATGTGTTACCAAAGCAAAATGATTTTCTTACAGGTGAAGCAGAACAAATGAAGCAGAACAGCCTCAAAGGTGAGCACCTTGGACCACAGGTCCTTTCAGTACTGGAGGATGCAAGGGCAGATTCATCAGCTCTCTTACCACTGCTGACCTTTTGGCTACATGAGACATAGAGAAAATACCTTTTATTGTAAAAAACCCAAAAGACAGTAAAGGCCTAGCATCCAGGTGAATGGGTACCACTCAGCTGCCTTTGAAGCTGGCTCAGAGATTCTCAGCATTGTGCGGAAAATTGTTTTTGGTGCCATGCATGTGCCAGCGGTAGCCAGCCTGGATTCCTACAGCCCTAACATGGAGCCAGAGTCATCATCACACCCAGCCCACTCACTCTACAACCCTTCTCCATGCTGAACTCTCATGTCCCTGCTCAAGAGAAGAGCCAGAGTGCCTCCCAGAGTGCTGGGGCTCTTCCTATTGCCTATTTCCTATTGATTTTTCCTAGAAAGACCAGAACTAATAGATAGAGCATGGGTACAGCATAAACCACAGAAAAGCGCTGTGTGATCAAATATCTAAGTAAAGTCTTTTTCGTACATGCAGCAAAGCAAGCACTGACTATAAGGGCATATGTGTGCTCACCCTGGAAAAGAGGTGGCTTTCTGTGGTAGCACACTGGGCAGAATGTAATCCCAAAGGCTGTGGCAAAAAAGGAAGGAACGGACCTGCAGGCTTCTTGTCCCCAGTCTGCTACCAGTGGATTATCCTGAAGCAGTGAACTTCTCTGTTTGCAGATCCACAGAAGACTAATGCCTGATGCTTTCTGTTCCCAGCACGGCCCTTGAGCCTGCATTTTGGGTATGCAGAGCAGACGTGAAGGCATTAAACCCAGAGTCCATTTTCTGTCATGCAAAGGTGGATGACTGTCAAGGGCCATAGGTCTCTGACTCATCCTCCCAGCTGTGTTGGTTTAAGACATTACCTCCATCCTCCCTCTTTCTTTTCCCATGCACTGATGTCTGTGCCTCTACTCTGCTGGCTTAACCCACCTGTCTGTGCCAGGTGATAAAACCTAATAAACCATCTGGGAACTGGGTCAACAGAGCAGTAAATACACATTTACACCTGCACACCTAGCAGGCACTGGTTCCTTGGCTTTGCTTGACAGAGTCAAAAGGGTTCTCTGTGCCTACATGTTGGCTACCCAGATTCATTCTGCCTTTCCCCAAGGGTATAATAATTTCCTCCCTTTTCTTTTTTAATCATCGGGGTGAGCAGTCATAGCCTTAGGAATGGTTCTTATCTCCCACTGCTGTGGTTGCCCTGTGGTCATAGATAATATAATTTCACGGGGCATTTGGAGTTTCGTGTTGCCTTGCTGTGCTCCCCGGAAGTTTTGTCACTCATTTCAGCCGGGCATGGGCATAGACCTATGAGTAACTCTGCTCCCATGCATCTCTGTGTGTGCCAAGAGAGTGAACATCACTGGTCTTGACCTGGGATGGCAGGACTGAACCTGCTTAGAGCTGCCGAGGTTTCTGGATACCACAATAGCTATTTGTTTATGTTATATAGCTCCAAGACAGTTGCATAAACAGGCCTTGGCATAATGTTTTCATTTAAAACACTATGCTCTATAGGAGAGCAAATGTTACGATATTTTTTCTTGGTAGAATCAAATCTGGAAAAGGGGTAGGAAGGGCCATGAGTTTCTTAAAGAGTGAGCCTCCAGAAAGCAGGAACCTGGAGAGTTCAAAGGCAAATCACCTGGCACTGCAGAGCATCACTACAAAATCACATCAGTTTTTGTGACTTTGCTGTGAGCCCACTGGGGAGAGATTGTGCTTTCGGCCTTGGGTAAATCACTGGCTGTCTCTCTAAATGCCATTTTTTTTTTTCTGGGCTATGAAGTTATGACTTTGAAGAGAGGGGAAAAAACCATCTTGGACTTCCCCTTTGATACATCTATTCATTTTGGCAATAAGCAGTGGAAGTTTGATGCTTCCTTTTATGTCTACAGTAGAGCACAAAAGTACACGGTAAACTCCTCTTTCCACTGCAAACAAGTCACACAAAAATAGCAGCATAAATTTGAGGGTGATTTCTCCTGGAGATACCTCAGAACGAAAGAGCATAACTCCCACGCATTTAACCACCCACAAGACTCAGTGTGAGCCACCAGGGACATTCTCTGTGTGATCTGTCACACTGACAGAGAGGGCCAGGGGATGAATAACCTCATGTGAACTGGTAGAGGCCTTCTGCTTATGATACAGCCTTCTGAACGCCCCCAAACTAAGAAGTAGCTTTAGTTAAAGAGATCTTTAAAGTCTCACATCTGGTAAAGTTCCCAGATTTCTTTATAAATGTTAAAATAAAATTTAAAAGCAGAATGAGTATGTTTGGTTAGGTGAAAAACTGGATACATCATAATTTTGTATTAATTCAGTATAGTAGTACTGTTATGAAGAATCAAGCAATTTCTTTTAACACTCAGCACAGCAGATCCATGTAATCACAAATTCCATGACCTTCAGGTTGATACATTAACATAACTTGCCTACTCTCTTTTTTCTTGTAAGAAACAGACCAAGAAACTGAATGTTTTCTCTTGTTCCTTGTATAGAAAAAACTAAATTAAAGAAACTGAGAAGGGAGAATGTTCTTTTCTTCTTAGCACCCAAACCTTTTTCAAAAAGGAAGAAAAGAAGCCTTTGTTCTATATATTTGTGCCAGCCCTTTCAGCTTGAGCTGCAGATCTGTAGTACTACATAGTACTGAGAACTTTTAGCCAGCTTTACAAGAAGATGAAAACATAACCTCTGTTTCAGCACTTCTTTTGGAGATGGTCAGAGTTTTTTTCATGTTGTTGAAATTTTGTAGTAAATTTCACCACTTAAGGAGAAAAAGGCATTTGCTTGTCTCGTGAATTTCCCCGTTACCATCATTTGAGGAATAATGTGCAAAAAGTTTTAAGGACCTGTCAAGAACCACTTTCCCTTAAAAAGAATATTTTATAAACATATTCCGGTTATAAATCCATCTCTATAGTTTAAACACAAATACATTTTGATATGCTGATTGTATTTTCATGTAAGTCAAAAACCCTTGGCAGCCTCTGCCTTGCAGACAAAATAAATTAAGGAAGGAACATATATATGTGTCTCTTTTGTGTGTGTGTGTGAGTATGTCTGAGATCCACTCTCAAAAATATGTAAAACTGGTTTTGACTCAAAATTGCCTTGTACTCCAGCCACAGACGTGACCACTATTGTATTAAATAAACCACAAACTGTTTCTCCTACCACAATGCAACTTCCATTTTTGGTGCCACCAGAAATGCGGTACTTTTCAGGTGAGGAAATGATCCTAAGAATTTCCCAGAGAATTCTGAGAGGAAATGGAAGGCATCATAGTGACCTTGTCCTTGTACTGTTCAGAGCTGTGATTACATCTTATTTGTTTTCAGACTTCTTTGCTTACCATCAGAGAAGAAAAAGCTTTCCGCGTTACTCATTATTAAAAGAAAACATACTTTTGAGTAATTTTTGGACTAGAATGATGTTTGTTCACTCAATCTTGAACCTTGTGCTTTCCACAAAAGTTTGTTGGAAATGTTCAGCTGGCCTGGAAATTTTCTTAAACAAAGCCAAGGTATTATTACCACGTGTCTTGGGAGCACTGGAATTACCCAGCTTTGCGGATGTCTGCGTAGTGTTGTTGAGCAACTGCAGGGGATCCCAAGTGTGTCCAGCTGGGACAACAAGGGCATGAAACCACATGTTTTGAAAGCAGCCTCCTCCCTCTGAAGATCAGCAGGGACAATATGTGATCTCATTAATGTTTGTGTTTTGTGCCCCCAGTAATCACATTAACACTGAATGCCAGTGCCACTGTCAAGTGCTTCCAACCTTCTATGGGTGCATCACGCAGTTTTGACCTCTCCTGTGTGTCCACGGATAGTGTTTGTGTCAAGTGGCAGTGGAGAGATTTGCAGCTCTGGGCAGATCAGTATCAGCCTGTCCCTGTGCCTGTGAGCAGGGTCAGGAAACAGTGGCAGGGCTCAGGTCTCAGCTGCCCATTCAGTCTGCAGGCAGTGGTAAGGCAGGTGAGCCTTGGGCACAGCGTTTGTTGCTACCCATGGTCTCAGTTAACAGGTATGAGCAGAACACTCTTCCCCCAAAGTCACCATATGTTTTGAGAACTGACGTTATGTTTAGTAATATCACAAGTTACATTTGATAGCAACATCACACAATGTATTAATTAAAGGCTACAAAAGTCTATAACCAAACCTCAGTAGCTTTGGGAAATAATTTTCCTAGATCTTTAAAAGTGATGAGTTGCAATACCTGTGTTATTACAACCAGGGGATTTATTAAAACAGGTATCTGTGCTGTCTGTACGGGTAAAGTGTGAAGTTTTCTTCAAGATACGAGAATGAGTATATCAGCATTGAGGTTTTGATGCTCTAAAAAAAGTACATCCATTACTTTCATTTGCTAAGGATGCACATGAATATCAAGCTAGGCAGAGGTTAAAGCTCCGTGGTGAGGAGCTGAAGCAGTATCTGCTCCAGAGAGGAGATGTAGACAGCTGTGAAACCAGCGGTGGCCTCTGACTGCAAATTGCCAGAAGAAATTATTTTAGTCAAAGGTGTTTGTCAGAGCTAAATGTCATATGACTGGCCATAATCAAGGAGGGCCAATCTGTTTGAAGTGATGTTCACCACAGACCTAAGAGGTCTCGTCGTGATCTGAGGCAATACTATATGTGCTGTGGAGGCGGAAGGAAAAAATACAGAATGTCAAACATTACTGAGCAGTTTTCATTTTGGTGGCTCCCTGAACCAGGTGGGGTTTCCGTGCATTTAGTCTCTCACTCCTGATCCTCTCTCTGTTTCCCCTGCAGCCATGCAGGCCCTGATGGCACTTTTATGCTGAGCATCCCCTGGTCACAGGGCTACCTCCTTGTTTGGGGATGTCAGGTGAGCAGGCAGACAAAAACATGGAGCCCCCCTACCCTAAAGTGGCCCCCATGGAGTGACATCCAGTGGGTCAGACCCTGCCATCAACTGAGAGCAAGAAGGTGCTGACCCTTCCTGCCCTTTCCTGTCCACACACTGTCCTGGCACTGAGTGCCATCCTGGCGTGGCGGTGGGCTTCTGGCAGCCCTAAGCCCCAGCACTGCGGTGGGATCACCCGGCTTTCACAGGCAAGGGCTCTACAGCCCCTTCTCTGTGCACTCCCGTGGTCAGGACCATTGTGGGACAAGTTTTCCCAGGGGTGGGCTGGGGGGACTGAATCCATTGCACTCCAGCTTCCGTGCGAGTCTGCATGCCCATGCTAACGCTCGTTATGTTTTCAGGAACTAAGATAATTTTTCATCAGCGCCTGGAGGTATCCACGTAATTTTAGAAAATACATAGGATCCTCTGCCTCAACTGACCTGATTTTGATTTGTGGATTGGGATTTTTTTTTCTTGTCAAAACTCTTCCGGGGGTTGCAATGCCCAAATTAGGATGAGAAGGCAAAAGGGACAGTGTGTTCCAGTGCGCTTAGCTTTTTTTCTTTTCTGGTTATTAATTAGCAGAAGTGAAAAATAGGACTTAAGGAAAATGACTGACTTTTTTTTTTAAATGGAATACTCATTTTATTTAAAAAAATCAACATCCCTCAGAACAGCTTGGAGTGATATTACAAGTTTTGATGGAAATTCTTTTATTGTCTGTAATATTTTTTCTTAGAAAAACCCATCTGTCTAATTCTGAGCAATTTTGCTTTGAAATGTAAGATCTTCTAAACACAAAAAATTATAAAATTTAAGCAGTCTTTTTTTCTTTTTCCATGAGCAGAAACATTCCCATTTGGACTTTTCCCCTCTGTCCTGAAGAAGAAAAAATTTAAATATATTGAGAATGTTAATGAGATAAGAAAGATGCATTCTGGTCTCATAAATACCTGTACATACCCCACCCATGATACCATTTCAGTGTGCAGCAGTGGCACTTCACAGTACTTGTCTGATTTCTTCTTATTTGCTTCAAGCTTAATTCCTCCTTATCTCAAAGGACAGAAATCCACAGACCAAGTTTGACCTTGCAGTAATTCTGAATGATGTCATTTTGTCATTGCTGAATTTGGTCCACTATGATTAGAAAGTGTGCTTAGCTGGCAAGGAAATTAGCTGAGCGTATGTAGGTAATTTTAAGCATGCTTTTAATGCTATCCCTTTTCAACAAACCACTTAGACACATGCTTAACAGCCCGTGTGCTTGAAGTTAATTAAGTGCCTAATTGCTTTTCTGTATGTGGGCCTGAATAGGGATGGACTAAAGCACATACTTCAGTTAAGTTGCATCCTTTTTAGCAGGGCTGTTACAATAGGACATGGGGTCATGTTTTTAAACTAAAAGGGGTTGATACAGATTACATTTAAGGATTAACTCTTTTACCATAAGGGTGTTAAAGCACTGGAACATGTTGCCAGAGATGTGGTGGGTGCCCCAACCCTGGAAATCTGCAAGGTCACACTGGATGATACTCTGAGCAACCTGATCTAGTCAAAGATGTCCCTGCTCACTGCAGTAGGGGTGGACTAGAGGCCTCTAAATGTCCCTTCCAACCTAAACTGTTCTATGATTCTAAAAAAGCAACTCTTTTCCTAACCCTTCAACTTCCCTCCATCCTTGTTGAAATTTATTTAATTCCTGTGACAGCAAACTCATCCCTGTGTTTGCCTAACAAAAATCCAATCAAAACATGTTGTGGCCTCTTCTTGCTGTCTCTAGCTATACTTGTGAATAGCTGTAATTAAATCCAGAAATCCAGTAATGTGGCATTAATTAGACTAATGGTGAACTGAGAGAGAAATGTGGTTTCTGAGGCAGTGAAGTTCTGTGCCCTGGAACACAAGAACTTGGCTCAGAAGGCCTCTATGAAATACAAAACCTTGTCAGGGTTCTGGTTTTTGGTGAAAAAAAAAAAAAAATTGGCAGAAAATTCAGATCCACCAGAAATTCTCCAGAAGTGTAGCCCGTGGCTTCCCTCCAGCGGCTGGTGAGAGCGGGGAGGAGGGAAGCACTGCCCATGGCGTGGAAGGGCTGGGCCAGGCCAAATCACAAATCTCTCAGCCAGAAAAGGCAGAGCAGCAATCTGCCACGGGTTCAGATGATTTAAAACACATTCTCCTTGTCCCACACGCTTTTTTTAGTGATTGAAGTTGTGTAACCATTCACCTCTTGCTTTTTCTGATCCATGCCAGGGAAACTCCTTGTTGTCATAGGACAAGGGGTAATGGTTTTAAACGAAAAGAGGGCCGATTTATATTACACGTTGATAAGAAGGGGGATTTTTACGATAAGAATGTTGAGGTTGCCCAGAGAGGTGATGGATGCCCCATCCCCGGCAGTGTTCAAGGTCAGGCTGGATGGAGCCCTGAGCAGCCTGGTCTGGTTGAAGATGTCCCTGCCCGCAGAGAGGGGGCTGGAAGCAGATGACCTTAAAAAAGGTCCCTTGCAACCCAAACTATTCTATGAATCTGTGACTCTGTGAGATGAGGACGGGGCCGGGAGCCGCCGCAGGACACCGCCTCTGCCGCACCTCCGGCAGCTCCCCCGCCGAGCGCTGTCGCGACATGCGCTGCCCGGCCGTGACTTGCACTGCCGCCGGCGCGCAGCACCGCTGCTGCGGGAGAGGCGGGACGGCACAGGAATACATCCTTGTGGCGAGGGACAGCACGCGGGGGAAGAAGCGGTGGGTTTGGAGTTTTATCCACGCGGCCTGTGCATCACTTGCAAATACTGTGGCGTTAATCTGTCCACTCTTTTTTATCAGGAATTGCTGATTAGCTTCAAGCTCCCTTTGGCACTAGGAAGTGCCTCTGCTGAGGGAGCTGCCACAACACTTCTGCAGTCCGGAGAGGCAGAAAGAGGAACTGCTTGTCCCTGTCCTAAGACAGACCATGACAAATGGGATATATCCCATACTGGGGAAAAAAAGCACTTCTCTTAAAAGCCATTCCATGTTTTAGGTATGCTCATGGGAAGAAAGTGACCTTGTCATCTTACTCCTTTCCCAGTACATCCCAAAATCTCATGCATAATTGATCCTTGTCTTACAGCAACCTACTGTCCTCTTCTAGTTCTCTCAGCACCCTGTGAGGCTGCCTGGCCCTCTCTGACCTCCTCTGAGAGTACCTTGGTTTCCAGAGGCAGCAAGCCTGAGTCATCCATTCATCCGTCTGCTATCTCTGGTAAGGACTGATGTTTGACACACCTTCATGGACATCGCAAGGCCAGGGAATGCTAGCATTGCCTGTGTGGTGGGAAAAACAAAGCTCCTTCCTCTCATGCTGTACAATGTACAAACTGTGCTCTCACGTTCTGTGACTGGCAAGTACATTGTCCCTGTAACAGGCTGGATGTGTGTGTGCAAAATGAAATTTCACTAAGTGGAAACATTGGCAAGAGGAAGTGTGGATTGTCACATTACTGCACTGCAAATGTCAAAGTGCCCCCAGACTGTTTATCAGAGAAACCAGCAAATCACTTGAGTGATTCATAGATATTAGACTATAAAAAAAAAAAATAAAAAAGAGAGAGAGAGAGAGAGGAAAAAAAGAAAAAGAAGAAAAGAGAAGGGGAAAAAATCCCCCAAAAACAAAACAACAAAACAATGAGAGAAGTTGCCAGAAACTTGAAGGCTGGAAAATAGGGCCTTTTGTAGTAACAACATTTATAGCCATATAATACCCTATACTATGACTCTGTAGGCACCGAACTGTTGTTGGATCAAAGAGCAATTAATAAACTGCATCACTGCAGAAAGCTTTTGTTATGGAGAAATTTCCTGATACCTCCCAGCCTGTCTGGAAAACTAACTTGAACCTGAGCCCCTGCAAGATGATGAAGTCTCCACCTCTGAAAAAACCCTATGCTAGCTCTTTGAATTGCATTTTTTGCTGGAGTGATAGCAACCATCACTACAGCTGCCAGAGAAACCAATGGACCACCAAGAGGACCTGCTGCACAGCAGACTGAGATGTGTTCCAGAAGCAGGCAAATGTTAAGATCTATTTTGACGGAAGTGCAGTAGGCATCTCTAGAAGTCCAGGCCCATCTGCAGCAGGGATCACTGCAAAGGAACTATTGTCTCCCTGCACAGTGTGCCTCTGACCCTTATCTCCACAAACTTCCCACAGGCAGCTGAGCTGCTGTCCTTACAGAGATTCTGCAGTTTTCCTGAACTCTTGCAGAACACCTAAGAGCCCACATAGCCCTGGGATTAAACCTGTTCCATGCTCAGATTACTCAGGGGTCTGCTACAGAGTGGAGCTCAGAGAAACATGTTTGGGTCCCTTGACTTTCCCAAGCACCATGTGTCTCCAGACTACATTGATGATGATGAGCTGTTGAGGACCAGCTGCTAGAGCCCAGTTACCAGAAATAGCAATTTGGGGATCTGCAGTGCAGCCAGTTCTGACACCCACTGCTGAGGCTGCTCCGCAGGAAAGTGCAGAGCAGCNACTTGAGTGATTCATAGATATTAGACTATAAAAAAAAAAAATAAAAAAGAGAGAGAGAGAGAGAGGAAAAAAAGAAAAAGAAGAAAAGAGAAGGGGAAAAAATCCCCCCAAAACAAAACAACAAAACAATGAGAGAAGTTGCCAGAAACTTGAAGGCTGGAAAATAGGGCCTTTTGTAGTAACAACATTTATAGCCATATAATACCCTATACTATGACTCTGTAGGCACCGAACTGTTGTTGGATCAAAGAGCAATTAATAAACTGCATCACTGCAGAAAGCTTTTGTTATGGAGAAATTTCCTGATACCTCCCAGCCTGTCTGGAAAACTAACTTGAACCTGAGCCCCTGCAAGATGATGAAGTCTCCACCTCTGAAAAAACCCTATGCTAGCTCTTTGAATTGCATTTTTTGCTGGAGTGATAGCAACCATCACTACAGCTGCCAGAGAAACCAATGGACCACCAAGAGGACCTGCTGCACAGCAGACTGAGATG
The DNA here is from genome assembly GCA_013389985.1 of Dryoscopus gambensis. Lineage (NCBI taxonomy): Eukaryota > Metazoa > Chordata > Aves > Passeriformes > Malaconotidae > Dryoscopus > Dryoscopus gambensis. The sequence continues at coordinate 39,383 of WEIT01015932.1, read as the reverse complement.
TGTTCCAGAAGCAGGCAAATGTTAAGATCTATTTTGACGGAAGTGCAGTAGGCATCTCTAGAAGTCCAGGCCCATCTGCAGCAGGGATCACTGCAAAGGAACTATTGTCTCCCTGCACAGTGTGCCTCTGACCCTTATCTCCACAAACTTCCCACAGGCAGCTGAGCTGCTGTCCTTACAGAGATTCTGCAGTTTTCCTGAACTCTTGCAGAACACCTAAGAGCCCACATAGCCCTGGGATTAAACCTGTTCCATGCTCAGATTACTCAGGGGTCTGCTACAGAGTGGAGCTCAGAGAAACATGTTTGGGTCCCTTGACTTTCCCAAGCACCATGTGTCTCCAGACTACATTGATGATGATGAGCTGTTGAGGACCAGCTGCTAGAGCCCAGTTACCAGAAATAGCAATTTGGGGATCTGCAGTGCAGCCAGTTCTGACACCCACTGCTGAGGCTGCTCCGCAGGAAAGTGCAGAGCAGCCTGCTCTGACTTTGTGCACTCACTGGTGCTGGCTGTTACCAGTAGCTCTGTCTGCTGTCATTGCAGCACCTGGAAGGCATCACTGACAAATGTGGACAGGCTCTGGGGATGGGGAGATATGGCTGGTGTGGGGGTTACTGGGGGAAGAGCTGCTGCTGCTGCTGCATGTGGTATTGTGGCACACCATGGCCACTCCTCCTTATGAAGCATAACTGTAGCACAGACTCCACAAAGCTCTGGGAGATGAGTCTGGAGCACCCAAGCACAGCAAGCTGACCAAGGCCACTCTGCAGTCTGGTCTTGACTCTCTCAAAGGGAAGTGGCAGAGCTGCTCTGTGAGCAGGTGGGTGAGGGGGAGTGTGGGTGTGCCAAGGGCTGCCAGGTGGGAAAGGAGCTACTGTGCCTATTCCCTCACCTAGGTACTTCACTTACAATCTTTGTGCCTCCTCACAGAGAGGTCCTGGGGTGAGGAGACTGGTGAGAGTCTGGGGTGAGGCCCCTGGGCTGGGTTACTTGGGTCCTGTATATGTGCAATTCCAGAGGCAAACAAACCATTTCAGAAGGTGTTGGGAAGAGAGGGAGATGGGAGGGCTGGGCCAGGCACACAGACAGACACACAGACAGACACATACACACATGCACACGTGTGTGCACATATTGCTGCTTGCTCTGGGCCTCCCCAGGCAGCTTGACCCTCTTGGCCCGTTCTCACTTGGGCAGTGGCCTGTACCTCCAGAGCATCCAGGAGCTACTTTTGTCTGTGTCTCACCTCAGTCTCCAGCACTTATGTCAGGGAGTATCTCAGGGCCTTGAAGAAAGCTGAATTGTGCATGCACTATCTGATGCATCTCTGGAGGTAGAGGTACAGGCACGCTGCTTTGAGCGGCCTCAGGGACTTCAGCACTCTACATCCACTCATCCTCCTAAAGCAAGCAGCGAAGTTCCCAAGCAAGGGCAAGTGGATGGCACATCCTGGCTGCAGAAAAGAGCTCTAAGCCTGGGAGGGGTCATTAGTTCTCAGCACCTAGTGAGCTCTTCATCTCTACTGCAGCTGGTTCGGTGGAGCATCTAACAGTGACCAGGGAGAAGCCAGCCTGTGTACTGGATGGCAGCCTTCTGGGTTCTTTCTCACCTGCCCTGCATGTTGAGCACACTGATGACATATTGCCTGTTCAGGTGCCTTCCTGAAGCCTGGAAATCCCTGAAGGGCAGTGGTAAGTTGACATCCTCATCTTTACCTATTTGCTCTGCAGCATGCTACTCCCCAGCTTGATCCAATGTGTCTGCTGGTTACTGAGTTGCTCTGACCACAAGAAGGTGCTGGTCTGGAATTTGCCCTCCTCCCCAATCCTGAATGAGTCTTGCTGGTGTGTGAGGTTATTTCGCAGTCTGTGATGACTTTCACGAGGCTTCTCTCAGCTCATTTCTCCAGGCCATCCCTAGAGAACAGCTCTGCAGCTGGTTGTGATGAAGGGAGCCTGTCATAGAGTGGCAGTGTGTGGGGCTCCCACTGAGCCCCCACAGGGCTTGGTCTGTGGCAGGAAAATGGTTTCAGAGAGGTTGGCCTGCAAGGAGCAAGGGTGCATGAACTTATGTTTAAGCAAGTCAGTGGCTTGAATAAGACCTCAAGGAGTGAGCTGCGTGAATGTAAGCAGGAAAAGAGAAAGACAGATTTGGACCACCACTTCACACCATGGGCATACCACACAAAGCTCATGAATTCAGTCCTGGCAGCTGTTGTTATTGTTTCTGAGTTATGGGGAAGGTTGTATTCTTAGTCTGGGTGATACCACCTTAAAATGATTCCTGCCCTGTGTCACTCAGGGAAGGTGGTAAAAAGGAGAGACTGTGCTTGCCTCCCAGTTTCTCTAGTGACCCAAGCTAGGCAGTTGTAAAGGTACCATGACTATTGAGACCCTGCTGCCTTGGTGCCAGTCACATGGGGACTTGGGAAGGTGACAAGCAACCGCTGGAAGTGAGGACTTCACTCCTCTCACCAGAGCTCTGAAACTGGTTCAACTGAAATAGGGTTTCGTCCAGAAAATTATGTCCTGTTAGTCAGATTATTGTGTTTTACCATTGTAATTCAAGCACATGCTGATGGTAATAGGCCAATCATCCTGTGCAAGATGGATCCAGCACCTGTGGAGCTCTATTTCTTGCCACCTTGACAATTTCCATCTAAGGAACTTGACAGTTGTATTATTCTTGCTCCTGTGCACTCAGTACTAAATACCTTTGCTAGCTGGACATTGTTGCAGAGAGCATCCCTCAAACCAGATAGTTATGCATGACCTTGTCCAGCATCCAGCAGCAGGTCTTTCTGGGAAAAAATGACTAGTCAGAGAGCTGTATTCAGGCATAGTATTGCAGACAGAGCTCCCTCATATCTCTCAGCATATCTAGAACCTGCCTCTTGGCTAGCTAGATGCCTCTCATTTGCCATGCAATTTTTAAGGACTTAATTCTTGCATCCTTAACTTCCCTGTTCAGTGTGCAGAAAAGAGAGCACTGGGGATTCCAGCAGCTAGTGGGATGCAGAGTTAGTTAGTGCACTCACCAAACTCCTTTGTAGCCTCAGCCATAAAGTAACACTCAGGAGTCAGTTTTACAGCGATCACATGTGGTCTGACTGGGGAAAAGCAATAAGAGCTTGGTTCAGCTGTGGGCTCTGCTTGCAATTATGAAAGACTTCTTTTGGGAGCTAAATGGGTATGTGGTTTTAATAGCTGAATATTCTCCCAGGAGCTGGGGGGGCCTTTTTGTGTTTCTTTCCTTACTTCTTTTAATAGAGACAACAGCAGCTGGAAGAATTGAAGAACAGCCGTTAACAGTTTCTCTTTTGCTGGGGATTTTCTGGGGAGTGGATGGAAAGGTTTTTCCCCCACCGCAGGAGAACAAAGCATATATAGAGCGGTATTTCTGAGCAGATGTAGAGGGATGTTCTGGTTTTATACAACTTCAGAGTTTAGCAGAACATAAATATTTTAGTGGTGAATGGTAATTGCACTGCAATGGCCTGGCTCCCTCTGCCTTCAGTCAGAAAAGGGAAGCAGATAAGCTTTTCTTTGTAAACACATGCTTGTCTTGCCATACGGATGTTACGCGGGGGCGAGAGCCGGGGTGCAGCTTGGGCAGCGCCGGGCTGGTCGCGCCGCAAGCACCGCCGGCACCCCGAGGA
>WEIT01015932.1:3044-35132 GCA_013389985.1 Dryoscopus gambensis | reverse complement strand
TTGAGGGATGAGAGTGGGGAATGCGCGGGGCGTGCGGGGCGGGAGGCAGGCTGCGGGCTGGGGGATGAGGGATGAGAGTGGGGAATGCGCGGGGCGGGAGGCAGGCTGCAGGCTGGGGGATGCAGGGTGTGGGGACGGGGAAACAGACCCGAGAACCCCACAGTGGGTTTCCCGTGGTGCCTGGCAGTGTGCTCCTTGGCATTGCTTTCAATTGTGGTGTTTGCCTTCTCTCTATCTGGTGAATTCGCGCTGGTTTTTGGAGGTGGGCCGGCTAAATGTAACCCGCAGCAGAGCTGCTGAAGGAGCTGCAGCCTTCCGGAAATTTCAGGGATTTTGGTGAATTCAGGCTTTATTTTCTACAGAGGAAAAGATTGCTCCAAACTGTGAACCAGTGTATATGAAAAGGACAATAGCAATCCCTCCAAATACTATCAAGGATGTTAAGAGTGACAGGTGGCAGCTAGTTGCTTGTTGAGACAGACGTTTTGGGAACAATTTGAAGAGTTAAATGAATAGCTGGAAAAGTGACAAAAGACATTTGTTTCACAGGGTGTATGGGTATTTAGCCCTGGATGGCGGCAGCAGCAGCTTTGCCTCCTAATACTGCCTTGGAAGCAGCAACTTCCCTCCATGTCTGGCATCAGAACCTCAAGGCTGACCCTGGCTCTGCAGTGGACCTCCATGCACCAGGGATTGCCAAAGTCAGTCTCTGGAGGGAACACACTTAATTGTGTGGCTCGTGTTCGCCGTGGATTTGGGTGAATCACAGGCATACTCCTTTCAGAAAGTTCCCAGTTGATTGCGTGTATACTTTTAACTTCTGCTTGCAAGCCAGACTGGGAACCACTCCATGAAACAATGAATCTCAGATTTGTTTTCTTCTGATACTAAGTAAGGACTTTCACACAAGGAAGGGAACCAGAACCATCCTCAAAACTGGGCTTCCTTTGCTTTGCTTTGCTTTGCAGACCAGTATTCAACTTTTCTTGGTACTGCCTAATCTGGCCCTGAGCTGTGGGGGTAGACATCCGCCCCACCTGTGGTTTTTGGGCAGCTGGCTGGTGCTCAAAAGTTGCTTTCATGCCAATTATATAAGTTGGGAGGTTCATATGTCTCATTGTCCAACTGTTTGTCTGCAAGCAGGCCCTGCTCCTGCTGGAATGCCTTTGGTGGGTGCCTGTAGTGCCAGTGGGTAGGTTTGTTACAGTCTTGTACACTGAAAGAGAAAGATGTTTCTGCAATTGAGCAGTGTATCAGGAGGAGATGTGGGGTGAGTGGGCAGCTCTCACAGAAGGAACCAGTGGGAGAGGAGTTTATGCATTAAATGGGCAGGACTGAGAGTATTGGGGCTGGGGAGAGGTCATGGGAAGAGGATGTAGGAGATATGGGAATGTTTAGTTTGTGGCTGATTGGGAGAAATGTGGTAGACAGGGTGGCTGTGGCTGCTGTAGAAAGTGGATAGGGTGTTGGCCATGCTGGCAAGTCGAGTACTTTACTGCCCACAGCACTCACTTGACCATGTTATTCTCTTGGAACTTGATTGCCAGGCTTATGCAGGTCTTTCATCTCAGTTGTTTGTTGCAGAACTGGAGGAAATACATTCCTTTATCGTTGTCTCAACATGGAAGTCTTGAGTCCTGCCTTGTTTGCAAACACCAGGATCAGAGCAGGGTTTTTCTGTGTGTTGGTGGGTGAGTTGTTGATATTGTTGTCTCTCCAACAGTGTGGGAGAGGTTGTGGGAGGAGGACATGGGGCAGAATGATCTGGCACCCTTTGCAGTGCCAGAGCATATTACAGCTCCCTGGCTGTGCCGATCCATCCATTGCTCGTAAAAACTCAGCCCTCTAAATCAGCTGTTCCCAGCACTCATGTCTAAGACATGAAATAAAATGAAATGAAATAAGCAAATGTTGTAAACTCCTCCCTCCACTGTACTGCACAAGGAGATCTGGGCTGGCCTGGGATTTCAGCAGCTCTTGGTGGCAGAGTCTCACTGTGGTTAAAGACACAATTTGATTATGTTCAATTCTAGATAAGAGAATTGGTTCTTGCTCAAACTTTACCATGGCAAAATTCATAGAGAATGAATAACCAAGAGGGCTAATTCCTGATTTATTCCACTATGAGGGAGGGCTTTTTATGTCTCACTTTTCCCTTTCTAAACTGCTTGGCTGTTATAGTCTCTGCTCCCCTGCACCAGCCACAGGGCTGGTGGGACCTTTCTGTGGGGCTGCATCCTGAACATCTCAGTGGTTTTACCTTTTCCCTCTTCAGTGTTTTGACTGCATGGTCAGCAAAAGAGAGTTTCCAGAGTCCGTGAACCACTTCCAGCTGCTTTCATTGCTCGACTGACTTGTCTGCATCACAAGATCTTACCAAGGGTACATATGATTTGGGAGAACTGATCAAAGCCCCAAGAGGATGTTCATATACTTCGAAGATCAGTGCTTCATGTTACAGCAATCCACTTGTGGCTAAACTCTGAACCAGTCCAGTTTATCTATTCAGTAATGCTGTGGTCATATTTTAAGGAAATAGAACACTTTGGAGAATACTCAACTTAGGAAAACCTTTTCTGCATTTCCGAGGCAGGAGAATTTTTCCTGTGTGCTTAACACTTGGACCAGAAGCTGGCAGGATCTCTGTCCCTTCTTCAGGAGCCAAATTGGATATAGTCATGATGTGAATGTATTTTTATTGGCATTACCACAGGTGCACCATTGTGTCTCAGCAAGGCAGAGGGGCTATTTTCAAACTGTTGATGCAAAACAAGCTGAAACAACAGCATCCATCACACCACCAAATTGTCATTCACAAGAAGTATGGAGGCAATTTTTGTTTAGATAAAATTTGCTGGTAAGACAGCAATGAACATGAGATATTCAACATTCTAATAAAATAGTAATGCTGCAAGCTCAGCGGCTCATGAAACATTTACAATCTGCAGCTAGTAAAGTGCAAACAAGAGATTTAAGCGCCGCTGTTGCTAGATGGATGGAAACCAGTAAGGAGATTAACGGAAAGATTATTCCACACAGGTTAGAATGAGGTTCATTAAATGCCTATCAGTTCTCTCATTTGCTGAGACAGGGAGGGCTGTAGGACTGCACCTGTTGAAGCAGGGCTTGTCCTCAGTGCCAGTGTTAAGCCAAATGAGCTCTTCTTTTCAGCTTGTAGTTTCTTTTGCTTCTCATGTCTCCCTGCACCAGGAGTTTGCAGAAGCAGCATTACCAGTACACTTGCAGATTGCTAATCTCTCTATATGAAACTACTTAGGTATCAACTTGCAACGGGCTCTGGAGGGTGAGATGAAGAAGAGGGCACAGCACACACACAGCTCTCCCATAAGTTCAAGATAAGCAGTGTAATTAAGGAGATTTCATGCACTTCCAACCCAGCTAAAAATTACTCACCAAGTAAATGATTTTATCCACTGCTTGTTTGGTTTTTAACCTTTGATCCATTTTATCAAGGACTACAGTAATTTTCAGTCGTTACTGTCACACCTAAGTGCTTTTCCATGGATCCTTTGGAGGTTAAAGGTTAAAAGAAGCATGTTGGATAAGATCAGACAGGGAAGCCCCCAGATGCCTCCCTCTGTGTTTTCTGCATTAGTCTAGCTGAGTCATTTTAATTCTTTTCTAAGCAGTTCTTGTATAAAACAAGCAGCCCTTGCTTTCTTGATTTCTTAACTGTACAACAGGGCTCATTCACCAGGCTACTCTGCTTCTTTTAAATCTGGCTCATAGTTATTAAAATTTGCATTTTAACAAAAGCCCTGAGGCTTTCTGTACCACTGAATATGTGAGAAACAAACAAAACTTTAAAGCAGTAATTTCCTTCCTCTGCTGATGGAGAAACATCCTTTTTTTTGTGCCCAGGGTCCATGAACAATGTAACCCTGTGCAATCCGGTGCCTTTTTAATACTGTAGGCAATAGCAATAACGGTCTTGGGTGAAACCTTGACCCTGTTGCAGTTAAGAAGTGCCTTTGCTGCAGGCTGTGCCTGTCATTAACTCTGAGATTTCACTCTGCGTACAGAGATAGATGCAATAATCCCACAAATACTAACACAGGCTTTGACTAGCAAGAAGCGACATATCTGCACTGTGTGCAGTCACAGAAAAACCACAGCAGTATTTAATTTGAAAAGTTTGGATCCATGTATTTCAAGACTATTCTCAATCCAGAAATACATAGCAATGTCAATAAAATGTAAAACAGGAACCATCCTGCCCTGGTTCCTTGAGTGTTCTTCTAAAATGCATGGTTGAAGAAAAAGGCCCATGATTTGGGGATGAAAGAGAAAGATGAGTAATTTCTATAATAGACAGCAAAGAAGGCAAAATGCTTTTTGAAACAAGTATAGAGCTACTTAAGCTTACGGATCACTGTTTGAAAGGCAGATCAAATTACTTGTGACACTTCTGTGAATTGCTGCAGTAGGTGAGGGTGGTTGAGGTTGCTAAATGTAAGGGATGGAAGTTTTCTGAAACTATTCAACTGCCAGCACTGAGTGGTACAGATTGTATCTATAGTCACAATGATGACGCAAATTTACAGAGGCAAAACAAACAGATGCACTGAAGCTGAAACAGTAATATAGGGACTTTTGGGCTTTGGGAGTTTGGAATTGATACGACCTTAATTACTTATAGGAGAGAGAAATATGGAGGGAAGGATAAAATAATCTGTATTGCTCTTGGCTGCAGACTGTGGAAGGTTTAGCATATAGAAGGTCAGTAAACTTTAAAGAGCTTCTTAGCGTGAATTTAAAGAGATTTTGAAAGTACTGCAGCCTGAAGTTGTCTTTTTAGCACTTCAGAAACAGAACTGCTTTAGGGAAGAAGAAAAGCCTTGGAAACAGGCAAAGATGAAAAGTTCAAGTACTTCTCAAAGTCAATGCAGGGATTATAGTAGTCTTCTCAAGCTGTATTAGTTTGTCACCCTTTCTAAAACATTGCACTAAGGAAATGAAAGAAGGAAACGCAAGAAGGAAACAGGCAACTGAGAAAACTGTAACATATCTGTTATTTAAAAACAGTAGAGAACTGAACTTAATTCTTGTTGTTGAAAAGTAATTGTTATGAAAAGTGAAATAAATACACTGATGATGTTTTAAATAAAAAATTGCTACTTTTTAAAGGTAATTTTTACTTAATTTTAAAATGTTTTAAACCCCATCATGTTGTATTTGTTGCGGTGTTTTCAGCCTTCATTGAAAAATGGAAGACATTTTTCTCAATAAGAAATGTGGCTGAAAGTATGCAAAATATCCAGGAAATTTTTTGTAGTGTTTTGGAAAACAGGACTTCTGGCCAACTCTAGTAACCTGATTAGATCAGAACAATTAGAAGGGTAAAGTCAATTATTAGAGCTGCTTGTTCGTTAAGTCTGTGTTGCAATTACAGTGTCCTCTGATCAAATTCCAGCAGCATTTTTCCCATCTGTAGTTGAACTTTTCCTGAACACAGGGTGATTTGCATAAAACTAAGTGTCTCTCCTGCTTTCAGAATTCAAGCTGGGTCCCCATGTAGTATCTCATCACTCTGCATAGATCTGACAGCACTATGTTGAGTTCTAGCACCTGTGTCTCTGCAGAAGGCATTTATAGAAATGTCTTTGCTCTCTGAACTCCCAAATCACTTAGGAAGCTAGGACTGGTAAACCTAAAATCCCCAAACTGAGCAAAGCAAAACTGAGTACCTTTAATGATGTTTCTTTACCTACTGGAGACTGTCTCTTGTTAGGGCAGGCTTGCAGAGCTTCTTTCTTTGATCTCAATGGAAGCAAATGAGCTTCATCTCTGCAGTACTATTTCTTAGTGGTTTCACTTCCAAACTCCTGTAGGAGGGCAATAAAACCCCCTTTTTAACTTTCCACATTTTAAATCATGCAAAAATATCCTGGAATTTTGGGGCAATGATGCTGAAGTGTCATGGGTAGACACTNATTCAAGAACAATCTGGATATAACCCTGTGCAGTGTGCTCCAGGATAATCCTGCTTGAGCAGGGAGGCTGGAAAAAATGACTCGTTGTGGTCCCTTCCAGCCCAACCCATCCTGCGATTCTGTGTCACAGCGACCATTCTTATGAAGGACTACTTCAGAATCACACAAACACTTCATGAGGACTTGCAAGGAAAACTCTGTGTATGGACTTTAAATACTTCACATTTCTTTGAGCTCATTTTAAAATCTGATAGCCAAACCATAAAACTGTACCTGATGGTCTTAGCAATTATTTTTACTGCTATCAATATTATTGATATAAATAATAGCAGAAGCTTCTGGCATAGGATGCATCAAAGAAACTCTAATTTCATCCTATGAGAAGCTTATACAGCTTCTTTTTAAATGAATGCTATTTTGGTCAGTTGCTCAAGTGAGCGTGCATAAAGGCTACCTTTAAAAGCAGAATGTTGTTAATATATGGCAGAGAGAGTTTGTTTACTCTGCTTGGGGGAGGAAGGCTACCTGTGTAATTATTTCCTTAGTGAGTCTGCATAAAACTTCTATTGCATTTAATTCTACGCAAAACATTTTCTATATTTCATGTCATGGGTAGGAATGAAAATGGAGATAGTTCATCAATGCTGATATGTGATATAAAAAGAGCTGAGAAGCCAAGGGTATGAGAGTGCATAAAAATGTTTTGTGTCCTGACCAGTACATTGCTTAAAAAAAAATTTTACAATCAGCCCCAATTGTTCATTCCTCCCATGCAGAAGATACTCACATATTCATTTTTAAAAGGGCAAATCAACCATAATTCAGTTTATAAACTGTGAAGCTGGTTGCGAATGTCTGGATGAATATTCATTAGAATCTCTTAATCTGCCATCGACCGTGATTCATTAGGCATATGTAAATATCACTCACTTTAATTGCCCCTAAACTGACTTAACATAATATTGTCATTAGCAAATTATTAGTTATTTGTGTAACTAATGGTACATTATGGTGTACACGTTAAATCGCCAAATATATGATTACAATTATGATGATGTTTTATGCGGGGTGCTTTGTAAACTATTTGATGAAATACAATGGAGCCAAATCAAATCTGGTATGTTAATAGGAGAGTTGTGGAACTTTATTATTATATTTCTACACCTTGGTGACTGGTCTAATATGCGAGCCTTTACCTCACCCCGTGCTTCAATGGGTAATGGATTGGCTTCACTTTCCATGTGCAAGGCTGCTGTGACATTCCAGTGCCTGCTTACCCTTTGTTTTACCTGATGAACTCAGTTCCAGTTAATTATTGGTGAAAGTGCCCTAAGTTGCTGTGGCAAGACCTTTCCACTGTAAGGCCAGGGGGAAGGAGCAGAAAATATCACCTTTGCAGCGTGAAGTGTTAATAGGCTTTTCTGGGGAGTGCTGCTGTTGAGGTAGCAGTGGCTGTAACCTGCTGGTTTTTCTGTAATCTGTTAGTGTATCCTAGGATTTTGTATTTTCCTGGCCTCTTAACTCTTGACTCCCACTCACTTATGCGACGAGAAGCCTTGCCTGGAACTTTTGACCCATCCACTTTCCAGCACTTCCCATAGTTATGCATTAAACAAGCAGCTTTTAAGATGACAAAGTTATGGTGGTGAAACCTTCAATTAGTGCTGTTAAAAGGATTTTAATTACAAGGCTAATGATAACTGGAACAGGTTTGTGCAAAAGGGATGAATGGTATGCTCAAAGGCTTTTATTAAGTCTTGTGTCTACATGCAAATGTATTTATGAGCGTGTTAATGTTTATAGACCCAGGAAGTTAAGAAAGGGCTGTTTCCCATTGCCACATATTTATCCAAGATGCGTTTAATATGGCAGTTACTTTATTTCTTTAAAAAGAGCTTATTAAGGCATATTTACTAGGAACTAATTAATATTTAATGAACACAGATCTGTTTGCAAATTAATATGAAGCCTCTGAAAGAATATCCTGCATCATTGAGTGGTTCTCCAGCCATTCCTGTTAGCCATGCTGCTCCACCTGGGACCTTGCCCCTCAGGTCCTGCAAATCAGACTGTACCTGCAGCCAGTAGCCTGGAGGCAACTTCTATCAGCTGTACTTCTGCTCTTCCAATCAAACAAGACACTTCACTGTCAGTTAAATACATGCAGATGTCATGAATGTCGAGGAAACTTTTTCACTGGGTTCAAAAGACTTTGGCACAGATGCAAAATATCAAATGATTGTTAAAATAAATTAACAAAAGGCATTGGAAACAGATGCTGAGGATGCAAAATGGAACTACAACATTGGATACCTGGTTCAATAGACTTATTTATTTGCAGTGTTGGCTAAAGCTGTGGCTTTCCACTGAAGCTGAAACTGGGCAAAAAGCACAGGGGAATTATTTTGATGTGACCTTAATTGTAATGATTTACATTAATTCAATTAGAAGCAGAGTTATGGTAAACCCCAGAAAACACTTCCAACATTTAGAAAACAAAGTAAAAAATACTCAAATGGGATTGTATACTAATTTAATGGAAATAGACCATATTCTCATGCAGACATTCCCTAAAATTTGGTCTGGTCCCACCCCCAGGTGAAAAACAGACCTTTGGAACCAATCAAGGGAGCTCAGATGCTGTTCAGCGGGTATTTGCAAGAAACTCATGGCAAATTAATTGCAGAATAATTCACATAAATTATTGTCTGGGTAATTTTAAATAATGAGTTAAGCAGGAGAAAAGGACACATTATTACATAATTTGTTTCATCCTAACAGAAACATTAATAATGCTCAATAAGGGTAAAATAAATTGCATTTAACCTCACTGAAGGCAGCAGGAATGCTCCTCCGGGTCTGGTATGGACAGAATATGTAAGAGAGAGAGAAGCAGAAGATGGTCTGGGAGATGGGCTGTGTAACAAATCTATTTCCAAGGCAGATATAAATGTCAGTGGTTGATGAGCTCTGCAGGGAGGGCAGCTGGCAAGCCAGCATCCAGTTCCACCCTTTGAAGACCCCATTCTAGTGTCCACTGAGCTCTGCAGACTGTCCCTATGACCTTGGAAGGTTGCTCCTGATGGTTGGAAGCCTTTGGAGGGTGAAAGAGGAGGAAGGGAGGAAATGGACCTTGGGATCATGTGTGGTGGTATGATGCAGGACTCCGGAACTGTTTCCAGCTCTGTCACTGCAATGCTGGAAAACCTTGGATGGATCAGATTTTGCTTCTCCTTCTGTAATGCAGAGATAATGGTGGGAAAGAGGCACAGGCTTGTGGATGCAAAGTAAGCTGGTTCGAGAGATTCCAGGCAACCGCTGTGAATCGTCCATCTGAAATAATCTGGTGTAACATTTTTTTTGGAGGATTTTCTTCCTGCGTTGATGGTTTTGTAGATCTGCAGCCATACCAGCAGTTGCATTGATGCCTCAGAAGGGAGAGGTTTGTATCAGCATGAGGGCATGGGCTGACATCTTTTTTAGCAAAGGTACTTGGGGCTACTTTGTAGAAGACCTACTGAATCAAGAGCTCAGATAAAAGTGAAATGACTGTGGCTGAGTTCACATGTAGGACAAGAAGTTTGCATTGATGTTAGTTGTTTATTAAAAAGGAAGGATAAGATGGTTTTGTTATGTTAGAATGCAAAATCTGATCCATCCAAGGTATTCCAGCATTGCAGTGACAGAGCTGGAAACAGTTCTGGAGTCCCGCATCACACGACCACACACGATCCCAAGGTCCATTTCCTCCCTTCCTCTTCTTTCACCCTCCAAAGGCTTCCAAACATCAGGAGCAACTTTTGCTTGTTACAATTCTTTCCGGTTAGTAAGAAACCTGCCAGACCATAATGTGATGATTAAATACAATGTAAAGTTGATTTTAAACATGAATGCTTGCAACATGAGTAAGAGGTACACACCTGAAAAAGGTACTTATTGGTAAGAAGAAAATCTTTTAGGAAAAGAACATGTGAAATAGATATCATAAAACATAAATTACTGTAATAGGACTGTTAGAAGAAATCTTCTTGAGGTGATGAAATTTGTTGCCAAATTCCTGGAGTTGTGGGGCTGGGTTACAAAGATAAGCAAGATGCCTTGAAGGAAGGCAATTACTTTGATCCTGTACCTACAGAACTTTACCTCTGCCTCTTGCCTTCTGCTGAGAAAGCCATGTGAGCTTCTGCAGTAGGTTCAGGTTTTGTGGCACACATAATCTTATTTATTCACTTGCTCCTGGGGGAATAATATTCATAAGACATTAATTATGTCCAGGGAACAGGGCTGCACACACTGAGGGAGGTTCAAAAGGCTGGTGTGGCTTAGCAGATTCTTACACTGACCTCCTGCACACAGGTAGGAGGTGGAAGTTCTTGTTGGCCAACTTCTTCCCTCTCACCTATCTCTGCTTCACTTGGAAAAAGAGACCAGGCTTGAACTCTTAAAAGGTACTGGCAAGCCTTCAAAAGTGTGGAAGTGTGTTCTACCTTACCATTGTGTTTGGGGCACACCTGCAGGAGCCCACTTGCCATTGCCCCTCTCAGGTGTAAGACATATCAGTGCCAACACCACCCTGGTGCTTCTTGAAGGTGCTTCCTTCCTTCCTGGAAGAAATTTTCAGTGACTATGGAAAGTGGGCATGGCAGTCCCTTGGAGGAGGATGTATCTCACCCACATCCAAAAGCATATTCATAGGCTGCATCTGACCACATGGGGAGCAATGACAATGCCTCAGACATATAGAGACAGATAAGTTTGTGTCCCACGTAGAGATATGGATGACTGTGGGTAGGGAGAGAGTTGGGGGAAAGAAGAACGGAGTGGATAATTAAAGAAGACTCAGTTTGCTTTGGATCCTGACTATGATGGGCACCTCTTGTACCCTGAACAGTTTTCAAAGCTAACTCACACTATTTCAGCACAGGCCAACTCAAGCCAAGGTGCCAGGTACACATAGCCCAAAATTTCTTCTGTTCTCTCATAATTTTTTTATATCAGAGCTTGCAAAGGGCTCTCCTATATACCAGAACCTGAAACACAGACTTTGACCCCCAAATCTCTATGGGACTTTTAAAATCCCTTTAGACTGCTCCAGTCACCTCCTTTTTCACATGTTCCTGGCAAGATGAGAAACCATACTTACTGCTATTACACAGAAAAAAGATACAGCTTCCAGACTCTGTTTTGTGAGAAAAGTATCTGATCTGCCCTTCTCCCATTGTGTAAAATTTTGTAATATTGTGCTAGATGGGGATGAAATGGTCTGGATTAAGCATACTCTTAAAATAGTGAAAAAAATTGAAAAATTGCTACGTGGATTGAAAGCACAGCTGGGGAACCTCTGCAGCAGTTAATGGAGAAGTCATGGAGTGAAGACCTGATCACATGTTTAAGTACTGGTGCTTTCGGTCCTTGGCAAGCAGATAGGAGGAAGCAGAGGAGAACTGCTAGGGCTGCTAAGAGCAGTGCTCACTGCTGGTGTCTGCAGGGTGCCCCTGGCTTCAAACCAGCTCTTCAAAGCCAGTTTTTGAAGGTGCAAATTCAGGACAATGATATGTTCTTGCTTTTGTAAAGAATCTTTCAGATCCATGGGTTAAAAGCTGCTCATTACTATAATTATTCTTTTTGTTAGTACACATACATAAACATCTAACTTCAAGTTGTTTTTAATGAGGAATACTTGAAGTGGCAATGCAATGACTGTAGTACTCTCTACTTGCTATTAATTTACAAAATCAAGACATATGCCCATCATGGAAAGTTTGCACCAAGGTTCACAGTTTGGCTTAGGAAGACATTTTTTAGGAGTCAAGCTTGAAGGCCTTACAGAAACAGAGACCATGCCGTCACCATCACATTGCTTACCTTGTCTGATCAGATGAAAAAAGGGCTCTCTCAGCCCAGGGATTTAGAATCACAGAAAATCAAAATCCATTAAGTTGCAATAGATTCAAACTGTAATTGCTGTAGATTAGAATTCAGCGGAGAACTTTGCATAATGCCAAGAGGTGACCTTTTTCTGGGGTGCTCTCCTGCGATTGTTGGGACCTTGTAACAAATGCCTAGTGCCATTTAACGAAGGAATGACATATCTCTGATATGCAAATTTTTACAGCACAGCAATTAAGCGGTTTAGAATTTTACGACAGTGTTTGGGCTTTATACAACAAAAAAAGGGCCAATAAAGGGCTGTGATGGATGGGCTAATCCCCACTGGAAATATACCATGTAATCTCATGGAGACAATGCATTATGGATAGCATTGTGATTATTGGTGGTTAATATCTCCCCCTTCTCCTCCCACCCTTCTCTGCCCACAGCCTCCCCCTCTCCTGCTCACCGCCTGATGAAAACTGCATGGCTGCCACATTGTCGGGGGCACAGGCCTGGGATACAGATGGGAAAGTTGGGCCATTGCAATCTGCTGCACGCACGGACGACAGTGAAAAGGGGGCTTGCAGCGAGGCAGCTTGTCAGCAGGGGACAGGCCTGGGGTCCATATGCCTCTCTTCTTCTCCCTTCTGTCACCGAGTCTGCTGCTGCATCCTGCTGTCGGGGGACACTTTAATGATGAACATGTTTTAAACAGTTTTGCTTACCTAGCGACAGCTTTTCAGGGAAGGGGAGCTTAATTAGATACCTTCCGCAGTTTTGGTGGGTTGTATTTTTCTGCAGGTGTCTGTCTGTCTGTGGGTCCATCCACTGCCCTCCCCCCTACAGCCAGGCACTGGGTGCAGCTGCGGTCCTTGCATCTCGCCATCATCCACCTGCCACAAAGGGCACATCACTTTTACTCCATGTGCCTCTGGCTGGCCATCCCTCTCCTTGCTGCTTGCAGCTTTTATCTGAGGTCTGCTGCGGAGCTGGCAGAGGTTTTTGTATCAAGCATGTACTTCACATGCAGCCTATGCACACTTTCAAGCAGGGTGAGAGAGCTGTGATAGGGGCTGATCCTGAAGTGTGAGGACGTTTGCTTTGGACACATGATAGCAAGATAAGCGTTGGGAATTTTAACTATGTTTTTGAAAGCAGCTAGTAAAATTATAAGGAAAAAACATCTCTGACTGCTGTTTGGAGTGCCAAAGTAAAGTAATTTAAAGCCTGAAATCACTGTCTTGCTATTTTTTCAGTATCTTAAAGAGTCAAATAAAGCTTGTTGTTTACCTTTTTTTTTCGTGATCTTTTATACCCGTGGTTAGAGCTGCTACTGAAGTACTTTTTCTTTTTTTTTTTAGGACAGAATAGGGGACTGGGAAAAATCAATTCAGTTGTTTCTTCAAAGTATTTCTTAGGTGACAAGAAATTCCATCAGTATATGTTGTGGCCAACGTTAATTAAAGATTAATTTTACAAAAACAAAATTTCTGACCTGCTTGCCCTTCCTGTGGAAAACCCCTTGGCAATGGGCTTCTGGGAAGCAAAAGCAGCATGGGGATTCCCAGGCAGGGATCCTTAAACTGGTAAGTGTGTGGGGCAGGGGGAATGAGATGGGAAGTAGATTTGCTGGGGCAAATACAATCTCTCCAACAACAGAGAGGTCTTCCACCAGGTCTGACTGACTCCTGGGAACCACGGAAAGCAGAACTGTTTGTGTGGAAGAAGTTGTTTCAGCAGTAGCTCTGATTTCCCACATCTCTGTATAGAGAGAGATTGTGCCAGGAGAAGGATAAGTAAGCCATCTCAGTAGCAATTTCCACTTTGTCCCTTTCACTCTTGCGAGGCAGAGTCCCTTCACAAGGCATTGCAGTTCCTATGGATGGGCAAAAGGGCCCTTGGCAGTTTAGTCACTTTGTCTCTGGGAGACCTTGACCATGCTGTTTCCTTCAATCCGCTCATCCAGACAACTTACTAGGCAAATGCCTAACCTAGTTTTCATCTGAGCCAAGATGGTCCTCTGCATCTTTCTCACTTGCTACAACCCAATGTCCAGTTCCTCATAAGAAGGACTACTGACCACCTGGCATGGATCACCACTCACTGCTAGCTGTCACAGTGACAAGTGTAAAGTAGTGAAGCCTGGGAGCAATTACATATCTCTAATTTCTGATCCTGAATAGAAGTGGAAGAACTTGGCAATATTTGGTGTTCAGTAAAAGTACTTAATGGCACCTGGGTCATGCCACTGTGGGGAAGCCTTCCTCTTGCTGCCATCCGTGTGTGGGTACAAGCAAATGTTTGTGTTGGCAACATGGTACAGCTTTATTGATTACAGCAGTAAAGGATGTGAGAGGATGGTTGGCACTTGTTTGCAGTAATGGAAGTACCTAACAGTACGAACTAGGGAATCCCAGGCAGCACTAACTTGGTGATATCATTAAGGATGACAAAATTAAGCTGTGACATTAATATCACCTGTTGCAAAATATCAACAGAACCGCTGAACCCTGTAAGAAGACAAGAGTGCTCTCCAGCTGCTAGGCTCCCTTCCCTGCTTGGTAGCATCTGTGAAACTTTTGCATTACGGTTTGAGTACTTAGAGCAGACATTGTGAGATACCATGTGTGAATCTTCAAGGAAAAGTCATCTTTTACCTGATGAGTCTAAATAGAAGTGGAGTGATCCAACTTAGAGAACATTAGGAACCAGACAGCTATCTTAATAAATGTAACTGAAAGTGTTCCCCAAAGTGTCAAGACTGTTCACGAGATTAAAAAATGTCAACTTCAATCTGCAACAGCTCTCTACATTCAAGCTCCAAACCCAAGGTCACAACTGATCAAGTTTCTTGAAGATTTTGTTAACGTTAGAAGCTCTCAAAGTAGCTTTTGTTTTTGAAGTTGCAATGATTCAGTCATGGAAATTATCTGAAATCACCACATGAGATAGTCTTTTTTCTATGCTTTCTATGCTATGCCTCTCAAAAGACAACTATAAATTAAATTAAATTAAATAATTTTCAAACATTAAGTGATTTCCAAATAATTTCCAGAGAGTACTTTGAAAATCACTGCCACAGCAACTGCAAGTCACAGGTCACAAGATGGTGTGCAGCATTCGAAAAAGAGGATATTGTTCATTTTGGTAACCTCCGTGTAAGAAACTGTTGCGGTGACCCAGCCCACTAGAGGCTGTGCCAAGAGATCCTCCCCCACGTTGGAGTGACAGGCTTCTCCTAGGATATGTTCAGTTAATGTATCCCAGTTCTAGTCTCTTGATTGATTTGCTGTCCTCCGTGCCCCTTTATCCCTTATGTGCCTATGCCCTAGAATGTTCTCCCATCCCTACTCTCCCATTGGCCCTTGATCCTTAGTCCCTCCCTTGCGATGTCCCTATTGGTTCTCTTACCCTAGTCCTGCCTATGTACCGCCCCTGCACCCTCATACCATTGGTCCTGACCCTCTCTCCGCCCCCCTATAAAACCCTGTGTCCTCCAGTGCTCCTGGTCTTGGCCCCTGAAACCCTTTGTGGAGTGGCTGCAAAAAGCGCTCCCATGGAACCTCATGCGAAAACCCTTCCCGGCTCTTTTACCATCTGCTAGCGTGCCAATGCGTGTCTGTCTGGCTGCCCCTTCGGCTGAGAGGGATTTTTGCCCTGACGGGTGCAAGTGCCCTGCCGGGGCGGCTCTAGCGTGGAGGCGCTTTTGGGGAAGGTCGCGGCACCTTTGCCACCGATGCGCGCACCACAACAAGAAACCTTAATATACATGCAAATTGCATTTCTACCAAGATAGGGTACACTTGCATCTTCAGTTAGCATTGATTTGTATGTTTCATTCTTGTATTTTGAGTAACTGGTAGAGGTCAAAACATCGCAGCTCCTCTTGCTTTTCTCAGGTGTACACAAAACCACTCTTCTTTTGTTGCTCAGCAAAACTTGTGACATCAGTAAAGTTAACTCCCGTGAAGGTGGTGGCAGAGAAACTTGTTTTCACAATCTTGAATAACAGAAAGGTATATAGATGAGATGGGTTAGGCAGATCAGACCTGAGACCATTTCAGTGCCCCAAGCCAAATGAAGTATTTCCTGTTTGAATTATGAGCAATGTAATTCTAATTTTATCACCGAACAGAAGCAGTGCTGTCATTCAAATCTCTGTCATTCCAGTGCCTGAAACACTATTGATGGCACATGGTCATACCACAAATGTGTTGTGCTTTTTTGAAGACAACCAGTTCTTTCTAAGGCAGGAAGGAAAGTGGCTATTACAAAAGGAGATTGAATATAAATAAGATTGTTTTCTCAGGGTAGTTTACTTTTATTAAGGACTACCATTGTGTTACACTGTTACCCATGCCGCCACCCTGAGAATAATGAAAGTAAAAGTAAAAGAAGGCCTAGAATGGAAGTTCCAAAAGTCTGGGGATTTCCAGATCCCAGAGATGATAAATAATAGGTTTTGGTGTAAGAATAAGCAAATAAAAAGTACAAAGAAAGCTTAAATGAGGCTGGGTTGATAACACATCTTTCTGTAATGGAAAGAAAGAGGCCAAATTTAGTACTAACCGAATAGTTCATTCTCCCAGAGTGGTGTGGGAGATGCATGACCTCACATGGATCTCGTTATCTTGGGATCTGCCTAAAAACTTCCCAAAATAATGATACAAATAAGAACAATATCTCTGGTTACAATGAAAAGAAATTGACATAATCATGAGTTCCTAATTAGAAAGATAACCTACAATTCACTGCAACTGCAAAATAGTGAGTAGGTTATTCCTCTGTGCTGCCTTTTTTTATAAGAGATGATAGTGGATCACAGTATTCAGCATTTTTACCCAGTTTGATACTTTATGTGGGCATCTAGATCAAATTTGGATGTGTTCATCTTTCATATCTGTATCTTGTTCTGAAAAACAAATCAGCGACTTTAACATCACAGTGATTTGGGGCAGACTATTACAAGTATCTGATTTTGGTGGTACGCTAAAAGAGTTGAGTGCTACCTAATTTGTATGTATTGGAGGAAGAGGAAACAGGTTGGTGGTCATTTTTATTCATGCAAAAATGGAGCTTTCAGCTACAACATTGCATCAGAAATACAATTTTCTTGTTTCCTCTTACCTGCATCAGGTTGTCTTTGGTATTATGTTTGGGGTATAATGTAAATATGTTCACAGAGTTGCTGTAGGATTTTAATTACAGACAAGAAGAAAAACTTCATGGCAAGCCAAAAAACTTCATTATATTTTTAATTCATGTTTTGATGTCTCTGGACCACTTCATGTTTCTGGAGTCAGAGCTGCTGACTTCCCTCCTCCACTGTGGAGGGAAATCAACTTATGGTTAGGATTATGGATGAGGCAACTCAGGAGAAGAGGGACAAAAATCACGTGAAGGCAGAGTTTTAGCTCAGAGAATTTCCCACTAACATCGTATGTAAGTTGGGATGAAAAGGACAAAGTACGTTTTTTTCTGAAAGAAAACACTAAGGCCCAGTGAGGTGAGTTAACCACCAGCTGGGATGAAGATGCGGAGTCTGAATTGAATGTCGGCATCCTGTAGGAAAGCAGGCCTAGGTCGGACAGGCTTAACTATGGCGCTCAGATTTCTTTACTTCTGAGTATGAGCAGCCGCACAGTGATTTACAGCTCTCAGATTTATGCACTCTAATTTCTTGCACTTCGTTAATTTGTCTCATGCTCCTGAACGTCCCGGGCTTTGCCGCTTAAACGGCTCATTTTTCTCTACCTTAGCCATAGCCGGGTGACAGCCGCGGTGGCGAAGTGACAGCGGCAGGCGGTGATGGATGGCAGGGAAGAGATGTGCGAGGAGAAGGACAGGGGAGGGCTCCCCGGCTGGGAAGGCGGGGGAGCGCTGCTGCCGCCCCCGCCCCCCGCTCCCTCCTGGGGGGACGCTGAGCGGGGAGGTGGCACCCGGGGGTTTTGGCGTTTGTGGCGAGGCCATGAGCCGCTGCAGCCAATAGATGGCACTGCTTGGTTTGGTGTTACAGTTTTGCGGCATTCCGAAGACAGGCGGGAAGCTGCTGGAGTTGGCGGCTTAGCCAGGCTCGGCTCTGCCTGCTCGGATTTTACTGAAGGAGGTGTTATTAAAACAAACAAACCAAGCTCCCCCGTCCCCTCCGCACCCCCAAGGGGTTGGTTTCCTTCCCACAGCAGCGGGACGGGGGCAGCCTGTGGCCGGTGACAGCCTCCCTTCCTCCTCTCCCCGCTGCCTCGGTAAAACCACAGATCCCGGTTTCAAAACGTCTCCTGTCCTCTTGCGAGCTGATCCGCTGGGAAGGGGGGAGCATCCGGGGGGTCCCAAAGGCTGGTCCAGGATTTGTGGCTGCCGTCGGGCATCTGGGCACAGGAGCAGGGCAGCTGGGGGAGTGCGGGGACTTGTGAGCTGTTAATAGCCCGTCCGATTCCGTGTGACATCCTTAGTCCATCCGAGAACGCTTCCCCCTGGCCCGAATTGACCCTGGATAGCAAAAACTGGTAGAGTATTTGAAAAGTGCCCACATTTATTCTTATTTTGAGGGAGCTTTGAAAAATACTTAGTCAAAAAAGCCTGGAGGAGTGGAACAGATGTTTGGGGTTGCCAAAGAAACGACAAAGATTACAAAATAATCAAGGATTTTTAACCTTCATTAGCACAGCCCAGTGTACTACACTCAGTTCGCACGGCTGTGGACCTTTTCACCACCTCACTACTGCTGCAGTCACCATTGCTAATATTTGTTTGGCCATGTTGCCCATAGCCAAAATTGTCCTTTTTTTTTTAATGGATACATTCCCCAAACTTCACTTCTCCCATCATTAATATCGGCAGGCATAGCATGATGAGGTAGTTTTTACAGAGTACAATTTAGACAAATTTAATTTGGAAAAAGCATCCTGCTAAGATGGTGCCTGATTGATAAAACATATTCATAAGTAATACAACATGGACCCAATTCCAGTCCGTATGCACTCATTCATAGATGTTATTAGCTGTCAAATATATTAATGCACTTCAACAAATCATTTGTGCCAGGGAGTGAATACATCCAATACTATTAACATTGCTTACTTTGCAGGAGAACCTTGGAGACTTTGTGAGAGATGGTACTCATTTTGCTAGATGCTGTAAGAATACAAAAAAAAAAAGGTGTCATGTTCTACAGGAACGTAAGAAAACTTGCAGATTGGAAATCGCTTGAATGCAGACTCAGAGAAACCCAAATGTGGCTGAAATCCCAAATGCATAGTTAGCAACTAGGTTTGGCCTCTCCTTCATTAGAAAATGCTGTAGCAGCCCCAGACCCGCTCCAAATCACAGCGGTAGGCGGGGGGAGTTAGGAGGGGGTCCCAGCCCTGGCTGGGTAGAGCCACCTTTGCAGGAGGATTGTTAGCGAGTTGAGTGGGAACAGATTGCATTTGTCATGTGCTGGGATTTAGTTTCCACACACAGTCTGGTGGGGGTTTTCAGCATTGCTCCACAATGTAATTTGTGGTTTATTCCATGGCTTATTCCAGCAGTAGTGCTGAAATCAGGTTAGGCTTGCTTCTTGATGTTGCAAAATCTAAAGGTGGTTTTTGTAGACAGAAGGGTGTACTTCCTAACAACTTACACAGTTCTTATCAGTACTAGCCAGCAAGGTCGTGAGGCGTTGCCTGAGGATTTTCGTATAATAGTTCTTCGTTGTGCATCTTTTGAAATCAGCAGTGAGAGATATTGCCTTGTAAGAGGGAGTGAAGATTTTTTTTCAAAGTTTTATCATATTGTACTCTTAACAAACCCTCCTAGATGATGCTAATAGGAAGCACTTCTCATACAGTAATCATCCCAGGATACAGCTGGCACGAGTGTGTGGTGGCGAGGGCTTTGGCAAGGAATTCACTGCAGTTCATTGCAGATTAGAGCAACAGGAAAATTAGTGAAGTTGCAGCATAAGAGAAAGACAGATAAAGCTGAACACAAAGGCAGAGATTTTAGTAACAGTATTTAAGAACATGTTAGTACAAGAACAACTGAAAGGTGTTAAAGCTGTGTGGTTGAAGTCATCTTGAAGTTAGCAGTACTGAGCAGAGCGAGAACAATAGTTATATCAGGGCCTTCCTTATGATCTGGCCTCCAATTTTGCTGCTGCTGGTGTGCAGAGTTAGTTAGCAGTCAGGAGAAAGGACATCTGTATAAAATACAGCATTAACATTGGAGACAGCTTACAATGTAGGCAAATTCAAGACATTGTAAACAAAAGAAGGAAAAAATGACAAAAGGCGAGAAAACCACCTTAACCCCCAAATGTGTAACTGCTCTCAAGCTGTCTCACAGATTTGAACTCAGTAGGAGCCACGCAATGAGGCAGTAGTGTGCAGTTCATTGCTCCTAACTGAGTGCCGAAATAATACACTTGACATTAGGTTTGTATATGATGATTTGTATATTATCAGTGGAGCATATGTGGATATGCCCAGAACGGCAGGAGAAATTGAGTACTTCAGTCAGGTATGACCCAATGCATCTGCAAACTGGCTGAGTTTTGCTGAAGCTGCTGAAGCTCCAGCAGTCCATACCACAGGAAAGTCTGATCCAAAGCTGTTATGTACGTGCATAACTGTTGCTCTGTATACAGCATGTCTCTCTGTGTCACTGCGTATTGAGCTCCTTGTTCAATTGCCAGCATATAAAGACAAAAGGCTGACTCACGTTCCAGTCACCACTGTTAAACTTAGTAGGGAAATCTTCACAGGTGCAGGAAGTTTCAATTTGATTTCAAATACTGTATGTGGACATCAGTTGTGTTTATTTCCAGGAGACAGCAAAGCCAGAGTGCATGCATTGAGAAAAAAACTAAACTTTGCCAAGAGTGGTGAAAGTTCAGGGGAACTCAGCTGCTGAAGAATTACTTGATAATCTGCCACAGGTATCTAACAGAATAATGAAACATTTCAATGAGAAATAAGTTAAATTAGAGACTATTGCATATATTTTAGATTTCCACAATCTGCTGGATCTTTAACTTAAAACTTTACATCTTTTAGCAGAAAAATTAATTTCTCTTTCACAAGTTCCACTTAGATTTTGTTGCTAATAAACCCAAGGATGTAAATACTATTAAGTACAAAACAGCCTGCTGCATAATTGTTTCAAAGCAATTACAGATTATATCGAGCCATTCGTTGAGCAGAAACAGTTTTTTCCAAGGCACCAGCTCCCTGTACCTTGAAATTTTATTAGTCTAAGAATTTCATGCACCATATGTTGTAATACGAGACTAGCTGCAATTGAACAAACAACTTTCTGATATATAAGTGAATGATAACCTGATTTTAAATGTGTTTATCTAATGAGATAGTAACTGTAATTTACAGCACATATAAAAACTCCCACTGTTACTCCTGGTGCACCTTTCGGCTAAAAAGGGTGATGCGCTGAGATATGCTAATGAATATCATCTTGGTTTTTACCAAGTCAGTAATAAAATTTGCATTTGATATTGTGCACAGTAAACTGGGTTATTAGCCTTGAAAATGAGTCTCATAAAATTTAAATATAGGCTTAAATCATATTAACTGTCCTGTAGTTTTTCTGAGAGGCTTTAAAGCATTGTGCTCTCATTCTATAGCGTCAAGCATGCAGATGTCATTTTGCCTTCAGGGGTGCCCCAAAATACCCACTTATTGTAGCCTGCAGGATGAGCAGCAGATCGACCCCTTCTTTCACGCTTAGGGAAGCTGAGGTAGTTCTGGGGCTGGGAAAACTGCAGTGGGAAGTGGAGGAAGGCAAGGAGAGAAAGGACTGTTGCTAAGGCATTGCCCATGGGCTTGGGCAGGACAAAGCAGAGGGTTCAGTCCTGCATGTCCAGCCTCACTGCTCTGATCACCCATAACCACATGTGGGCTGAAATGTTTGCGTGCTGAGGTCACGTCTGGTGCCAAAGTGGTTCTGTTGGTTCGGAGGAACGCTGTTTCAGCTGCATAGTCACAGAATAGACAAGGATTTGATCCCTGGTGTTTTGAGTGAATAGAACGTATTGGAAACACAGATGGATCTACACTGTGGACAAATAAATCTGATTCTCAGTACCTTCAGAGGGCAAATTGTTGGAGAGGAAGATGGGCAAAGCCTGAAGCATGATGGCCTGTCTCCACCTGGAGGGAAGCCCTAGTCCCAGAAGCGTGCAGGGACAAACTGCTGAGCTTGGTTCTGTCCAGCCCTAGGTATTCTTGTGCACATCAAGGTTAGGTCTTAAACACTTTGGAACACATCTTTAAAAACTTCTATCTGTTTTAAATGTAAGGCTGCACACATAGAGATTGCTTACGTGGTATGCCAGACCTTTTAATTCACTTTCTGGGACCAAATCTACTTCTAGTAAAGGCTGATGTTCTCAGGGAAAGGAGGGCATTTCTTGCAACAGTTGTCCATCACCAGTGAAGTGCTGTCTCTTCCTACTTAAGAGTCTATTTAACCATTATGCTTCTCTTCTTTTACCCGCCATAATGTTGTAATGTTTGCTAGAAATCAGACTCTTTTATCCAACTGGTTGCTGTGATTGCTGTAGGTCAGAGGGTAGGTTTAGTTTAGCTATTAGGATGAATTTCTTTATGAAATTCATGGTGAGACACTGCCAGAGAAGCTGTGGATACCCCATCTCTGGAAGTGTTTAAGGACAGATTGGATGGGGCTTTGAGCAATCTTGTCTAGCAGAAAGTTGCAGAGGAGTTGGAACTAAATGATCTGTGGCAGAGGAGCTGAAACTAGATGATCTTTTAGGTCCCTTTCAGCCCAAACCATTCTACAGTTCTGTGACTGTCAGAAAAGCTTTGTCTCAGAAAGGAGCCTCTGTTTCAGTCAGGTAATGATAGCATTGCATAATACCATTATAGTTGTACTACTGGATATATGTCCATCTTGAAGATGGTGCCACTTTGAAATGAGGCAGAGTCAGAATGTGTTCTCTGCCAAAAAATGTAATGAACCTGTTTGCTTATCTGTGCGAGGTCGTCTACTCTTACTCTTACTTGTACTCTTACTCCTACTCTTACCCTTACTCTTACTGTCTTTATTCTACTCTTACAACACAAGTGTAACAGGGATAAAATGACAGTCTTGTAACAAATTATGAAATCTCAACTCTTCTTATCGATGAAAGTGTCTGGACATGGTGCAGAGTATTAGACAAGCAGCTCCAAATCATGGTGCCTTCTGCCTTCAGAGTGGGGCTCATGCTGACACTGAGAAATCAGCCTTAAAGTCTGATGTATGAGGTTGAATATCCCAACCATGCTGCTACTGGCATTTACTACTAATAACTCCAGGAATTCTTTATAGTATTATTATCAGCAACTTTTAAAATAAAATTATTTTAGCACACTCAATGTTATAAACAGCACTTACATAAACAGGAACACAGTTATCTTCTGCAACTCACTGAACAAAACCAGTATTGTAATACCAGGACCCCGTGACGCTTCATCAGGCTAGGCTGACTGCCAAGAGACCAGGCCTTGAAAAGTGAAGGGGAAAGGAAAAAATGAAACCAGAAAAGATAAGCAAAACATTCTCCTACCCTGGAAAACGAAGGATTTCGTCACAGCGCAAGAAAGTTTCTCATCTAGGTGCTGCATCCTTAGGCAGTTTGCACTGCCCTTCCCACAGTACTCTGTCTCCGTCTGTTCCAGTGTATTACGATTTGGCAGGCGCCCGAGCTGCATTATGTAGTGTTAAAAGAGACTGACACTTCCTTTGGCTGAGACATCTTTCCCGACTGAGCCTTCCCCGCTCAGCTTAAAGAAGAGGAAGTACCAGGCTGGTTCCTCTTGTTTGACTGCTAATGACCCAGCTCCACAGACCACCTAGCAGGTCCTTCCTGGTATGGCTGGCTGAGGAATTAGAGGATTGTTTTATTACTAAGTTTATCTAAAGCAACTATAACATTTCTAGATAAGGGTTCCCCAGGAGAAAAATGAATATCTCAAATGTTAATCACCAGATTTGGTTTTGCTTTACTTCTGTGCCACTAGGAAATTTTTCTTTGGGAAGAGGTGATGACACAAAAGACATAACTAAGGGCTTGGATATTGGCTGAATAGTTTTGATTTTCTTTTGTCATTAAAAGCAGCTGAAAGGAGCTCTTCATCATCATTAAGGGTCTCATGGTATCATGACTACGAGCCTTGCTTGAGGGATTGTGTCTGACTGGGACAAGCACAACAGTATCAGAATAAGGTGTAAACCCATATTTCATCCCTGATCTTCCTGAAGGCCTGGGCTCCTCCTTACTCTTTCCTGGCAGAGATGCCTTCTCCTTCTATGCAAGTATCATTTAGGGGAGGGTGGATGGGAGAAGGATGGTTTGGTGGCAGGTTTAAGGCTCCACTCACTTGCTGCCATTGTACAGAGGGAAAACCACATCTTTAGACTGCCTTCAATCTAATCTCTGTTGCAGGCATTTCATGCCAGAAAACATAGATTTTTAATTTACCTGTGCCAGGATGGTGGCTTCAAGTAACTTTTGACTGGCTACACTGACTTGTGGAAATAGCAATGTAAAGGAGTGAACACCCAGAGAAAGGAAGACAGTTTCAAGATAGGTCGCAAGTGGAGGTAGAGTACCTGTATTACGAGTAAGTTATTCCCTTTAGCTTGCCTGGTTGGTCAGCGGTAGCCTTAAGGTGGAGCACCATTGCAAATCATGCATGTAGAAGTCATCG
Source organism: Dryoscopus gambensis (assembly GCA_013389985.1). Lineage (NCBI taxonomy): Eukaryota > Metazoa > Chordata > Aves > Passeriformes > Malaconotidae > Dryoscopus > Dryoscopus gambensis. The sequence goes on along the minus strand of WEIT01015932.1, from coordinate 10,597 downwards.
TGTAGAGGTTTTATCTTCTTTAGGTTACCCTCGTGTATCCTCAAAATGTGGAGGATCCTGCTCATTTTAGCCCTCCTTGCTGGAATGCCTCTGTCTGTACCAGCATATTCTGTCCCCATTGTCATTATGAAGTGTAACAACACCGGTGCTTACAATGGTTTATTAGTTGATTTATAGGGGTAAATCAGGGGTAAATTGAGCCCTTCTTTAGCAAGCCTTGAGTTCACAATGCCAAGATATGCTGAGCATAAAAACTCACGCGGGGGAAAAAAAAGGGCCAGAACAATAGTGACACTGTGTGGAGCCAGGTTCTATATGCAATCACACAGTCTCGGGAGGTCCGTGAAGAAAGCACAGCATGCGGTATGGTGGATGGGTGTGTAAGCACAGGATCACCTATTGTGTTGTCTCAGAACCATGTAAGTATTTCTGGGAAAAAAAACAAACACCAGAAGTAAAATGCTATTGTTTGGTGGGAGGAAAGAGAATTTAGGAACAACTGTTACTAAGCCCAAACTCAGATTTTCAAATTTGGCTTTACACTCAAGAAAACAGAAGAACGTGAAGAGAAGAATTGAAAGGAAAAGAAAACTGTGTGATGGTTTTGTTTGGACCACTACTTTTTGTAAAAATAACTATTTTGCCATTTCTAGAAATCACATCTCTATTCAGTATTTCTAAATATACTGCATATTTATTAACTGTCTATAAAGGCATGTAAAAATTACTTATATATATATATGTATATATACAGATACGTATGCACACGTGTGAAATAAGACTATTTCTCAGGTTATGCACACAGCTGGAAAGAGTCAGACTTCACCCTGGAATGCTTTTGATGAAAAAGGCAGAAGAACTCAAGTGGGAAACTCCATCCCCTTGTTTTGTCAAGGTGCTATCACTGTGATATCAACAGCCACAAAGTTTAGGTGACAAATCAAAGTCTCAGTATCACAGAAAGTCTGACAGTGCTGTCAGCCTAGTCAGTCTTTAGTTAATCTGTAACTTCATGTCAGGAACTGAAGATGTCCAAGTCTAAGAATGTGCCATGCTGGAAAAAATTTCTCAGAAAATTTCAGCCTGCTAGCAATAGTAGAAAACTGAAGTTGTATCCATGTTAAAGGATCCGTTTGTCTCTGGCTTTAAAGTTCTGATAACCATCATGGCTATGTCCAGATTGTAGAGCAAATAGGGTCTGAGGTTGGAGACTTGTTGGAAATAACTGTGTGCCTCTTGCCTTGAGCTACCCAGCTTTCATCCCTTGGAAACTGGAACACAGGAGGTGCCATCATAGTGTGCATCAATTCTCCATCTTCTTGTGTATCTGGAAGGTGGTAGATGCATGTGCCTGGATACAGGAGTTGAGAAACACTCTTTTGCCCCAAGTAGTCTGTACTGCCTTTTTGCAGGTAATTTTACGCCCTTTCCATGGGGAAGAGAATGACAGTGACATAGGGAGAAGTTAGAAGACTTAGAAGATAAATTCGTCAGACCTACTCAGGAGGTAGAGTGGGTCTGCTCTGCTGGAGCAGGGGGAAAAGGAAGCTCACCTCCTCAGCAGCATGGCTCCAAGTGTCCACTTACACACCAAATCAAGCTGGACATAAATGTTACACAAGAAAAGTCTGTGTGGCACTGGCAATATCTTTTTTGTAGAATAAACATCCTGCTTCAGCCAAATGCAAACTAGCAGTCTGTACACAGTCTGAAGAGGCAGTCTTTGTCCCCCACACGAGCAGGTTATAAAGTTTTAGCAACTGTAAATGTTTGGCTGATGTTTAACTCAGCCAATCCACATAAAACAAATAAACAAACCTCAACACCAAAATATTTTGAAGTAGCGTTCTCCACAAAACCAGCCATAGTGATAATGGGATACAGTGGCCTGAAAGACTGCCCATTTTATGGCACAGTGCATCCTCTCTCAAACTACTCAGCACATCTTCTCTCAAAAGGTACAGGACTGCTTAGCAAGCAGGGTGACCTGACTACAAAGAATATAAGAGAAGGCAGAAAGAAAAGAATGCAGACATATATTCATGGGTTTTATATGGTGGTGGGTTTTTTTAGAACAATTTTCTTCTACAGAATTTCTAAAAGTAGTCACAATTTTTTTTTTTTTTAGAATAGGTTCTTTTTTTTCAGCGTGAATAAGTGCAGTCAACTCTCCTCCTACCTGCTGTTTTGTTTCCACTTTATCTGAAAAATACTGTGCCTGTGAAGCTCCCTGTTTCACTAAGAGAAGGCTTCTGGCCCACTTGATCACTCTGGGAAATCAGGAAATGAGCAATTGGGCTCAAACCCCAACAGAAAGTGAAAAGAACAACCCAAGATTTTAACAAACTCTGTGTTTGTGTGGGCTTAGCTCACAATGTGTGTGATGTGCAATGGACCATCTTTTACCCCCCTGTTATTTAGACAGCACTGATGCTACTGGGTCAGTCTTGTCTGACACTTGGGCTGAGCTCCTTGGTAGCCCTTCAGTCCCAATACCAAGAGCCCTTTCACTTTTACTGAGTGCTTGCCTAAATCTTCCTGCAGAATGCTCCACACACAGAGGCTGGCTAGAGATGCCCACCCCCACCTCGGTCCCAAGGTCGAGATGGAGCCACAGCCTCTGCCAAACAGATGCTTGCAGGCACTGCAGAAGAAACTCAATAGAGAAACGGGAAATTCCTACCACTGTGTAGTTTTGCAGATGAAACCAATTTGCTTTTAGCCTGGTGGGGGCCTCATGGCTGGTACTGCTGTACCTCTGTACCTCTGCACCTTCCCTGGGCCATTAATCATCTTTGCATCTAAGATGGACTAAGCAATGGATAGTCTGGCTTGTTTCTTCATGTATGATAGATACAGACATTTCCTTTCCTGACCATGATGCATGCACGGTAATCCCTGTGTCACTGGTTTACACTGTTAGGCAGTACCTTATGTGTGGAGTATTTTCTTTAAAATACTTGCAGATAGAGGGTGTAAAGGGGTAGCAGCTCATTCACTGCTTGCCTTTTAGCCTGTGGGACATTCCTTTGCAAGCCCAATAGTTGCATATGGCATTTCCAATTTCAGCTACAGTGATATGAAAAGCACAAAGACCAGTTTCCCCTGAAGCCATCAAGATTCCAGGTATTACTTCATGAGGTGTGCCTTTAGTGTAAACTCCATCAGAGTTTTATGGGGGATTTTTGCAAGGCTGTAAGAAAACATGAACAAGGGTCATGGACTGTGATCAGGAGCAAGCCTGGTAGTTCAAAATAAATCCCTTTGCTCACATAATCTTCTACATGAAAAAAGGCAGGGGAATGCAAGAAGGAAGGAAGGAAAACCTTGCCCATTTTGGCCAATTGGAATAGTTTTCCATATGTTAAAATAAAATATTCATCAAATATAGCTTTCCTGGCATTGGCTCTATCGCCAAAGTGAATTTTATTTACATCTCTCTGAGTCCCACTGCAGGCCAGCACGGTTGTGTCTGCCTCAGCTGCAAGCACGTTTCCTCTCCCTGGCTCCAATCTGCATCGTTTCCCTCATTCGAAATGTTAACAGAAGGGACAAAAGAGATGGACTTTCAACTCGTCCTCACCATCGATGTGAACAGCGCTACCGACAGTGCTTGCCAGGTTTTGCTGGCGATAGGTGCCTGATCCAACTGTGCAAAGGGAGCAAAATATTCCGCCTGGTGGGGAGAGCATGAGGAACCCAACCCGCCAGGGAAACAGAGTTGTGCCCGCCACCCTCTCACACTAAAACGTGACACCCAGCGTGTCTGCAAGGGTTTAAAAAACCCCTCTGGGCTGGTGAGGGCCGCGGGGGGTTAATGCAGAGCTGGGTTGCCACAACACTGGAGGCATTCAGAGAAGAGGGCTGCGGTTGCTGCATAGGCACATTTGGCCCAGGTTGCCAAAGAGGCTGTGTGTGTTACTGCAGAGGAGTACACTGCCTGCCACTGTTGGGCTATTAGTATGGAAATGAGGCATGTGTGTGACAGGTGGCCTTACAACCAACACAATTAACTTTCTCCATTAGCTGACGCACTGACAAAACAGATGCAGCATCAATAAGCACCAAAAAACCCACAAACACTGAATAGGAATGACACGTTGCACACCCCTATTATTTATAAGGAGGAACAGCATAATTTCTTAGGGATTCAGTAGGAACGGGTTGGGGTTTTTTCTCCGCTGATTATGATGTTTGTTTGCTTTCTTAAAATTATCATTTTAATCTTGAACTTTATAGAGGCATTGCTGCCAACTTTAAAGATCTCTCAGTGGTGCACAGCAGTCTCAGGAAGGTTTGTCACAGCTGTGGTGTAGGAAGAACACAGATCCTTTGATAGGAGATAATTCCAAGCTGCAGAAGTCATCTGACCAGGTTCTGAACTATAGAGAATTACTTCCCAGCCCTCCAGTACAGCACATTTTAGTTGCCTCTGACAACACTGGTAAGGACAGTTAAGGTGGAGCAGCTGGTCATATCCCTGACATGAGTTAAAGGGCTCATGGCTCAGCTGAAAACATGGGGTTGGGAAGGAACACTTGGCATATTAGGTTGCAGCAGAGGAGCGTGTCATGTCGGCTTCAAAGAAAATCAGCTTAAATACTGGTTGTTCATAAGAAGTAAATAAAAAGAGGGGATAGTTGGTTTCGGTTTTAAATTTCCTGGTTTGGTTTTTTTCTTCAGTCAAGCACCTCCTCCTGACAAGGTGTACGAACCATACTGAGGATTTAAATAAGAGCAACAACTTAAACTGTCTGAAATGTGGCACTGTAATGTAATAACAAAAATTTGCATAACGGCCTGCTTATGTCAGCTGGTACCTTGTGAAATATTTAGAGATGCACTGAGTAGTATCCTTGGCACATCCAAATTCTCATTGGCCTTTGGCTCCACTGGTCTGCACCAGAGTTTTCCCAGGTTAAAATCACTAAAGATCTCATCCTGTATTATCCCAGTACGAAAATGTCCTGGAACACAGCATCAGCTGTCAGGTTGCCCTGGCAGCGTACTAATCCATGGCATATGAGTGGCCTCCAATTAGGAGGATGTTTGAGGAGATAAAGCACTCAGTCTGTAAACCAGTCCAGTACTGCCCTGATTAAAACCCACTGACCATCTTTCACTGGCCTATGAAGTGATGGGTGGGAGTCAGCACCACATCACAGACAAGGAACTGCTGTCCTGACTGTTGAGATCCATGCTGGACTGTCTGCCTGTGCCAAGATGAGATGCATCAAGCTGGTCAACTTCCGTGGTGATGAACTGCTTTCTGGCCATCCGTCTGCCTTGCACTATTTTCAAGTGCACGGAGAATTCTGACTACATTTTACAGCTGCAGATTTGGAGCCAAGCTTTTCTCAGTGGTGCTGAGCAATAGAACAAGAGGCAATGGGCAGAAACTGATGCACAGAAAGTTCCACCTGAACATGAGGAAGAGCTTCTTTACTGTGTGGGTAACCATGCACAGATTGTCCAGAGAGATTGTTGAGTCTTCTTCACTGGAGGTATTCAAGAGCTGTCTGGACACAATTCTGATCCTGCTTGAGCAGGGAGGTTGGACCAGATGATCCACTGTACTCTCTTCCAACCTTACCCTGCAACAGGAGAATTTATTGTGATAGATCTAGTGGCAGCAAGGCCAGCACCAAGCTGGCCATGGTGGAAAGCATGAAATTTTACCTGGAAAGTAGTAGCTCTGTCTCCATAATAATTATACGAGCTAGTAATTTTATTATTTTGTGTGGCACCTTGGGATACGTGCCATGAAAGACCCTGCTATTAAAGCATACTTTAATTGATTGAATTATGGGACATCCAAAGCACAAAACCCCTGCTAATCTAATTAGATGTCCTAGGTTATGCATTTTCTTACTCCTTCACTGTAAAGCCAGTTTCCAGCTCTGGTGTGCAGGGGTCTGCACTGCCTAGTTTCACTCTGAGGACCTTGCTCCATAATCCAAGCCACATGTGGCTGTGTGGACTTTCCCATCCCACTCATCTACCTGACCACCTAATGGATCTCAACATGTAGGTGTTAATGAGGTGGCGTGAATGAAGTTGTCTTCAGGGAGGGGGATGTGGAATGGTGTGAAGGTGGGTTGTTCTTAATGGGAAATTCCCATTTCACTGCCTCTCTGTGACTAAGGAATGCAAGCTGAGGTGATTGACAGACAGACAGACAGCCTCTTGACTCAGGTCAGGGGGCCTCTTCCACTTTGGCTGTGATTTGGATGGAGTGACTGGATTATGGATAATAACACAGCTGAAATTTCCTGGTTCTCCCTGTTCCCACTTGGTGAGCACTGTCTGAAAGCTTCATGGAACATAGTTTCATCTCCTGGTTTTGCCAGTTTTATAGCTATGATTTATTTGTGCATGATTTTTTTGAGACTATGAGGAAGATTTTTAGAAGGAAAGGAGGATTTTTAGAAAGTATGACAAAACAGAAAGGGACTTTTTTGTCTGGTGTTAATTACATCCATTTGGCAATGCAAGTAAATAGCCACTTGTTCACATACACATGTAGAAACATGCATTTCAGTAAATGTTCTTAGAAAAGCAAAGAAGAGGAGTGACTAGGATGTTCAACATCCACTCAAAAATAATTGTTCCCATATTTGTTCAAATGGAATCATAAATTTTCCTAAATAGCTTTTTAGTTGCTTTGCCTCATCCTAAAGGTGCCCTTTTGTTTGACTTTGAAAAAGTCAGAGACATTTATTGAATAATTATCAAGCCAAGTCAGAAGGAGGTTTGTGGGTGTAGGTGGGTTTGTATATGAATATAGCTGTCTGCTTCTCTAAAACTGTTCTTTTCCCATTTTAAAGTATTAAGTCAGTTTTTTTTGGCATCAAAACTAGAATGCACCAATGTGTTCTGGCTATTCACACAATTACATTATAAGTGGCAGGAGTTCTTAGTGTGAACTTAGTCATTCTTATTAAACCTGCTTCTGTGGTTTTGACTAGGAAAGCAGCTGGTTATTCAAAATAAGACTATTTTCTCACAGATATTTTAAAATGTCAAAAAAATTTTAAAAGCTTCTCTGTTTCTTAGAGCTCTTATTTAACCTAGTGAACTGCCTGCCTGGATATAGTGTTAAGTTTTTACCTGATTAGCAACTAAATCATAATAAAAGACATTTTCAGGACATCTCTTCAGACATGGCTTGCTAGCATGACAAGATGAGGCACAGGAACCTTGAAAAACTCTCTATATCCTAATTTGTTTGCTTTTGTGCAAACTGACTCTGAGAAGACAGTTATTAGGAGGGGGCTGGAAGATTTCTTTTCCTCCTTCAACATTTCTTAGTATTATCTGTGTGATTTTTTTTCCTTCAGTACTAAGAAGTAGAAGAGGGAACAGAATCCTAGACTTCAAGAAGCTAATGCTTTTCAGATCCCTCTGATATATTATATTTGGTAATCTCTTGAAAATATCATCAGAGAGGTGCTGCCCTGAAGATGCACTTCAGTAGATTGACAAGGGGGTGGCAGATTGACATAAGCCTAAAGGAGACAGTGGACCCTCTGGAGAAGCAGTTTGCAACCAGA
>WEIT01015929.1:26668-82392 GCA_013389985.1 Dryoscopus gambensis | reverse complement strand
ATTAACAGAAGATATCCCCATGAGTTTACCAGGGATGAGTCATGAAGGAGATGGGGGAACACTGTCCCACCGGTTTTAACAGCTTATGAAGATGGTGATAGAATACAGACTTTTGGCTACATCTTACATTGTAACCTAGGACAGTTGATCTTTAAGGTCCCACCCAACCTAAACCATTCTGTGATTCTATGATTCTATCAAAGACAAAACCAGACATTTATGAGCCCACTTTAGGTGGCTGAAGTGAGAGCTGACTGGGTCCTTTGTAGACTGCAGAGTTATCTTTGCTTTGCTCAAAGAAAGCACATGTGAAAAGGTACGTGAGCAGCTGAGAGAACATGGGGCACCTGTGAACCGCTTCAGCTAATGTTCTCCTTCCCTGCATCCTAGGGAAAAAGGTCTATGACAGAGGGGTGCAAAATTAGTTCCTGATACAGTTCTGAATCCTGAGGGCTGCTCTGCATGTGAACACTTTCCATCAGGAGCAACTCAAATGCAGACAGTTTTATTCAGGGTAAAACTGTCTCCACTTCACACAGCATAGTGTATTCTGGAATATAGTCTCATTTGGAATAAGCACACCCACAAATTTATACCAATTTGGCTAAGTTTTTACTTGGGTTAAGTTTTAGATGAGCCATCAGTTCCATGAGGGGTGATCTGGACTGAGCATTCAAAAAGCCTTGAAGAGAAAGTTCCTCAGAGCCAGCAGTTTCCTGTCTGCTTTTGAAATGAATACTCTGATAGTGGGGATTTCTGTGTTTTGATAATCTATTGCCTCTGCAAGCAAATTACTTCGAACCCCCGAGGCTTTGCTGCACAGCAGAACTGCCCCTCACCCCAGGGTGCATTTCAGAACCCACCCAGAGAATGGAGCTCCAGTAAATGGCAGTGGGAAATGTTTGACTCTACAGAACTGCGGGTTTTGTTTTTTCTCTTCTTTTTTTTCCATATCTCTGGTTTATTGTTGCTACCTTCCAGTAAACTTAGTGCCTTTCACAGAAAGAATTTTTTTCTTTTCCCTCCTAAGAGGAAGGAGATGCCGATGCTGACACATTGCATTTGTGCACATCTTTAACTGTGTCCTTCAGGGAATCCTCTTCATCACTGAACAGCAAGAGCAGGAGAGGTGGGACATGAGCCGGTCCTCCAGCTCCCCGCAAGAGGAATTTTGCTGTTTGGCTGGGTGGATTTTCTAACACAAGCAAGGAAACCTCAGACCAGCCTACTCCCAGGCTTCTGCAAGCTGGGTGATATCATGCAGGAATGAGGAGGTATGATTCATCACCCAGACAAAAGTCAGCCTGTGTAGCCTTTCTTGGTGGAGGCAGGATCTTGTGAGGAACAAAGAGTAAGGGAAAGGCTCTGCTGGTATTGGCTGCAGCTGGACCTCTCCTCTGCAGGCACCCTTCTAGCAAAGCAAATGAAGTTTATTGTATTTCAGGTTCATGACATAGCATGTAGACTGTACTCATGCTGGTAAACCCCAAATCTGCAGGACAGCTCAGAAGTCTATTTAAAAGTCCCAGCTCCTACCCCTGTCCCAGACCAAAGCCCAGTAATGGGCACAGCAATGAGCCAGTCACACAAACCTTCCCGTGTCACGAACAAAGAGACTTCGCAGCAAATGGCACATAAATCAAACTTGCAGAAACCAGGCACCGAGAAGGTGCTCAATGAAACCGGACTTTTTAAACAATGAATCCTTTGTTAGGTCCTTTTTTTCAAGTGGGCCCTCTTCAGGCAGAAAAGGAAATTTTACAGGCATTTTGAGATTTTTTTCTCAGCTTCTGGGGGACATGCTGAGCAGCTCTGCTGACCACCCACCCCACCTCCAACCCACCACTCTGGGCCTGCAAACCATCCCATTAAACACCACTGGCAGCATGGACATCTCCATGGTGCTCCAACAGTCACTGATTCAGCTGCACCACCAGGAAAATCCTCTGCAGTGCCGGGTGCTGCTCCAGAGACCCCTGCAAGGACACAGTGATGTTGGGGTGCAATGGCCATGAAGATGCTCTGAGGGCTGGAGCACCTCTGCTGTGGGGACAGACTGAGAGACCTGGGAGTGTTCAGCTTGGAGAAGAGAAGGCTCTGGGGACAACTTAGAGCCCCTTCCAGTGCCTAAAGGGGCTCCAAGAAAGCTGGAGAGGGACTTGGAGCATGGGCCTGGAGAGACAGAACAAGCGGGAATGGCTTCAAACTGACAGAGGGCAGAGGTAGATTGGGTATTGTGAAGAACACCCCTGTGAGGGTAGTGAGGCCCTGGCACAGGTTGCCCAGAGAAGCTGTGGCTGCCCCATCCCTGCAAGTGTTCAAGGCCAGGTTTGATAGGGCTTGGATCAACCTGGTCTAGTGGAAGGTGCCCAGGCCCATGGCAGGGGGTTGGAATGAGATGACATTTCAGGTCCGTCCCAAACAAAACCATTCTGTGATTCTGTGATTATTTTCTTGGAAGTTTATCTTTTGCCCAAGTGATGACCATGAAGGACTCACAAACTGCTTTAAATCAAATCTGGTTATTTTCTTGAACTTTTTTCTCCTTCAAGAGACTTACTGTAATGAATAAAACAGTCACAACCAAACGTTTACTGACCTATTGCATCATTTTCCTTCCACTGCAGAGGATGAAACTGCAGTGAGGGGGACTTTGAGCACACCAAACATATGCTTTACTATTAGTAAAGTACTGTAACTTTACCACTGCGAGTAGTCGCTCCGAACCCCACTTATAAAACGATTCAGGGGGAAATCCGCGCTAGAGCTCCCCCAATGACGGCGGGGACGGGTCTATCCCTCCTCCCCGACGCGCCCTGCGGGCGGGGCGTGCCGGGGAGGCGGGATCGGTCCGTCCCGGCGTTTACGAGTTACGGCCGGTGATCGTGAGTGGGAGCTGGAGCTGCCGCCGCCCGCGGGCAGGGAGCGTCCCACCGCCGCTATGTCCCACTCGGTGATCCTGCATGGCCCTTCGCCGTGGGGTTTTCGTTTGGTGGGCGGTAAAGATTTCAGCGCCCCGCTGACCATCTCTAGGGTGAGCTCGGAGCGGGAGCGGGGTGGAGAGGGGAGCGGAGCGAGAGGGGACCGGCCGCAGGTGATGGGCGGCGGGGCGGGTGGTACCCGGAGTCGGGCGGGCTGTACCCGGGGCCAGCGGGTAGCAGCGCTTGGACTCTTTTGAACTCCAGATTATTCTATATACACCCAATACATTCAAGTATGTGCTCCCCCCTGAGCTTCGCACTGTTTCAGCCGCTTTTCCCAGTGTTACAGCGTTCTCCATGCTTAATTTTTTTGGATGTTAATTCATAAGGATCTGCTTTCAAAGCTTTTAGTGTTCACAGGGTTTGGATTCATGCCCTGGACTGAGTTCACAGGCTGTTGGGGTTTTTAAAGAAGGCATGAGTTAAGTCAGCAAGAAGTTTCTCCATGCAGGCTGCAGTGTTCTGGGGTCCCTGTGGGCTGGTAATAATTACTGTGTAAGTGTAGTCACAGTTGTATTTGACCTCACAAATATGTATTCTGGAAAATTCTTTGTTAAGACGCCGCAGATAGATTGAAATAGGCTTTGTCTTTAGATATATGTGAAAACGAACCACCCCCCGTGCAGGAAGGAGCGCAGCGAGGTGGTGTGATGGGCTGTGTGATGGATGAGGTGCTGTGTGTGAGCTGGGCACATTCCCGTGGGCACTAGTGTTTCCATCGCCGTCGGGCTGCCCCGGGAAAGGGCTGGATGCCCCAAGCTGCTTTGCCTTCCCGGCATGTCGAGCTGTGTACGATTGCTGAGCTCCCCTGGGCCCTGGGCAGCTGCTGCTGAAGTTCTGGAACAAACACTGAGTGCGTTTGAAAGGAGCTATAACTTTAAAATACTGCTGTAACGCACACAAGCTGTTTGGCGTCTTTTCATTCATGTGCCAAAGCTGTAACAGAGAAAACAAGTACCCTGAGTTTCAAAGAAATCATTATGGAAGAGAACATGTTTTAAAGAGATTTAGTTTGTCTTTGAGTTCAAACATGTCTGTTGCATGGCTTTGTCTCTGTTTTCACTTTGGACTGTCCCTTTCCAAGTGCTCCAGTGAGGGCTGTTTTGGAGGAATAACAGGAGGAGATGGGTGGTGCAGGGAGCAGCAGCTGGTGGGGCTGGCTGTGCAGCATGGGGGGCAGGTGTCCACACGCAGCTGGGGGGCTGTGCTGTGAGAGGGGGCTCTCGGATTTTGGGGCTCAGCCTGAACCTCCTGGGCATGGGGAGTTCTGTTTCTCCCCCAGTTACATGGGATGTATCAAAAATCACTTCCCGGCAATTGCATAAATGTTCTTGTTGGGGTAATGAACATCTGAACTGAGTGGAGGGAGCCTGTTTTCCTGTTACTTTGGAAAAAATAACTGGTTTAATATTGAACAAGAAAAACGGAAGTCTGCTTCTGCCTAGACAGGTGGCTTGCCAAATTTCTTGTTTGATTCAGCAAACCTGGGAGGTGTGGGGAGGACAATTCTCATTAGGCCAGTCTTGCTGTGGATCACAAGGAGTTGTAACACAAGAAGCAGATGTAGGGTGTTATTCCACTGGGCAGCCTTTTAAATTGGATCCTTTTTAAAATCTGCTCCCACTGAAGAGTGGAGTGATGCTCTGATGTGCCGTACTCTTAACGGCTGCTCCCAGACGGTGGTAAACAACTGCTAGGATGTAAATATAGATGCAGGTTGCTCTGCTTGGGCTCTAGTCTCTCACCACAAGAAAAGACATCGCTTGCTTTGCAAGTAGTACCTGAAAATATTAAAAGCTGGGGAAGAATTATCTTCTGCTACAGCTCCTGGCCATGGGAATCCAGGAAGGGGCTGCTGGAGGGGAGCCTGGGTTTTGTTTGGTGGTGGGTCTGTGCAACCCTGCTACTGTGCAGAGGACTGATCATGGCTGTTGTGGTGCCATATTTGCTTTTATTCTGTAATTGTCCTGGAAATCTGTACTTTCTTGCTTGAAATATGGGCAAGGGGGCTGGAGGCTTCCTGTCTTCAGGAATGAGAAGCTTCCCTCCCCCTTGCCCGGGCTGGCTCACAGCAGGAGGCAGACTCTTGCTAATTGTGGAGGCTTTTGGCTGACTTCTGCTTCCTTCAAAGTGCCTTTTTTCTTTACTTTCAATTTTATTTGTTTTATACTAAAATGCCATTAAATTACAAACATCTTTGGAAAAGCAGAAATTCTGCCAGGAGGCAGGACCACACTCTTGGAATCCCCCATCCAGCTGCGGGCCCAACATGCTGACATTCTCTGTGTGTGCTAGGCTGCCTGAGGGATGTGGGGTTGCTGCACCCCACTTCTGGGCCCAAAGGGGGCTGAGGATCAACGTGTCACAAGGTGTTTTGGCTGAACAGCTCTGCAAGCATCCTACCTGGACTGGTTAGGTTGGGAAATCAGGTTGCAGTTTGGGATTTGAGACATCCAAAGCCACCCACATTCAGCTCTGGGAACTGCAGGCTGGAAATAACGGAGCAGCTGGAAATAGTGAAAGAAGCTTCTAGGCTGAGCTAAGGAAGAGGCACAGTGGTGCAGGGCAGAGAGGTGTCCAGCATGGGGCAGGGGGCAAAGCTGAAGGTGCTCCACAAAAGTGTCTTGTGACAGTATTGTCAAGAGATAAATGACAATATATGGATTTGGTAGCATGGAACATGACGATGACCCTGTCCTGCTTTGGGATGGGACTTACCTCGCTCACAAGGGTTCACTTTGGCCTTTAGCCCCTGTGAGGTGACTGTGTCTGTGCAGGTGCTGATGGTGTTCAGTCCATTCCTTGCAGCTGTCTCAAATACATGACAGGCTCATGACATTATGCAATGGCCTTTTTTTCTTGAAAACACGTCTGTGATTTGATCAGCCTTAAGTGACAAGGGGTAAAGATATGATTGCTTTGCTGAGCAGCTGATGCTGAGCTCTGCCCTGCAGAGGCCGGGGCTCCAGGTGGCGTGTTGAGTTCCTCAGTATTAAAGATAAATGCAAATCCAGAAGGGCATGCTTAGGGCATCTCTCTCATGTAGTCACATGAAAAGTTAGGTGTGCTATAGCTACCTTTTATCCCCTGTTTCTTCTTGTATATTCAGGAAGACCCAGATGAGCAGGGCTGGAGTTTGCTGGGCCGGTTTGGGGGCATGCAGCCCTGGAGGGTGATACTGGTGTGTTGTCAGCACAGTGCTGGGCAGGGATTTGTAGCCCCAGGCTGTGCTCTTGGGGGGAAATGCAGTTTGTTTTATACCCACTGTTACAGTGAGCTAACACTAGGTGTAGGACATCACATCATTAATGGTTATTCCTCCTATGGATATTTATAGGTAGGGTAGGGAATGATCCAAAAGATCTCCTTCGAGTTGGCCTTAATGACTTGATAGAAAGTGGTTTTAAGACTTAATTAAATTTCTGGTAGCAGACAGCTGCTTTCCCTTGGTTGAGCAGGCTAATACTGGGCGCTGTGTTTGCCCTCTGTGGGAGAGGGGGTTCCCTGTGGCTCTTACTCCAGTGACAACATTCCTTTTGACCAGCAGCCATGGCTCAGGAACAGGAATGGAATCACTCACGAGCTGTTCTCGTGTTGTGATTGTAACCACATCAGTGAGTACTGTGGTTCTGTGCAGGATCACAGCTGATCTACCCCTTGCTGGGATTAAAAGATAATCAGTCATTCGCGTAACTAGAGGAGCTGAATGCATTTAATCACTTGAACTTGCTTGTCCAGCTCCTGGAGCAGCTGATGTCATCATCTGCCTAGCTCTGCCAGTGTTAATCCATGCACTTGCTGCTTTTGAAATCACAGATAAATTACTTGGCTAAACAGATAATTGACAAATGGACCAATTCCAGTATTTTTTGAATGAGATTTTAATACAGTTTTTCCTTTATCTGCTGGCTTCAACATTAGTTTACCCACTGGTCTCTAGTCAAGCAGCAAAAATGCAGTTTTCAGCATTGGCTTGGAACTGTAATACAAGAAGGGTGAGAAATAATTGGCCTGCAATCCATTATCCAGGTATTGTTTGAGTTAAGGTTGACTTTTAAGCAGCTTTCGCATTTGAGCAGAGACGTGGCCTGTTAAAGGTTAGGATACTCGAGAAAGAATTCTGAGGAAGGAATTCCAGTAAAAGTGATGTTGTTGACTCTGTTAGGGCAGATCTGAGTCTATGGTGTGATCCTGTGGGAATGCAGAGAACCCACTCAGTGGTATAATATCTGGGGAGGCTTGAGAGGTTTGTTCTTCTGTAGGTGGGGACGGCTGAGCAGAAGGGGCTCCCCAGAGCTAGGGCTAGGAGAAACAGGTTTGGTTACCCCAGGAGTTCCACGTATGTTGGTGGAGAAGGTAAGGATCAGAGACAGCAGCAAAAGGAACAGGGATTTTCACTTTGATTTCTGTAAGGTTTTTATTGGTTTCACATAATAATTTTGTATTGGATAGTTTATTAGATGGAAATGATGCACTCTGTTCAGAAGTCCCAAATGGACTGAAGAAGCCACCCTGTGTTGCTGAATCCCAAAACTACGACCCCACCTGATTTCTGCTGACTTTTGGTGGGTTTGCTGCCTGTGTAGAGCTGAGTGACGAAAGCTGTCCTTCAGTTGGTTGCATAGTAATGTCTGTTACAGTATTTCAAGTGGGATGATTTTTTCAAGTGGAAGGAAATACTTTTGCTAGTCAGTTTTTGTTGTTCTCGTCATTCCTGTAAACTCAGGGGCAAGAGGTCTGGGTGGTTACGTGTGAAGCTGTGCTGGTACAGAACAGTTAATCTGAGCTACAGATAAGAACTAACAGAAATATGTCACAAATACATTTGCTGCTGAAGTGTTTCTATCACTGAGGCTTTGCTTAATAACTGAAAGAGAAGAATAAATGCTTGTGCTGGTTCAGGAGACAGTAATGGTGGAACATGCTGGAATGAAAACCTAACACTAATTACTGTAATTAAGCACACTGATAATCCCAAGTGGGAAAGCAGGCGGAAAAAATGATTCATGTAGATCCATTTAGGCGAGGTCTGACCTTGGGGCACGTTAACAAAATTAACCCAGCACACCCTCGAAAACATGCCAGGCCTCTGCCAGGCTGGACAAAGCCATATGGGTTCAGTGTCCCTGGGTATTTGGGATTAGGGATTTGTGGATTTGGGGTTTTTCTTCCTCCCCCCTTCTTTTTGTTTTAAATGGTAGCGATGTCAGTTTCCCTTGAAGACTGAAAAATCGCCTTTTGGGACAGGTATTCAAAATTATTTTGTAGAAGTGTGCACTTATATTCCACTTGATAAAGGGGTTAAAGAAAATAAAGTTAGATAACAGGCTTACTAGAACAGCCCTGTTGGTGTAAGAAGCATACAGGGGGAAATATGTGCAATTATTCTTTTTTTCCTAAACTTTTTTTGCTATATAACACAACAGAGGTTTATAATCCTGGTCCTCCTGAAATTGGATAAGTCCTTTAATTTTAATACAAATATTCCATTATGAATTGTGTGGAATTAATATAGATCAATGCAATTTATTTTCATTTTTGGTAGCTTGGGGCCAAAATACATGTCCCAAGTCTGCAAGAGTCACGGGAAATCCTAGAAGGAACAATATAATATTTCTAACTGAATTTGTTGTCTGATTTCTGAGCTCTCAAAATGCCTTGACTGATGGTTCTCAGATACCCAAACACTTAATAAAAGCATTTTTATTTTTTAAGTCGTCTGTGACCACAGCTGCTGAAGTGTGAAAGAAAAACAGTAGCTCTCTCAAGATCTAGCAGTGTTGATAAAAAAGGTTTAAACAAACAAGTTCACAGAAAAATACTCTGCTTGATTTGTTGTCAGTGCCAGATGTGTGCCAGAGCAAACCCCATCTCTCACTGAGCTTTATCATGTAGTGGGTTTGTACACAGCCCCTAACACCCCACTTGCCCCAGGCCCTGGTAGATAAGGTTGTGTTTGGTTTCTACTTCAGAATTTACACAAAAACTTCAAGCAAACACAGGTTTCACTATGTTACTTGAGCAACAGCAATGATGTCAAGCCACAGTGTGGCATTTGAGGAACTTTTACAGCCCAGAGAGACCCAAAACAAACCCGACTTTCTCCCCACAGAGAACACAGCTCTATTTAAAAAAAAAAATGCTGTTCAAGAGGATTTCAGCCAGTGAGTTTTCCAAACAGCATAAAGATGCCTCACGGCCTGTGCCACACTCAATCCCTCTTGTCAACCAGAGCAATTTGCATTCACACCCATTAAGCCTTAAGTAGTTCTGACATGTTGTGTGGGTTGATAGAAGACTACGTGGCAATGACATTTTACAGCCCGAGCTTCAGAAAGAAAAATATACCAGATTGAAGAAGATTATTTAAAGTTATTATCTTGATTATCAGATATGGGCAGTGTACAGCTAAAAGAGAAGCTGTCTTGAACAGTTGACTCCAGGACTGGTCAATAACAACAGAGGACAAACAGCTGGGAGGTTTGCAGGATGCTGACACTGCTCTGAATGCTGTTGTTTACCGTAAGCAACAAAACACTTCAGAAGCCTTTAGCATGTGTAAAGCTTCTGGTTCAAAAGACCAAGCCCTGCAAAATACTTGACATTCACCATTAAAGTGGGAGAAGGCAGCTGTGTAGCAAAGGCGCAAATCCCTGCAGTCTGTGATTAACACCTGAGTGTGCTGCGAGAATGAAACTTCAGGTGTGCTCACCAACTATATTAAACCTTTTATGTTGAAGAATTTTCTTCTCTTCGGAGACCACTCTGTGTACACTTTCCTTTTGATGGGAAGGAAAGCATCAGCCTGCCTTCCTGGCCAAGAGGCAGATGGTTTGGAAGGCAAACTCCAAGCAGTTCCTCCATGTCTTCTGCACAGCATTTAAGGCTTGCTCCTGAGAAGGGCTTGAGAAGCTCTGCTGCTTGTTGAGGGGTGTCCGAGGGGGAAGACTTCACTGGAGAGATGAGCCCTAAACCTCTGAAGGCGATGAAGCAATTCTGGTCATAAACACTTTGTGTGATACTGCTCAGTCTAGTTTGTGCAGAGGTGTGCAGTGGTGTGGTACCTGAGGGATTGCGGCAGTGCTCCGAGCACACCCACATCAAGGGCTCACTGGTATCCCCAGGGCAGGCTGTCCCTCCCTTGCCTTGCTCCCTATATTTATGGCAGAGTAAATATAAAGCAGATTTAAGTGTAGTAGCAGCTGTATTTGCTGAATTGGGCTGTTAGGCGCAGTAAAGCAGCACATAATCTTGTAACTTGTCTTTGGAGGAAGGAGTAAGGGACTCCCAATGGCCATGACCATGGGAAGTAGCCTGGGGAGTGCTGCTGGAGTTGTGTCCCCTTGGGCTGAGCAAGAGATTTGTTGGCAAAATACACCAGATGATCCTTGTGGGTCCCTTCCTTGTCTTTCTCAATCCATGTTTTGAGGTCTGCATATGGGTTAGCGGATGGTTGCTCTGAAATGCATGTCCAATTTCATGGACTTTCAGCCTCTTCTTTGTACAGAGACCTCATACTTTGAGCTGGGTTACGACCTACACTATAGCTCTGTTTCTAAATTTGGATTTGGATCCATTAGTACTTGGAATCAAAAGGGTTTTCAAGTGTCTTGCCTTTTGTAACACTTGTACTATGGTTCTTTCTTTTATTCTTTTGAGCTTCCTGTCTCCTTCAGGAGTTAAATGAATCAGATTCCATAGTGTTCTTCATTTACTGCACTGTGAGCCTCTCTAAATAATGCGTTGATATATCAGACTTTGTATAAGCAACTAGAAAACTACAAATGAATTGGGAAGGAATTCAAGGTAGGATGCTTTGAAAAGCTGAAGAGAATCCCTGGAAAGAATGTTTAAAGGATTTGGGGAATTAATCTTCATTAGTTCGTTATTTGAATCTTGGTTCTTCCTGTTTGAAAAGACGTAGCTATGTAAGATCATCCCCCACCCCACAGCATGGAACAGACTGGCTTTGTTTAAAAGCTGAGAGTTTTGTCACACTATCTTGAAAGCCTGTCGAAGACTTTAATCAGGCCCTTTTGATCACAGTTGCAGAACAGAAAATTCCCCCAGCCTTGCCTACAACAATCTATCACAGATTTAAGAGAAGAGTGGTGTGGTCTGTGTAGGCTTGTTTGGGATTGCACCCTTTAACCCGTTAAATCCTGGCTTTGTTCACTGATGGGATGCATTAGAGTAGCACTCTCAATAAAAAGTGAAGATGTGGCAGAGATAAAGCTGCCTGCATTATGTAGGTGGGAATGGCCAGAATAGGCACCATTTATTGATTGGGATAAAAAATTCTGAGAGAATAAAGACTAACTTAATCTTTTCCATGGCTGTGCTGAGGCCTCTGCAAGCAGTGAGAAGCCGCATCCCTCATCCTTCAGTTCTGACACAAGTGAGCTTAGAGGCAGGTTTTTAGGGAAGAGAGTAGAAATAAAT
Organism: Dryoscopus gambensis; assembly: GCA_013389985.1. Taxonomy (NCBI): domain Eukaryota; kingdom Metazoa; phylum Chordata; class Aves; order Passeriformes; family Malaconotidae; genus Dryoscopus; species Dryoscopus gambensis. The sequence goes on along the minus strand of WEIT01015929.1, from coordinate 70,969 downwards.
AGGGATTAAGTTAATATTACAAATTAACTTTTCACTGAAGTATTGGTTGTTTCAGCCTGTGGCATTTGCACCATTCTAAAGCTGGCTTGAGCAGAGCTGTTTCCAAGTAGAGCTGTCCCTGTGGTGGGCAGGGTTCCCATCCCTGCGGGGGCAGGGGATGCAGGCAGCAGGCATGGCGCTTTCACCCTGCTCTGAATGTTCTCCCAGCCCTGGCACCCTTCTATGGTCAAGCTCCAGGGCAGAAGTTAGAACACTGTGTTTCAAGAGCAAACTCTTCTTGGTGCAAACAATCTTGCTTTCTAAATTAGACTGCACAGCTCCAACACCAACCAACTTAGGTTAAGCACAAGGCACTTGCCCCTGTCAGGAATGAGGCCACAGTCAAGTTTAGATTTTATGATTTAGTTTATTAACCAAATAGGCCAAATTATTTTATCCAAATTAATGTTTCCCAGGTAGCAGTGATGAAAGGCTCTTTAAACTAATCCAGCTAGTGACCTAAAGTAAAGACACACAACAACACCTACTGCCATGCTATTCCTGAGCAGGAACAGTTTTTTCTGTCTCTGAATGGGGTTTTAAACCCCCATGGCCCCTCCCAGTCCTGCCCATTGTCCCTCCCTGGAGGTCCGGGATGATTGGTTGGGTCCATGTAACAGTCTGTTTAGTTGGCTCAAGTTTAGGGACTATGTTTCAAGGTGTTTCATTGGTGGAGTCCTTTTATCCAATGGCTCGCTTGTTTCCAGGGGGTGTCAGTCCCTGGGTCCCTCCCCTGAGGGATGTCACCTGCGTTTCGGTGGGAAGAGCTCCTCATTGAAATTCGTGGTTGCTACGGAGTTACCTTACAGTCCAAGGGTCGGTTGCTAAACATAGCTCTCTGTAAAGTCCCTCTGAAGTCTTCCCTCTACTAAGACAACTTGATTCAAAAATTTGTTGAAAGAACTATAGTTTTATAACATATTTTAAACTCTTAAATTTAACAGGAACATTTAACTAGTACAGAACTCTAACATGAACATTTAAACATTGTAATAGAAGTAAAACTTGGGTTGGGGTAGAACTTGGAATGGGAGTAGAACTTAAGAGGGGGTTTTATCTTGAATTCCAAACAAAATTAATACAGACTAATGAATTGCTCTTTGTTAATGCGAAAACCACTTATTTCATTTAAAACACCCCAATCTACTTTATTTTAATGACCTGCCATTGTCAGATGCCAGCACTCAGTAAATCCTAGTAAGGCTCCAGTGGCCAGATAAGAGAGCTGCTGCTGGCTTCGGGATTACCCCAATCTGTTTCACAGCATCAGAGTATCTACTTGGCTGGGGAGGGGGCTGCTGGAGGGGGAATTGCTTCAGAGGAGAGTGGAGAGGTGGATGGTAATCCTGGAAAAAGCAGTGGGGAATATGATTGGAAAAACTTATTTTTAAAAATTGGTTGTAATTATTGAGATAGAGTTCCCTGGTGGATGATTTGGCAAAAGGCATAGTGTGGGGGTGATGCTTGCAGTGCTGACACCGAACCTTCTGTGGTGACTGAAGAGGAAGAGGACAGTGAAAGAAGGGCTGTTCACTAGGAGCTCTTTCTTTAAAATTATCTTTTTCTTACTAGAACAATAGAGGGAGTTGAGACAGGCACCAGTATTGGACATCTGGTATTTTTTGAAGCACAGTGCTATGAGCAGAACACACAAAGATGTCACAAATGAAACATATCCTGAGGAGATTAGGAAGAATAATATGCTTATTAGAAAAGGGGGAAAAAAGTACATTCTGGCTTCCTAGGGGAACAAATCCCTGCAGGAAGCACCCTCCACAGGCATGCTTTGTGGGTAGGGGCTGCTCTGTGGTCTTAAGAGCCTGGAGCTGCTCACCTGCGGCACGCGCTCTGCAAACACCCCCTTCTGCTGGGCAAGTGGTTTGTTGCTTTTAGTATTTTCTGTTTATAAGTGTTCTCAAGCATCTTCATTTTTTGAGAGAGAGAAGTGAGTAAGCAGCTGGTTGTTTTTGTAGAGGGGTTAAACACAGAACACTGTTTTCTCTTTATTTAATTTTGCGAGAGCAGTAAAGCTGACAGGCACGCATGCTGCATTCTTGGAGCGACAGCCGTGCTGTGCGTGCATGCCTTGGGCAGAGAACACACCAGTGCTTCTATGGGCATAAAAGGAGCTGTGAAAACGCAAGTGCCAGTGACCTACCCAGTATATGAACTGGTTATGCACATATTTCATGCTTGGTTCCTTCCTGCTGAAAATATAGCAGTGCTTAGGTGGTAGGTAGCGCTGTGGGATCTGTGTAACCATCTCATGAAGAGCTTGCCACCAGCTCACTCCAGCCCTGCCCTGGTCCCTGATGACAGTCCACTGCACTGGGCCTGCTCCTCTGAGTTGCTTTGATTCACTCACAGAAAACTTAGGGGAATGGCCTTAAGTTGAAGCAAGAAAGATTTAGATTAGATATGAGGAAAAAATTATTTCTGTGAGGGTAGTGAGGCCCTGGCACAGGTTGCCTAGAAAAGCTGTGGCTGCTCCATCCCTGCAAGCGTTCAAGACCAGGTAGGATGGGGCTTGGAGCAACCTGGGATAGTGGAAGGTGTCCCTGCCTATGGCAGGGGTTTGGAGCAAGATGATCTTTAAGGTCTTTTCCAATCTCAACTGTTCTGTGATTCTATGAAACCATCAGCTCTTCTGGATTGCATCCCAGGCTGTGCCTCAGAACCGCTTGTTTCCAGGGGGTGTCACAAAGGAAGAGGCTGGATGGCACTCCTGGAGCAGGAAGATGCAGAGTTCTGTGAGATTGCCTTGTCTGTGTTGGGCAACTTCACCCTGAGTCTCCATTAGCTGGCTTTGGATTTATGTTGTTGGGAAAATACCTGTGCATGCAGGACAGCATGAACCAGGAGTGTGAGTTAACTGATGGCTGGGGTTCACCTCAGTGCTGCTTCAGTGCTTCTTCAGTGCTTCTTCAGTGCTTCATGAAATTAAGTCTTTGGGAGCTCAGAGCTTCCACAGGAGGTGGGATTCTTGTCTGATTGAAAAAGAAAAACCTTTAGGGGAATTTTAATGAAAATATTTATGTTTCTTTAAGCCTGCAGTGTTTGCTGTGGTTTTGGCTCTTGGTGCTGTACGCTTGACTGCTCTGAAGGTGTACTGAGGTTGCTGTCACCCCATGGCATGGCAGAGATCTTGGGGAGCTACAGGGCCTCACAGGGAGCAAGACCCCCCTGACTGCTGATGGTGTGAGGGCTAGGACCACCCCATCCACCCACAGAATTCCTCACCTCAAACACCAACACTTGCATGGGGCCCTGCTGCCCTGGGGGTTAGCAGGGTGTGAGGGACTGGGCGGACTCCTTGCTGATGTGTAATTGCCCTGCCCGAGCTCTTTGCTGGAGAAAAGCTCACAAGCAGCCCAAATCCTGGCAGGCACCAAGCCCAGGCAAGATGAAGCGTGGCACATGCAGGGTGCAGTGGGCACCATGGGACACAGCCCACGTTAGGCCCTGGTGCATGAGCTGGGACTTGGCTTTAGGATACTCACTGCTGCCTGTGGTGGGTAGATCGCTCACACTACCCTGTGTTACATATCCATCAGTCTGGGCTTGGTCTGTGTTCATTCAGCATTGATTTTTGAAATGGTTTGCTCTTGGCACAGATGGAGAACTTCAAATAAAATCTTACCACTGTTTTTCTTAATCCTCTCCTGTTCTCAAACATCAACTCCTTTGGAGGCCCCTTCCAAGAACGTGGATCTGCAGTGGCTCGGTGCAGGTTTTCTTTGCAGTGTTTTTAACTTCATGATGTATCTGATTACTCTCAGATTTGTGTGTGCTTCCTTGACATCACACACACTGTGGTTCTGGCTCAGGGCAGACCCAAGGACTCTCTGGAGAGAAGCACAAGTGAGTGCCTCTGATACAAGCTCCATCCGAAAACCTCTGCACACTGTCTTGGGCTGACTTTATGATGTGTATCCCAGTTTTAACACTGCCAGGCTCTAATGTCATACAATCACAGAATGCTTGGGTGGGAAAAGATTTTTTAAGACCATTGAGTCCAAGTGTTAACCCAACACTGCTGAGGTCAGCACTAAACCATGTCCAAAGCAGGTAGAACGCCTGCATGAGGATTCAGGCACAGCACTGACCCAGAACCAGACTTGTCAGGCTTTCTGTGGAGTGTTTGATGTCAATGGCTTTGCACAGCTGTGAGTTAGGAGTCTACTGTATTTTAAATATTATTCACTAAAATACAAACTTTGGGCCTGACAGACATTACAGTAATGATTCCCAAGCTGTTGAGACACCGATGCTGTATCTCAAATGGATTCTTGGAGTGCAGCTCCATTTCAAGCCCTTGGTCATCTCCACAGCTAGCATAAAATGCTAATATGAAAATACTTCCAAAATAATTTGAAACAAAGCAGAAGCTAAAAATAGGAACCAGCTTAGAGTCCCATTTGTGAACAGCTTATTCTTCAAGGAAGCTACGACCTGGTTAAGATCAGCGCAGGGGGAAAAATCCATCAGACATCTAGACAGCACTGAATAGACAAGAACAAAATACAGCTGTCCTGGGTCAAGCTGAAGGTCTGTTAGTCTAAAAGCCTGCTAGCAGCCAGGGCAGTGGGGCAAACACTGAGGGAAGCAGATAACAGCAGGCAAGAGCATGGAGGTGCTTCCTTGGAGTTGCTGGTTGAGCTTCAGGTTCACTTTCTGATGAGTCTGGCAGCTTCTGTGTCTGTAGAAGGACCCTAATGCCCTGTGAATGGACACAGGGTCCAAAAAACCCTAACAATGCCAGGGGAAAAATAATCCTGTCCCAGGTTGAAATGTCCTGTGTCAGAGCTAATGTGTGTGGAGCTGAAAGACATCTGTTATTTGCTCTGAGCTGAGTCATTGGGCAGCCCATGAGGGGTTGGCCTGGGCAGGTTTGTTAGAGCCAAACAGCCCAGCGGAAACTATTGAAGAGCAAATGGCAAATACTGATTTACTCTGACAATGCAACAAAAGCTGTTACTTGGTCTGCCAGTTCTCCTTAACTGTCAGAAGTGGTTTGGAGTTTCTCAGACACCTTCAGGTTCAGTGGTGCCAGTGGCTGTGGTCACACAGGGAGAAGTGCAGCAGGCCCATGGTACACTGGGGGCTGTCTGCTTCTCACCAGGGATAGCTCTAGTGCAATCCAGAGGGGCTGTTGTGGTAAGACTAAATCCTCTTCAAATTCCCTACAAAAATAGAACAAATTATCCCTGGAAATGTTCAAGGCCAGGCTGGATGGGGCTTGGAGCAACCTGGTCTAGTGGAAGGTGCCTCTGTGTTGGAACAAGATTATCTTTAAGGTCCCTTCCAACCCATGCCATTGTAGGATTCTTTGAAATCAAGATGAAAGCTGAGATGTGTGCATGCCTCCTTTCTAAGAAAACACCTGTTTAATGATGGCCTGTGGTGGTTGAGGGGCTTCTGGGCACTGGGCAACTGCCCCACTCGGTCTTTCTCTCTGAAAAACTATACCTGGTCTGTCTGGTTGCTGTCAGGCACCGTAAGCCATATCCAAGGGGAGGTAGTAGGTAGAGCAGTGCTGCTGTTGGAGCATGCTCTGGATTTCTCAAGGAGGGTGGGGCAGAGACCCACCACCTAAGACAGGTAATTATATCTGTGTAAATCAAGAGTAAACAGAGTCAAAGCACCGGCTTGCTTTAATGCAGTGACACATGAATAACCAAAAGTCAGGCTCGCCATAACTTCTCAGTTGATAAAACGTGTTTGGTTAGCAGATGCTCTAAATAAACTGAAGAGGAAATTAGAGGGCAAACACATAGCTATTAAGAGTTTAACCAGACATGTTTACCTGTCTGACTATGCCTTGCATCATTTTATATTATTGTAAAAATTAAAACCACATTTAGGATGATGAAATGATAAATGAAATGGTAATTCCTCAAGAACCTCTTTTATGGGCTCCAGGGTTGGTCTTGTGGCTGACCACAAACAGTACCTTGACCCATCATTAGTTCCTCACGAAAGAAGTTAGAAGTTTTATAAATTTCTGGCACTCCTACAAAACCAGAAGGAAAGAATTGTGGAGGCTTAAAGAGCAGTGTGATATTTATAGAATAGAATAATGGAATTGTTTAGAACGTAAAGGATCTTAAAGATCCTTGAGTCCAGCTGTTACCCCACCACTGCCAAGGCTACCACTAAACCATGTTCCCAAGTGCCACATCTGCTAAATCCCTCTGGGATTTGGGTTGGTAACCATGCAGAGCTAGAAAGAGACAAGTCATTTGGATGGCAGTCCAGAAAAAGTGATGTCAAACATGACCTCTGCCCAGGCAGCAGTCAGGGGATGGCACTTCTCCATGGGTGATTAATCAAAGAGGAGGGTTTCATGTGTTCCTTGGGGATTGACTCTTGCAGCATCATGAAAGGTCTGGAAGCCAGAGGAGTGTGAAGCATCTCTCTGGAAAGAGCGTGTTACATTTATTTCAAGCAAGAGACAAATGTGAGGAGGGGACCTGGTCACACAGTAGCTGGAGTTGACTGAAATCCCTTATTTCAAAGAATGTAGGGGACGGCCCTTGGAGCACTGGGCTTTCCAGTTCTCTTACTGAGAGCTCTGACATCCAACCTCAGGTAGATGCCATTGGTGTAGACAAAACACGTATTCTCCAGAAATAACTATTCCCTTTACCTGCATCTTATTCCAAGAAACTGGACTTCTTTTAAAAACCCCAGCATTCTTTTAAGTAACCCTTTTATTTTTCCCAGATTAACCCTGGCAGTAAAGCAGCCATGGCAGACCTATGCCCAGGAGACATTATTCTGGCAATTAATGGAGAGAACACAGACAACATGACGCATCTAGAAGCACAAAACAAGATCAAAGCGTGTGTGGACCAGCTGCTGCTCTCTGTGAACAGGTTGGTTCTCTCTGATGTGCTCCCATGTCGGTTTTGCTCAGAAGGCTTTTGGCTGGGCCTGGAGCAGGTGTGCTCTCAGGCTGGGTTCTTGGAGCATCCCCATGGTCTGGGTAATTGTCCTGTGTTTTCAAAAACAGTAAAACAAAATGATTTTTAATGGATCACTGATAGAAAAAGTGGCTTGTCCAGGCTGTGGCCTGAGTTGAATCATTGAGGTTATGTCAACTCAAGCAAGAGTAGCATGGGAATCAAAATCTCCTTTGGACAAACCCTTCCACTTCTTTAACATCTGCTCATCATTTTAAGCATCTGTTCAATTAATACACATTTTAAGGTCCTGCCAAATTTGCTTTTTAGGGTATTTCAATGCAAAATGAAAGTGTGAGTTTAGTATTGGGGGTTTTTTTTGTTTGGTTGGGGTTTTTTTTAGTTGAGGTGGTTTTTTTGTGTGTATGTGTGTTGTAGTTTTTTGTTTGTTTGTGGGGGTTTTTTGTTTGGTTGGTTTGGTTTTTCTTGGGGTTTTTTTGATTACTATTGGAATTAATTCTGTAGCAAAATCACAAATTACCCAGGCAAAATGAGCGTTCCTTATAAGGTTCACAAATGGCTCATATTATCTGTAATAAGTTTAAATAAGTAGATACAGCTTTCCACTTCGGATTAGAGAGTTATTTCCTGCTATAAAGAGCTATCATTTACTGTTTATACTTTTCTTGGAAAACCATGTAGTTCTGACTGGATGCCTGGGCAGTGGGGAAGGAGCGCTGCCATAAATGGAGCAAGCCCTCTGTGGTTCCTCATGGTTCCTCAGACAGGCATCTCTGAGCTGCCTGGCTAAAGCAAAGTCCTCTGAGCTCAGCCCATGGTGTACAGATGATGTGGCTTCAGTATTACGAAAAAAAAGAAAATAAGCAAAGCAAGCAAAACCCCTTCACACAGGTGGAATTTCCCATAGCCAAGGAGGGCAGTTGTTTTGCTTTCCGTCTGGAGCAGTTTTAGGGAGACTAGGTGATTTTTCTACCCCCAAGAGGACCTGGGCCCAGGGTGGGACCAGGGTTCCCTTCCTGACTGTCTGCAGGCTGGTGGAGCTCTCCTTGGAAGAGGTGGAAATCCTTGTGTAGTAACAGGAGGTTTTGATGAGCCACCAGCTGCTGGGGTGATCTGGCAGCAGAACAGCTTCACTGGGAGTTAGAACAAGTTTTGCCAAAAACAGCTTTCACCTGCAGTGTGGCAGTGTTTTATTGTCATGGATGAGGCTTTCTACTGTGTGCATCGATGGACTGAATTCCCACCTTTCCACTTCATTTTAGCCACTAGTATCAACTGGTGGGGTTTTTTCGTTGGCTCAGATTGGACCTTTGAGTATCTCTGCAAAAGTGCATCTCCTCTCCTAAGTGGTGATTCCTGCACTAGGCAGGGATTGTGGTCACAGTGGTCTCACAAGAGTGTTGGTATGTGCCTTGCTGGGGTTAGGGATGATCTGTCTGCTTGATTTCTCTGAGACACAGAAATGTTCATTCATGACCTTAGGGTGATCTGGAAGATGCTGTGCAGAGAGTCTGTGGCTTCATGTTGTTTTTACCCAACTGTACCTACCAAGGTGTGGATATTTTTAAGTGAGACCTTGTGTTACATCCAGAGGAGGTGAATTCTCTAACAGAGATGTGGCTGGTGGTGGCTCACAGCCCTGCAGTGGTGCAGGGTTTGTGGGTGGCATGACCTGGCTTTCCTAAGCAACAGGATTGCAATGGCTCTGTCAGACCTTAAAGTCTTCATAAATGCAGATTTTAAAGACTTTTTTATCTCACAGTCAGGCAAACATAAATTCTCAGGGCTCTGCAAGGCAGGAGCAGATGGTGAGGTGAGGAGCTGTTCAGCAGGGGGTGGTTCCTCTTGGAGATCACACTGTTGGATCAGTTTGGTGGCTTCTCCAAGGGCAAAACTCACCTCCGCTGTGCCCAGAGATGTCCATGAGGGTGGCATTTCTCTTGACAGGAAAAACCGAGTAGTTTGTTTTTTCTGCAGTGAGGACAGCAGCTCCGGTGATGTGCTATTAGGTCTATTTTTAGTTTGGCCCAAAGTGAGTGCACAGTGACTTGGTTCTTGAATCTCTCTCCTGTCTCCCAAGTGACCTCTGGGATCCTGTTGCCCAGTTTTTCAGTCATTGCTGGAAGCACATCTGGCCTTGTCTCCTAGGGATGAGTGGATCCCTGCTCCAGGATCTGACTCCTGGAATGTGGGGTGACCTGGTGCTGCTCAGGGAGCCATATCCTGCGGCAATGATGAGGGGTTTTGTTGGTTTGTGTGCATGTCCAGCCACTGCTGTTGGTCGCAGCTATGGATCAAGCAGGATCCTGGACCCTGCTCTGAGGCTGAGCTCCAAGAAAGCCCTGCCTGCGGGGGTGTGGATTAGTATCTTTTCCCTTGGGAGAGGATGCTCTTCAAGCAGCATCTTTTCTGTACGCTGCCTTCAACAAAATACAGATTGCAAGTCAACACAAGGAAATTTATTTTTAAATGTGTTTGTCTGAAATAGATTTGAAATAACAAGCCTGTTTGTTGTACGTCTTCAGTGAAGACACATGAAATTTGGTGTTAACTGTGTTTTGTCAAAGCAGGGTTCCTCCATCTGGGCATGAGTGTGAAGGGGACGGCAGGGAGCTGAACAGTGCAGTGCTTCCGTCACCTAGTGCCCTCTGGACTGCTCCATTCTGTGCCCTTTCTCCATCAACCCTTGACATTATATGTTACTGAGATAGAGAACAAGATGGGTTTTGTTTTCAGACTCTGGTCAGTAAATGCCTTCAGGAAGTTCAGTAGGAAGGTCAGAATGTGGGGAAAACAAGAAGGGGGAGTTTCTGAGTGGCCTGACCAAGACCAAGTATCATGCATCAAACAAAGGTAGCCATAAAATTGGGTTGGAGCTGTGTTTTGATGAAATCACTACTTGAAAGCAGAGGGTTGAGCACCCAAAGGACCTTGGGTGTGGGACAGGAGACCTCGTGGCATCACTGTTCCTGCTGACACAGACTGCTGGGAAACCCTTGGCAGCACTGTCCAGACCTGCCCATCTGTGCCAGAGGGCCAGGGCGAGCCCCGCAGCTTTTTCTGAACCTTTTGTTGTCTGCCAGCTGGGAGGGTGAAGGCTTGTACTGCATCTTTCCTGGAGAAACTGGCCCTATGCCCACACTGGGAAAACTGCTGGCAAGGGGATGTCACAGCTTTTCTAGCATGTTGGGCTCCGTGGCTCTCCTGTGCCCCTGGAGCCAACAGTCAGTGCTGGTATCTGTGAAGTTGCCCCTGCTCTCAGGCTGGACTAGCAGATACTTCCTTTTTTAAAAATCTCTTTGTCCTTTATGAAGGACAAATCTCTCAAGGGGGTTTTCCCTCCTTCTTCACACCCTCCATTTTCTAACTCCTTTCTTAGCCAGACGCCTGACCTCCCTGAAGTTAATGGGTGTTTTGTCCCTGGCTTTTTTGGGTCCTGCTGTCTTTGGGCAGTGAGGCTGTGAAAGGCAAAGCAGCACAGTGGCCTTACTGTTCTGAAACAAAGTGGTTGAAAATCCTCATTGGTTTACGAAAGGAGTTGATTTATGTAACTGATGCCTATGTGGGCACTGATGTAAGTGTGTGGGTAGTTACTTGGGCATCCCTGGAACAAGGGCTGGACGTTCAGGCTGTGGTTAATGGCTCCAAAATGGGAGGCCAGGAGTTCACATGGGCTTAGTGAGGCTGTGGGGAAAGCAGTGATGGCGCTGATTAAGATTTAGCGGGGTGGTTCAGGCTGCCCTGATTATAAATTAGGCAGCTGTTCCATCACCATCTTCCCAGCTGTTGAATCTCAAGCCAAGGTAGCACAGGATGTACTTTGCCTGCATTAGTGCAGGAAGGGTCAGGCCAGTTATGTGGCAGCTGGTTGAGGAAGATCCGGGGTGTTGAGTAGCACCATGAACTATTACTCACAGACACCTGGTAAAACTTGTCCTTTTTACTCACTGTGAAGTTGCTTTCAAGTTACACAACAAATTCCTTAAGAGGCAAGAAGTGTGTTAGTGTGTTGTGCCAGGGGAGGTTTCGACTGGCTGTTAAGGAAAATTTCTTCACTGAAAGAGCCATGGAACAGGCTGCCCGGGGAACTCGTATCCCTGGAGGGATATAAAAGACATGTAGATGTGGCACTTGGGGACATGGTTTAGTGGTGGGCTTGGCAATGCTGGGGTAACAGTGGGGCTTGATGGTCTAAGAGGGCTTTTCCAACCTTCACAATTTTATGATTTCCAGTCCAATCCAATTCCAGCCCTTTCTTTTGGTGGTAGCACAGGAGCTGTTGTGCACAGGGCCAGGTGGATACTGGAGGACTGGAAGCATCTCCCTGGCCCCAGGTGCAGCCAAGAAACCCAGGGTGGTTAAGCTGAATTTATTTCCTGACTGTGGTGTCAAAGAATAAATCCTCAGAGGTTCAGCTTTGATTCCTTCTATCTAAAGTAAATCCTGGAAGCAGTTTCTTCCCCCTCGGTTTGGTATGTGTGCCACTGCTGACTCTGCTCGAAGAACTGACTATGAAGATTCTCTATTCCTGCTCTCTGTACAGAGATGGCGTTTCTCTGAAAGTTTCTGTGTGAGAAAGCCCAGTAATGAATCTGCTGGATAATATAGCCCCAAAAGTCCCTGGAACCTCACATAGTCGATGTTCCTTCCATCTCCCCCAGCTCCTGGGGATTTTATTGGGGTCCGTTAGCTGTGAGCAGCACAGGCAAGCTGCTGGAAGATGGGAAGGATGACAATGTATGTTCTCAAGTTTCCAGTAAAAGTACAACTGAAAAAGTGAATCACAGCTTCCCCTCTGGAGCTCCTTGAAGACTAATAGAGAGGAAAACAGGCAGCCTTCCAGAGCAATACACGATGGTTTCAGCTGAGAGGAATGAAGGAGGAGAAATCCTGCAGCTTCTTCATATAGTCTGGGCAAGCTGGGTCCTTCAGGGTGCTCAGCAGAGCTCAGCTCCCGTGCTGCTCACCTGCCTTGCAGAGGGTTGATCCGACACCTTACGGTTATCATGGTGAGGTTCACAATCCTGGGAAGTTTGAAGCATCAGCTGTAGCTGCTTCTAGACTGAGTTAAGCTTCTAGAAGGTTAATGGCCATATCAGTAATAACAATCAGTTGTGAGCATAGTGGTGTGCCACGGTGGGAGATGAAGAGCAGTCAGGAGATGGGCAGGATCCTGGAGTCACCCCCCAAAGAAAGGGGGTGAAATATAGCAATGTGATTATTCTGGTGGTTTGCAGCTGCATGGTCACAGGTGGCAGTGACCTTGATCCAGGCTGGCACTTCCCAAGTGATAAATGTTAGTTTTTAAGGGGATGAAGAAATTAGAAATTTGGTAAGACACAGGAATTCTTGCAACTTAAAAGCAGCTCTACAAATATTGAGAGTGAGACTTGCAGATCACTACCAGGTGAAAAAACATTCTGGTAAAATATGTGAGCATATGCAAGTAATCTTTTGAGAATGACATTGAGACTTTCAGAAAGCAAATGGTGGGATAAAAGGTGTCTGCAACTTTGTTTTTTTTAGTGATGTCCTGTTAATGGGTCCATTTTCCACGAAGCCCTGTGTGGAAGGCTTTGCACTAACCTAGGTCAAGTTATTTTTCTTGGGATTGTCCTAGCTGCCATTAAGAGAGCAGAGTGGTGTAACTGCAGGGTAATGATTTTCACATAGCTGCCTTTAATCCCCTATAGCACATCTGAGAACACTTTTCCTGTCCTTGAGCTGTAAATTAAACAACTCGGAACATTGGAGTGATGCCTGATCTGTTGCCTATGTCGTATGAAAAGTGTGTTGGGTTTTTGCTGTTGCCTAAACACAAAGCTCTGACTGTTGGTAGGGGGAACCTGCTGCTGGGGGTCCCAGGGTGACTCTGCTGACCCCCAGGTCCCCACTGCTCCGGGGCTTGTTCTGGGAGGTGCAGGGGGACCCCTGTGCTGCTGGTCCTGCTGGGGCTGTGGGCATGGGGTATTCCTGCAGCCAGGGCTGGGGGGTGAGCTCCAAGCATCAGCCCCTCCTGCAGTAGCTGCCTGTAGCATTGTTCTCTCCGGCACAGTCATCTCTTAATTATTTTGGATTATTTCAGATTACATGGTATTTTGCTGTTCACAGGGAAAAGAGGGAGTCAGTCTCCCTGTAGGCATAAATGCTCATCAAACTTACAACTTGGCTTTGTTTTTGATGAGGCTGGTGTTTCTCCCATTCACCTTTGCTTTGCCAAGTGGAGCCCAAACGGTGCTGTATCAGCTTGTTTCAGTGTAGTTCAAGTGGAAGCTGGGGCTAACATGAGCCTGGCTTTGTTCAGGCTGTCACTGGAAGCTGTCAGAGTTGGTCTTGATTATACCAAGAACTTCTGGTCACTCTGCAGAACTGATGGTGAAGCCTTGAGTTTAATCATTAAATCATTAACAGTGAATGGGCTTCTCCATGCAAACTGAAGTCTGTCCATGTCTGTCCTTAAGTGTAAATATACCCGTAATGACTTTTGGAATGCACAAGTTTATCTGCTTTCTGGTACAGACAGCATGGACTCTGTCAGGGGTATGGAGAACTGGGAAGTGCTGGCAGTACTGGTGACTGAATGCCGTACCTTCATGCAGAGTGAACTTGCTGCTACTGGTCTTATCTTCTGCAATCAAAATCACTTTCTGAAGCTCTGTTCTTATTTACTTGGCAGGTTGAAGTCTTTGGGGATGCTTTAAGCTGTGTTTGGCATGTGGGCTCCAGAGCTGAGTGGGGGGACAGTCATCTTGGACCCTTCTCGGGGCACCGCAAGCTCTCATCGGGCTGGCTTGGGAAAGCACCGAAATAATTATGGTGATCCCTGCCAATGTAATTAGGCATTTCCATTGTTCTGGGCCTCCAGATCTGATTTTCAATGTGGAAGCAATATACACAGCACTGGATCATGGCAAAAAGCAGGTCGGGGTTGCTGTTAATGCTGATGTTCCTGGGAGGGACTGTTTCCTTTGTTCCAGTTGGAAAGACCAATTTATAGTGAATTGTCCCAGCCTAAAATCAAATAATCACAGTAAAGATAAATTATCAGAACAAGATATTGAGCTATGAGAGAGAGTAATCACTCCCTGTTGAAAAGGCTGTAATGGCAGTAGTGGAAAACAAAATGCTGAAATCCTCAGGGATTGGATCCAAAATGTGTTCAAGCCAATGGGAGTCCCTGCATTTGGTAGGTTTTGCACCAGACCCTAGATTTGGAAAGGCAGCTTTCTATGCTGACTTGTGTAGCTGCAAAATACCAAAGGTAAAAATCACCTCGAGAATTCCTGGGTTAAAATCGTGCTCCTTATTTTTCAAACTTAGACTCTGCAGATAATTAAACTGAAAGTGGATGTGGTATGTGGCAGGGGTGAGAGTCCACAAAGGATGCTTGGGTGCATCTGTGCCCATGGAATAAGACCTGTATTTGTGAAGTGGTGCATATACAGACTGCAATGATAAACAGAATAGTCTGCTTGTTGAAAGCTTTATATTGAACTTAATGGAGTTTCCATCTTCCAGCTTAACCTTCTTGCATCCTGAAAAGCCTGTGTATGAACCTGCTGGACTTTGCCTGGGCCTCTGCAGCTCCCTCATACCCTGAGTGTTGGAGATCTGTGCTGGAGATCACATCCCAGCCATGCCCTCAGATGCCTTTGTGGGGAAAAAAATGCTCAGGCACATGGAAAATCTTTGGACAGTGACAGTATTCTGCTCTGCCTTGGCAGGACTGAAGATGTATTTGGGAATGGAAACTGTATTTTTAGGGCTTTTTCTGTCTGGCAACTAGTGAAAGGGTCAAGATGATTCATACAGGGTGGTGTAAGCCTTCCCCCTGTTTATGGAGTTCCTGATGTGGTCTAGCACACAGGCCTGCCAGGGATTGTGTGTGTATATGTGTACATATATCTGTACACACCTGTAATCAGAATACTGTCTGGATTCAGGGGCAGAATAAAGGGACAAAGCCAGGAATATGCAAAACAGGAGCCACCAAGAGCCTGTCTTCTGGTTTCTTGAACCAAAATAAGTTTATCTCTTACACCCCAAACTGAAACACAGCTCGTAGTTCAAGGATGGTTTTGAGCTTCATGGTTTTAATAGCATGAAACTGTCATCTTCTCCATTTACCATTGTACTGTTTCTGAGGATAATTTTGGACAAATGCATGTATAATATAGGCCTGCCAGGGAATTAATATATGCTATATATATGTTTGGCTTTTTTTTTTTTCTTTTGTGGCTTTTTTGTTTTGGTTTTTTTTTTTATTTGTTTAATTGCTTTTTGTTTTGTTTAAGAAGCCTGTTTCTTTCTTTGGGATTTTTGTGTGGTTTTTTTGTTTGGGAAGGGAGTGCTTTGGCTTAGGCTTTTTTAAAAGCAATTTAACTAGAGTTTACTTAATTTCCCACTGCAGAACTGAAGGGAAGACCTGGTCACCCCCTGTCCTGGAAGATGGCAAGGCTCAAGCGTACCGGATCAACATCGAGCCGGACCCACAGGTATGGCAGCTGCAGCCCTGCACACCTGCTGCTCTCCCAACTTGCTTTTGAGGAGAGGACATCCATGTCTGGAGTCTGGAAAGCCCTGTGCTCTGCCTGCAGTCCTTCCAGAACTGAAGGAGTTTCCATATGTGGCTTTAAAGTTCTGTGCAGGTCTATCTGTGCTTTCCTTGGGCTGGTACAGCCCTGGTTCCCACGGTGAGTCAGATCCTGAGCAGATCTGGCATAATCCCATCTCTGTCATTGCCTTCCGCCCAAGCTAGGCTTTGCTAGATCAGCTTGCCAGGGACACAAGGAGACCAGGCAGCACACGGAGGGGTAGCAGCCAGCACTGACCCCCCTGAGGCCGGGACCAAGTTCAGAGTCAGTGTTATTTTGGATGGAGCTGTTGGGAGTCCTGTGCTGCCCAGTGTCTGCCCTTCCTGGGGTACAGCATGTGCAGGGTCTGTCTGCATCTGCCTCAGCTGATGTGCTTCTACCTTGACTGCTTCCAAAATCTGCTGCACTCTCCCAATCCCATGACAGTGATTCACCTCCCATGATGGTGGATTTTTTTTTTTTTGTAATGTTCTTATCTTTTACCTTTGTGGTTTTTTTGTTTTTTTTTTTTTTTATGTTCTTTTCTTTTACCTTTGTGGTTTTTTTGGGTTTTTTTTTCTCTCTTACTCCTTCTCTCTGTTTTGCAGCTTTTCTCTTCCCTCTGTCCTCAGCTCTGTTCCCTGTAGCCTTCTGCCTGTATCCTGCCCTGCCTTACTACCCCATCTCCTGCAGCAGCCAGGCGGTGGATGGAGCTGAGCAGGTCTCCCCATCATTCCTGCCCATCTCTTGACTAATGGCTTATTAGCAAGGTCAGAGGTAACTCTCATTCTCCTTTGGCTTCTCAGTGGGAAGAGGAATGGGGTTTCTCTTCTCCCTCTCTGCTTACAAGGTACTGGATTGTCAATTTTTGCATGTGCTGGTCCATGTTGCAGAGATATCTGGGGAACAAGGAGGAGACCAGGGGGATAGATAGGCAGAGGGCAGCTCCTGCTGTCTGGCTGCCCCTTGAATGTGTGCTGAGCTGATGCACATGCTGCCAACTTTCCCAGGGCACTGGAGGTCACGGATGGCTGGGCTGGAGCCTGCTGAGGCTTCTCACTGCCGTAGGTTAGCTACCCCGCCCAGGGCACTTGCAGAGGCCCTGGGGCTGCCTGCAGCTTTCAGAACACCGAAGTATGTCAGTTCAGGCTGACACAATGCCTGCCCCAGAGGCCCGTGAGCACTCTTAGGCTGATGCTGAGTGTTCAAATATTGCTCAGATGGTCTACTTCTCCACAGAAGTGATTTATGTTATGTGGTATTCCATGCTTTTTCTCGAGCCCTTGCAAAATGCCTGTGTGCAGGATCTGCTGGTTTAGCTCAACTGCTCCTTTCCAGAGAGGCTTTTAGGGTGTCCTGACAAGGGTCCCAAGGTGCCCTGTCAGCCCTCCTTTGGCTCATTCCAGAAGGAATACAAGAGCTGCAAGGGTGGAAGAGAGGGGATGATGCTACAAGGAATGGTGTTTTCTTCAGTGAGGAATGGGGAGAAAGCACTGGCAGCAGAGAGCCCACCAAGTGATCAGGATGGGGGTGAGATCCTCCAAACCCCATGAGAAATGGACCAGAGTGTGAGGCCATTGAGTGTGTTGGCTGTTCCAGCGATGTGCAATTTGCAGATATTCTGCCAGGCAGAGGCACAGTACAACAGCAGCACTGGCACAGCCACCCCGGTACCGCACACCAGTGACATGTGGGGCTGTTTGTCTTTGCTGTGACTTACAGCATAGGGTGATGTGTGAGCTTGGGCTTTGCATTCTGGCCATGTTTGCTTCATTTATCAATTACAGCCATCTTTTCTGACAGTTATTTTTTCTTACTAGACTTTAATGTGCCCAAACCCTATGAATAATATTAAATGAGGAACAAATGTGCAGCAGTTCTACTGCCAGATAGAACATTTCTGAGGTTTAATGCAGATTGGATTTGAATCTGACTATTAATATATGTTACATATGGATCTTTTTAAAAATTAGACAGTTTTATAGAATATAACAAAGCGGGTAGGGGTGGACTATTCTGAATCCAGACCTGCACTGAAAATATGTAAATCTGGGAAGTAGGTGTGTAAAGCAGATGTGTTTGTGGTTGGGCACCAAGAGAGGTGTGTGAACAAGGGTACACAAGTACAGGCAGCAGATTCTTGCTCTTGGTTTTTTGTTTGTTGGTGTTTTTTTTTTTTTTTTGGTGCCTGTATCCATATGTTGTCTTCCTTAGTGGCTTTTTGGGTTTCCCAGAGAGGAGGTGAAGGTGGTTCCATGCACACCTCCTGGATGCTGTGCTTGCACCCAAGATGTGCTGGTTGACTCTTCTTCCCAAATGGCCTGTGCCTCCAGTGTGGTTCATGCTGGCAGCCTGCGACACGTACCAGCAGCTGTGCTAACCCAAGTGTTATCGCTGATGTCCTCTGACCTTGTGAGGCTGAGGGTGACCATCAGCACCCAAGAGAGCCAACCCTTGCTGCAGGCATCCAGTCCTGTGGGAGCAGAGCTGGCTGGAGTCCCGGTGGAGCAGTGCCAGGTGACCCAGGGCTGTCCTGTGCTGTGTTCATTCAGCCCCTCTACCAAAGGCACTTACTAGATTGTGAGAAGGAAAAATCTCATTGTAAAGTAATAACTTGGCTCAACATGTGCGACCTTTAGGTGCACTTCCTTGCATCTGGAAAAAAGCAATCTGCTTTGAAACACAGGGAAAAATTTCTGCTGGAATTCTGCCCTCAAATCACAAAAAGAGGTTGAGGGTTGTCCCTGGAAAAGATTTTGAGAGTTTTACCCCAGTGGCCTTTGCAGTAATATGGAGCACGTATTCTTCCTTCCTCCAGGTTTTACTCTGTCATCATACTGGGCAAAGATCTGTTGAAAATCTTGACTTGTCACTACAGTAACTCTTGCTGAAGTCCCTGAAACATGTGAGCATAAGCAGAATGCCTCAGTCTGAGTGATTTGTAGGGAAATCTGTATCTCTATTATTACAATTTAGTTTATTTAGGTGTAATCTTTGTCTTGAAGGCAGTGAAATTTGTAGTTATCTTCTCTGCAAGAGAACTTGAAAGGTATGGAGTGGCTGGTGAGTTTTCCTCTGCCCTCTTTCTAAATATGTTGTGGTTTCTCAGTTGAGCTTTGTGGAAAACCCCTGATCAGAGTCCAAGAATGTAATCAATCCTCCTTATTAAAACTTTGATTAATGCCGTGACTGTGGGGAATAGCTGTCCTCAAACTGAAGAAGCTGGAACTGGGGAGCTGCTTTTTCACAGTTAGCAGGAACGACGCTGAACAGGATGAGTGAGTCACCTTCGGGAAAGAATTTTTTTTTTTTTTAAAGCAGGCTTTGGTTATCAGTTGGTTTCACTAGACAAGTCTGTCCTTAACAGCAGGGATCTACAGAGGAGGCTCCACAGCGGAGGCTCTACAGAGGTCACTCCAGAAATGGAGTGACAGTCAGACTTGCATCCCAAAGAAGGGCTGCCTCTGTGTTGGACATGGAGATGGGTGGAGGTGGGACCCACAGGGATGCTGGGGGCAGCTCGGAGCTTTCTAGCCAGCAGTCAAGATTTCCATCATGCAGACATGACGTCACTGCTGACGTGTTAGGATCCCCAGTCTCACTTGGCATGGTGTTGGTGTCCTTGTGGGCACGGGTCCCAGCCACTCCTCCCCGGCAGATGGGGGGAATGGAAGCACCCATACATCAGTTTCTGGAGATCCCACTGTTTTTTGGCTTCCTGTAGCATGAGCTTGCTAGTCAAAATACCTCCATGTGGTGCTATTAAAAAGAGAGGATGTTTGTTTTCTTGTTCATTCCCAAACTGCCAGAATTGGCAGCTCTCTGGCCCAGGGGGGCTAGAAATGTGGGCTTTGGGCTGTGGGGACCCTGTCAGTGCTAACTGACAGTAGATCAAGTGTGTGGGTGGGAGAATAATTGCAGCAGAAATTAAATTGGCATCACATAGCCAGAGCTGGAATAGGATGCAAGTCCTCCCAAACCTGGATGCTTGGCTGAAATAGCTATGTGGGGTGAAAGGTTGGGTTTCTGCTGGCAGTGCAGACAGGGAGAGGCACTTCCCACAGCAGTCTGTCAGGAATGGCATCCTGGTGCTACTCAGCTGGCAGAGCAGGCCCATGTCATTCTCAGGGGATGGATGAGGGAGGTGGGTCAGCGCTCTTGGTCCTCTCATGCTGTGTCCTGAGCAGTGGCTTTCCCAGCCCTACCACCCAGCTAGGGGGTGAGCTCTGGGCAGTGGAGAAGAGCCAGTCTCTCCACAGAGTCAGGGGAGTTGCACAGAACTATGAGAAGGCTGTTTCTGCTCTTCACTTCTTAATGATTTTTCCTATGTGTTATTCTGTTCTTGACACCCAGCTCTCAGTCCACAGAGATTCGTTGTAAGTTTGCCCTGACTAAAATCAGGTGCGAGGCGTATGGCTTGCCATGTGAAAATGCCAGCCAGAAGGGGGTGAAGAGGAGGAACTGGGACAAACTTGCATCTACTGTAGCTGTTTGAGCAGCCTGATCCAGGCAGTGCAGGAAACTCAGTGCTGGGTGTGAGCCAGTGGAAATGGGAACACACCTTTGTTTGCTCTTGTCAGAGGGGCTCAGATGTGTGTGGCTGCAGGACTGAGGACCTGCCACCTCCCGTTGCACATGGCATCCACCCAGTGTGGGCTCTGCAGCATCATTCCTGGGAGTTTTTCATACTTGCCCTGACCTCACAAATAGTATCACTGCTGATCATGCTTGCTCCTAATTACATAAATAAAATCACATGTGGGCTTCAGGGGAGTCTGAGCCTCTGGTGCCCCAGCTCTGGGCACCCAGGGACAGCAGTGGTGTCCCGCAGTAGAGCAGGGAGGGTAGTTTGCTGCTAACATGTCCCTTAGCACTGATTTTAACACCTTTAAAAATGTCTTAAATATGCTCATATTTACTTTTTGATAGATTATATATATATATTTTTTTTTTTTTACTAAGGGTGAATGTCTCCTCATTTAATTAACTGAGTAATGGATTTAGTTTAATTTAAGTTAACTTTAATTACATGGAGTATTTGTTTTAAGTTCTCCATGGGTTGCTGCCGTGCAGGAAACTTCTATGTACTTCTTTTCAAAATCCTGGCATAGGCCGTGCTGAGTTCTGTGAGCTGGGGGTTAAAGCCTCCTTGCTGGAGAGATGGAATTTCCTTTCTCTAAGTGACTGACCTTCCTTCCTCCCCTGCTTGCAGGGCAGGATGGGCTATGCCTGCTTCTGGGAAAGTTCTTGCTGGGACTCCCGGTCCCAACCGGCTGGGCACCAACCAACTGGCACTCTCCTGACGGAAGGAGGGAAAATGTCTGCCTCGTGCTTTGGGGAAAACAAAGGATGAGCTAATGCCCTGGCAGAAACCCGGGTTCCCTTCCATGGGAACTCGCAGCTCATTGTTTGAGGACTGATGTAATAGCAGAAACACGCTGAATCCTGACAGCCACTGTGGGTGCATCAGCCGTGAGCTCCGGGTGCTCAGGCAACACTTCACACCCAGATATTGGGGTTTTACACGGCAAAAAACCACTGATCTAATTTACTGGGTGAAGAGATTACACACACATAGCTGTGCACTTGTGTTTACTTTTTCCTGTGATATAGTATTGCATCATTTGAAAGCAAAGGAGTTTTCTGAGTATCACTAACATCTTGAAGCTGTAACCTTTTATGTGAAATTCTGTGTATGTCTTAGATAAATTAGCATCTTTAAGTGAGTTTTCATAGCCTTGGTATATGAAAGAGGCAAAAACAATATTAGGATAAAGGAGGGAAAAAATGGGAATGGAAACTTCAAAATGGTGTTTTCTTCCGTCCAGGTAAGTTGAGTAATTTATTCTCATTGAAGGTACATAGGAATTATACTGAAATGGTAACAGTGGGGGTTGGTTTAGGACAAAACAAAATGCTGTTGGATTAAGTGCTAACACAGACATATACTGTGTTATTTTACTTGATAACATCAGTCTCAGTCATGACTGTTAACACAGGTAAGGAAACTGCTGCTTGTGTACTCAGAAGCGCTGAGATTTGGAAGCATGGGTGTAGCTCAGTGTTTCTGTTCTTATCCATCAGGAAAAACCGCTTATCCCCTTTCATTTTTCCTTGTGTCTCACTTAAGAGGAATTAATTGCTCTTGGAGGTCACTTGAGTGACCTGCTGGAGTGAGAGCATGTGGAGAGAGCCATCCCCAGTGGCACAAGGAGGGATGGTGGATGCTGGAGGGATGCTCCCTGTGGTCCCTCAGGATGATCCGGCTGAAGCAGCTGCTTCTATCCCTTTAAGCAGCACAAGCCACAGAGGGCTGAGAAAGGCTGAGACATGTTTTGAATCTACCTGAATTATCTTTTTTTATTAATGAGAGGATAAAAAAAGTTGGGGCAAGGTTGGGGCATTCCAAAATGAAAAAATATATTGTCCTATTGCTTTTGCTGTGTTTTCTGGTGTACCTTACCCTGGCTTTTACAGAAGGAGGTGTTCAGAAAGCCATGCTGGAGAAGTAGGCACCTTTTCGTTTTACGCATGTAATATTTTTGGAGCCTGAAGCTTAGCTTGTTGCCAGTGAAGCTTTTTGTTTCAATTAGCTGCTGATAATTGTTATGGAAAGAAAATCAGAAAGTATGATATGGTAACACCTGAAAAGGTAACAATTCCCCAAATGAGAGAGACAGTAAGCTGGAAAGCATGAAATCAGAACATAGTCTGTTAGTGTTAAGCTCACCAGGTTTGGCCTATAAGCCAAACACCAGATGGTGAGAAAAGTGATTCAGTGGAAGCATGGACTGAAATGGAAACAGCAGCACCTTCCCTGGGAGAAAGGGGGCAGGCAGGAGGGCGGGTGGACACTTGCTGTGATGGTTTCAGGTATTTTTCCATCTGTAGTTGATATTATTTTCTGTCAGTGGGAAAGTTAATCCAACAGCAGCCTGTGCATGGCAGGGGCATCAGTCTGACACCTGCACTGAGCAATGCCCTCCTGTTCCTGAGCTTGGAAGGTGACCCTGAACACTGGAAAGTAGAAGGAAAGTCCTCTCTAGGGTTTAGACTGTTGTTGAGCCTAGATCTAGTGAGGTAGTCACCTGGCAGGAGCTTGCTGCTGCTGCTGCTGGGGATAGGAGGAAATTTCAAGGCTCTTCTACCAAGACATTCATACAAAGCTCTCCTCTGTCTGCTGGGTAAATACCCCTCGCACACTTGATGTTAGAAATGTGCCCTCTGCACTGCAGCAGGCAAGATAAATGCAAACTCATTTTAATCTTGACAGTCTTAGGTAACTTTTTTCCATTGCTGTGGATTTTTAAGAGACTGCTGGGGAACCAGGTAGCTTAAGGGATAAAATGCTGGCATTGCAGCTCGAGTCTCTCCTGAGCTCTGTAATTTGCATGAGGGTGGACCTTCTCCCTGGAGCTGTGGGAGAAAACATCCATCGGAGCCTTGCTGGTGGCCATCCACATGGCTGCTCCAAGGAGGGGAAATGTTACTGCTCTTTGATTGTGAGAGATTTGTCGTGGGTTAAATGTGTGCTGGCCTTGGGCTATACCTTGTGCTATACAGAATCACAGAATGGTTTGCATTGAAAGGGACCTTAAAGCTCATCTAGTTCCAGCCCCCTGCTCTGGACAGGGACACCTTCCACTATCCCAGGTTGCTCCAAGCCACATTCAGCCTGGCCTTGAACACTTGCAGGGATGGGGCAGCCACAGCTTCTCTGGGCAACCTGTGCCAGGGCCTCACTACCTTCACAGGAAAGAATTTCTTCCTCATATCCCACCTAAACCTGTCCTCTGTCAGTGTGAAGCCATTCCCCCTTGCCCTTGTGCAGTACAGCCTGTCCTGGGGATATGGGTGGGCTGGGGCTCCACCAAGCTCCAGCTTGAGTCATGTTTGATGTGAACACTGTCCGCAGCCTTTTTACAAAAAGACCATCTGATTTACAAGTTTGATCTCTTAAAAAGATCTGAAAAAGTAACTTGGTATTTAGCTAACAACTGTGAAAGGAGTGTAGTGAGAAGGATGTGACGGGATACGGTTTTCCTTCAGACTGTGATATACGTTGAAAGGGGAGCTTGGCAGAATATTTGAAATCTGTCTCGTAAAATAACCCACACACTCAGTTTATCCAGCCTCAGTAAACTAGACCCGACCTTTTTTCCTTATCTCCTAATCTTCTGAGCTGAGCTAAGTAATGGGATCATACTTACTGGAGCTTTTGAAAGTTAGATTGAAGGCTGCTTAGACTGTAAAGGCAGCATATACACAGAACATCTGAACTGTGCTTATAGGGAAATATGTGTTAAAATGAGTGTAGCTTTTAAAATTTATCCTTTTCTCCAAGCTTTGGGAGCAGCCTTTCTCATAAGAGTTCCCTGTGGGACTTCTCCTGAGGCTTTGTTGGAGAATCAATCCTGTTCCTGTGGCCATTGGCCACAGTGTAAATCACTTCTTTGTATTGAAATGAAATCCATGCTGTCTGTCCCATACACCCCTGCTGTGGGGTAATAATAAGATTTCCATTTCTGGGACTTTTGAACTGGTTTAGCAGAGATGAAGCAGTATCTTTAGTGTTGAAAACCTGGGGGAAGGAGAGGAGGGACTGCAGCATTGCAGTTGTCTTCTGTGCAGAGGCTTGGGTCTTGGCTTGAGGATGTCAGGATGTACTGGGTCACCTGTGGCTTCATGACATGGCTGAGCAGAGGAGAGGTGAGCTGCCACCACCATGAACATCCTCCTCCCACAGTGACAGGGAGCTGGTGACAGTTGGGGATGCCAAGCAGTGCAGGAAGGGCTCTATTTCTCCCTTACATCACCGGCCTTCCATGCCTTTTGCAGAGTGCCCGAGCAATAAGTTTTAGATTTATAGCAACATTTGGTCTTGATGTACAAATTGCTGAGCTTAACAGGGACAAAGGGGCAACGCTTTACAAACTACCTTGGATTTAAGCAAGTCCATGGAGATGATGGTCTGCAGGTCCCTTGCTGGAGGAGGTTTCCCTTCTGGAAACAGCTGTCAGTCCCGTGCTCCCCAGCAAAGGTCTGGATGTCACCAGTGTGCAGGAGCACACAAGGTCAGAGGAGAGGATCCAGCCCTCTCCTCCAGCCACTCTGGACTGAGTGTGAATCTGAGCCATGAGGTACAGATAATTAAAGGTGATGGCTTTCTAAAACCATCGCTCTCAATGCTGCCAGCCATATGGGCCATTGCTTTTTTCCCAAAAAAAATTTTATGATCCTTCTTTTCTTCTCTGTGTCATGGTTGAGTGTTTTATTTCCCTTGAAATAATAATGTAAATCTGGGAATTAGAAACCCGTAGCCTGCTTGTATATATATTTGTTTTAAGCATATAAATTGGGGGACAGTTAAAATTATATTATTCCTGGCAGCAAAATTCCTCTTTTAATAGACAATTTGAAGTTATTATGTTGGAAGCAGTTTTCCCCACGTGTGTGTGCATGCACGGTGTGGAGGGAACTGTGCCAAGAGGGCTCCGGGCGGCTTCTGAGCCAGGGGAAGTTGCTGGGAGCTTGTTGGAGGCTGCAGGTATCGCGTGTGGGTGTTTGGTGGAGAAGCTGCTGCTTTGTTCCCGAGGCGTTCCTTAGCGTGGAGCCCCCGGCAGTGCTATTTTGCACACTCACAGGCCAGCTCTGTCCCCCGTGCGATGGAAACACGCGGCACACGCTCACACTGAGCCGGCTCAGGTGTAACCAAAGGCAAAGAGTTCAGAGGCGGCCCCCGTAGGGAGTTCCAAAGGGTTTATTTACCAAACCACAACGAAGGACTCCAGTGACGAAAAGGGATCGGTTTTCGGCCGTGACACACTAATAAAGGGTACAGAAGAGAGGTGGGGTAATACAACAACAACCAACGGGGAGAAGGAGGGGGCAGAGTGGGGGCTGGATTACAGCCTTTTAGGGGATACAAGGGGCGTCTGGTTACTGTCCAGTCAGACAGACCAACTCTACATAGACTCACAGGAGCAATGGGAGCAGCCTTTCTCACCGGGTTAAGGGGGGAATCTTATCTGAGTTGGCCTACCAGCGAGCCTCCCATAGCTGGGCTCTTTGGCCCCCGCCCACCACAGCTGCTGGTTCAGCTGCTGCAACATGCAGGTTTTCAGGTGATGGTAGGAAAAAAAGCTCAAAGGCACCATCTTGCAGTTCTTAACTAAGCTAGGTTTTATCCATGGGTGTTTTGCCTTAGGAAGAACTGAAGAATTGGACTTCCAAGATCTTTATCTAGCAGGATCTGTTTTTTACTTCTCTTAGCTGTTCGTTTTTACAAGGTTTGGGAGTGCCAGTGCGTTCTCCTGTGCACCAGTGATAGACATTTGTTTCCAATTAGTATTTATGGGAGTATTTTAGTCAAAAGTAAGCTTTGTATCAGAGCCCCACAATATGCACTTTGTTATGCGTTCACAGGATGGTGTTTTATTTCCCTGCTTGGTTTTTCACCAGCTTCAATCTACTGAGAAACTGGTGGAAGGCAGCTCTGTTGGGGAGCTGCCCTAGAACAAATTAAACCAGATTAAACAGATTCCAGCCTTTTACACAACATTTATGTCTTTCATCAGTCCAGGCATGTTTGTGACTCACATGGCTAGAAATAGCAGCCAGCATCTGTGGGCTGTGTCCAGCTTCCTGCTGCTTTTCCCAACTGCTGGAATTAGCTCCTCTCCCCATACTGAGTTTTTGCAGGTAAAGCCTGGCTCAGGTGACATTAGTAGTAGGTACTGCTTGGTTTATGGGTGTGGATGGGACTGATTAATAGCACACCCATATACGTGGAATTCCGTGTGTGTGGAATAACACATAGGTAATGCTTGACATTGGTTAAATGGGAAAATAATGTGGAAAATTTGTGGTTTAATGGCATCTGAGTTCCTGACTTGAGGTCATATGACAAAAAGACTTCTACAGTTTACCTTGGGAATTAAAAAGCAAATGGAAACATGAATACCGAGCTAAACCTTTGACTGATGTGTTTCTTACACTGTAAATGACTGATCTTATCTGGGGAGAAAACCTCCCTAAATGAACATGGATCTGTGTGGACAAGGGTAGCTGCAAGTGAAAATCCCAGGACTGGTTCCTTGGCTTCAGGTGTTGCCCAACCTGCATGTGGAGCTGCCTAGCAGGGGTTTATCCTGTTTTGTTGATGGAAATGGAAGTGATGGCCCTGAAGTTAGGAGCACAGCAAGTGCCCTCAGAGTGATGGAACATGGAATAAGTAGACATACTTAAAGAGCCTTTCTTTTAAAGAAACAGCAAATACGCTTTTACAGGAGAATAAATGCAGAATATTTGGCAGTGGCTCACCATGGAGAAAAACAGCAAGTTCATTTGGTTGGGGACCAAAGGGAGCTGTGTAGATTCAGCACAATTTAACTGCAGGTCAGGCCTGAATTTTCCTTTTCCTGCTGCACGTCCCTGTTTTCCACCGCACACATAAAATATTATTACTGCAAACTGCATGTCCCCACACAGCCCCTCCACATCCACCACACACTATAAATCTTAGGTTTTCTGCTTTCTTTCTCTTCCAGGACAGTGGCCCTGCCCAGAGCAGGAGGTCGCTTCCCCATGGATCTGGGGGCAGCCTCATGGACAACAAGCAGATGCTGAACGTGCAGCATCACCAACCAACCCGGCTCTATGCGAACAACAGCTCTGAGTCGGTGCTTCCAGGCCAGCTGAGTGGACTCCACATCACTCCCACCCACAGGTAGGACCAGGGCAGGGCTTGTGCTCTGTGTCTGCTGCTGTTCCCGCAAACTCTGGTTCAGGGAGTGCGCAGAGGCTGTGGTGCTCCTGAAGCTCCAGAGATCATGGAATCTTAAGACTCATTTCAGTTGGAAAGACCTTCAAGATCTTCCTCTCTAACCATTGACCTAATTCTGCCAAGTCCATCAAGATGCTGGGCTGGATCGCTGCTCTGTTGGTCAAGTGTAGGTGGGAGGAAAAAAAGAAACTAACCAAATAAGCAAAACAAAGCAAAAAAAAAAAAAAAAGGAATTGGAAACACCAATTTCTGAACAAAATGGCCACATCTACATAGGTAGCAACTGCAACATTGAATTGAAGCTTGTGATGCTGGAGCAATGCTCAGGTATGCATCTTGGTGAAGGTGCTCCTTCTCCAGATCTCTGTTAAGACCCTTCTGTTGCTGATGTGAGTAGGTAGATTTGTGGCCCCTGGGTACTGGGATAAATGCTAGGGAAGACAAGAGGAGGAGAGAGATTTAAATTGGATATTAGCAAAAATTTTTCACTAGAAAGGTTGTCAAGCCCTGGCGCAGGCTGCCTGGGGCAATGGTGGAGTCACCATAATTGGAGGAACTTAACAGACATTTGGATGTTTCTCTTAGGGACATGGTTTAGTGGTGGCCTTTGCAGTGCTGGAGGAATGGTTTGGCTTGATGATCTTAGAGGGCTTTTCTAACCTAAACAATTTCATGGCTCTGTGAGTGTCACAGACAAAAATACACTGTTTTTTCAAAGTGTATATGCAGGGCAGGATGGTGGGTGCTGCCCTCCTAGGAGTTGGGATCACCTTGCCACAGACCCAGGAGCCAACACTTGCCCTGGAAGCTGGAGATATTGGCTGAAAAGATGAGCTCGAGTAACTGGGATGTTTATAAGTGTCACATCTGCTCAGTGCAGCTGTCCGGGAGGCTGAGGAATAAATAATGCTCCTAGGGAAGAAAAGGCTTTTGTGTAGCCAAGAATGGTTTGGGTGGATAACTCAGACTTTGAGACAAGCCAGGTTGTGGGCTGGGATGCTTTCACATGGCTTATGAGGATCTTGATTTATGTTCCTCCAAACCGGCAAAATATCCTGCAAGAAAGTCATGTCTGCATCATATACAAAGAGAGTTTCTTTTCAGCTCGGGAGCTCTGTGTCTGCATGAATCTGTATTTCAGTGATGGTGCAAGCCAGCTTATCCCGTGTGCTGTTCTGGGAGAGTTAATGAATTTGGAAAGAAGAGAACTGCACAAAAAATACAGAGAACAAAATCGTGTTATCTGCAAGTGAGCCGAAAGTCAGGACATTCTCGTGGGTCTTTGAGTAGAATCGGGGCAGGAGTGCATTTTCTTTGAATTGGTGTTTGATGAGGCTGGGCTGGCCAAAACCTGCCCTTTCCCATTGAAAATGTGTGAATTGATGTAGGAGTGAGCCTGTAGCAGGGTAGACAAGCACTTGGAGCGAACTTGCAGGGTTTGGACTGGGTGGGAGTCATTGTTCCATGGCTGTGCCCCAGCATAGCTCAGCCCCACCGCTCAGGCTGGCCCTCACCTCCCGCAGGGACCGGAGCTGCTGGGAAGTCACTACCAGAATATGGAGCTCTGGCTATTCTTTGAAAATGCCTTTTATATGGAGGGGTTTTTTCTCTTTCTTTCTTAGTGAATGTTATTTCTTTTGTTTATTTGTTTAAGCAGACAGGAATATAATACTGGTGGAGAAAATGATCCAGATGATGGCTAAAGTATGTGAAGCTGATGGATTTCAGGGCTCTTGTTATTTTTATTGGTTTTATAATGACCTTGATGATCTTCTCTATAAAAAGGAAGAGGAGCCCCTTCCCCTGGAGCTGTGCTGTGTGTTTGGGTCTCTGGAGCACACCAGCACTTGGATTCAGCTCTTCTCAGCAGGACATTTAAACATGTACCTGAAATATTTTTGATTCCAGACCATGCTTTTCATGTTTTGATATATTGGACTGGAGTAGGGGTTTAAATTTTTATTTGTTGTCTGTGCATCCCAAATGCTCTGCATACAGACCAGGAACAACTCCAGTCTGAAGGCTGGAGGTGGGGGTTACAGGGCAGCCCCAGTGTCCCCCTCCCTGGTGGGGTGGTTTTCTCAGTTAAGCTGTGGGCTGTGCTTGTGATGTACCTACACTAACACCAGCTTCACAAGAGGCACTTGTGGGTGGTGAGGGGTTTTGCTGTCCTGCCTGGCACATGCTCTCCAGATGCCCTTACAAGGGGTGGGTGCATGCCCTGGCCCTGCTTTGTTAATGAAATGCATGGTTTTTTCCATTTTTTCAATAAATTCGGTGGGTGGCAAAGCAATTTACAGCATTTACAAGCAGCTGCCCTCTTTCCTGAAGGCATCTGGTAACTGGGCTAGTCCTCATTGTCTTGCTCAGTTGGAGCCCAACAGGGAACAAGTTTAACCTCCTTGGTTCAGCAGCTGTTCCTGAGCCAGACATACCTCCAGGCAGGGAAACACATGGGAACAGAGGTGCTTCATTGAATCTGTGGGAATGTAGAGATTTCAATACCTGCCTGATGAGTTTACAGTAGCTGTTTCCGTTTGACTTGGGCCTTTCTTTCTTTGCTTTAAACCAGCATTGACCCCGTGAAGTCTCTCCCACGGAACAGAAATGGGATTGATGTGGAATCAGATGTCTACAAGATGCTTCAGGATTATGAAAAGCCCATTTCAGAGCCAAAGCAGTCTGGATCCTTCCGATACTTACAGGGCATGTTGGAGGCTGGTGAGAATGGTAAGGGGGTTGACACACAAGCACCCTCCTGTGAGGAGACCACTGGGATGGCAGGTTTCAAATCAGGGTTTCATGTACTCCGGCTTACCAAATTTTGTGGCTGACTTGAGCACCGTGTGAAAGCTGAATTTGTAACCAGTGTGGCAGCTGTTTTTCTGAGATGGTTTATGAAATGTGATGGCCTTAAGCAGTTGTGTAAGATCACTGTTGGAGAACCTGGTCTGATTAAGTAAATGGCATTTGCATAAGGATGTGAGATGGTCATCAGCAAGGCAGGGATAGAGATCAGGAGCTCTTGGCTCACTTCTCAGGTCTGTCACAGCTTCCTGCCCATGTCGTTAACACATTAAATAATAAGATCCCCAGTCTATAATTTCACCTTCTTTTTATTTGCCTTTCAACCCTAAGTCCATTGGGGCTTTTATGTTCAAATATTTAGTCTTTGCTTTACAGTCATTAGGGCAAGACTTCTCTTTCTGCTTCCTTCCAAGGGCCCATACTCCAATCATGTGAATCCAGGAAGGTTTATTTTATGGGAAAATACCAACTGCTGTAAATCTCATTATGAAGCCGTGAGAGGTAGGGAGCTGGGCTGTTGCACTTCAGTTTCTGTGTATCTAAAGTGTTGGAAAAGTCCATTCTTTGACTAGAAGGATGTTGGTTCTTGCTTCACAAGAAGCACAATTGCAGGTAACTTCTGATCATCATGGAGCTCCACCAGTATTGGTTTCTTAGTGGGACTGAGCCATAATTGCAAAGCATGAGATAGGGTCAACCTCAGAAGCACTGGGTTTAATATTATATTTAATGTTAGTATTACAGCCCCTGGATTGGCAGAAAAACTGATGTTAAATACAGGCCCGAGTTGGACCTTCAAGTCCTTTACCAAGAGCAAGGACAAATCTGCTGCTACCCCAGTCTCCTCGTTAGGAAGAAGCAAATGGGTAGTGACTGTGTTAATCCCAGTTAGTAACGCTGCTGCCTTCCTCCCTTCTCTGTGCCAGGGAAAGGGAACAAAATTCAGGCTTTGCTGGTTTGCTCCTGCCTCCCCCTGCATCCCGCAGCCCTGGGCTGGCAGGAACCCAGTGCTAGGAGGAAGGGAGAAAGAAACGGCTGTAGACTGGGGGAATGGGGATCAAAGGGGTGCCAGCACAAGTCCCCACATCCTGGGACTGTCCAGCCAGTCCTGGATGTGTGCTCATCAGCATTCTCTTGGCACTAACCCATCACCAGTGCCACACCACCTGTTCAACTGTTGCCTAAGAGGCTGCTGTTGGGTACTAGCCAGCATGGGACAGGCTGGAGCAGTCACTGTCACCTCCTGAGCTCTACCATCCTCCCTCTCCCTCTGGCTGGTGTGGAGGGGATGTGTGACTGCCTGCAGGCACAGCCTCACTCATGCCTTGGTCATTACAACGCTGTTTATTTCACAAAGGATGAGAAATTAAGTGAAAAGTATCTCTGCTTGGCATGAAGCTCTGTGATGTTCCAGCACATTTTCAATCTCAAGTGTTCCTGCTGGGTTTGTTTTACAGCTGCCACCCCTGCTCCTTTTTCCTTAAGCCTAAAATTACACATTTTGACCTGAGCCTGCTCTGCGCTGTCCTTTTAAAGTCAAGCTCTCCTCTCCTGAGGAGCTGACTGTCTTGGAAAACAACCTGTTTTATATGGAATATGTTTCAACTGAAAGCATTTTAGCCCTATCCCATACCCTTAGGGAGCAATGCTTTGTGCTGAGGTGGAGGCTGGAGGAATGGCAGTGCCCACCTTCATAGGCACCCGTGTCCCAGGAAGGACAAACACTCCAGCCATAACAGAGATGGCATGGTTAAGGTTGTGGAGTTAAAGCATTTTGCTACCTTGCTGAAGACCATAAATCACTGTGAGACTGGGCTGGTAAATAAAAGGAAATGATCCACAGTTCAGGAAGATGGGAAGCAGCCTTCTCTGCAGGGTTCTTTTTGCTGTAAAATCCTTTTCCCCCCTTGTTTCCTTTTTTAAGCAGCTTATCCAAGCACTCTGCATGAGAGGCAGTGACAGCTTAACTGTTAAATGTTGGCAGATGAGCGTGTCTCGTCCAAGCACGCTGTGTCTCACGCTGGGGGAAGCCAACAGCTTGAGCAGTTGTTTCAGTTCATTCCCAGCAAGGCAGCAGAAGGATTCAAACAAGGGGCTTGGCTGGAGCCAGCTGAGTGCTGGGGGAACTCCTGGGGTGGAGTAGCCCTGCTCTGCTCTTGGGGAGGCACTCTTGCATGTATCAAAGCTCTTGGCATTGCCAAACACTGCATTGTGTTTTGGGGAAGTGGGATCTGGTGGGAAGTTGGTCCTTTTGGTTTCACGCTCTTGGCTGCAACTGCTGGCAGTGTTCGCCGCCGTGTCAGAGCCATGGCTGGAGAGGGGGCTGTGGTGTGAAGGTGCCTGTGCACCCCAGGGGATGAGTCAGGTGTGCACTTTCCTTCCTGTCTGGGCCCAGGACAATAAGCACTCCTGAGTCACACTGGAGGGGGGAGCAGGGGTGTCTCCATGGACGGAAGCTTTTCCGAGCAATGCCCTTCAAAATGTATCTATCATGTGACCCTGCCCGGGGTCAGTGAGCACCCAGCAGTGATGATGCATTGGCTCCAGGTACTAAAAGTTCCCTTTAGGAAAGGCAGAGATGTTCCTGGAGCTGTGGGAGGCACTTGCACTGGATTTTGCTCTGAAGCTGCCAAAACTGGCACAGAGCATGTGCAAATAGCTCAGTCAGAAAGTGCTTGCGCCCTACTGAGACCTTCTGGGCATCAGGGCTTGAAGAACATGTTTACAATGGACCCTGGACTGAAACACCTTGGGAACTCAGAGAGTGTGGCAGATTGGAACTCTGGAGAATGACTTGTTCATCCAAGAGCTCCTCTGCTGCTTTTCCAGACTGTGAGCCAAATAGTCCTTCTTCATGAGCTTTTCCTTTCTATGAACTTAGGCCATCATGGAGGAACCATAGATCGATATATGCCAAACAGACCAGTCAGTTATCAGCCGTGGAAAACCATCCAGTCAATACTGGAAGCTTTTAAGTATCCCAGGGGCTGGCAAGAAGTTGTTGATGTTGTCCAGAATCCGATGGCAGATGGTAGATGGTCTGTAGGGAGTCGGGGCAGCAACACTGAAAACTCTGCTATGATTTTGTTCATATGCATGAAATTTTCATTGGTTCCTTTCCCATTGTTGGACCTTCACGAAAGGAGGCCTGGTGTCTCAGAAGACCTTATCTTGTATCACAATATTTTCGTTTAGATTATTTGAGTTTAAATGCATGCTCTAGGAAAAAAAGTACGTGTGATTCTGTTATTGTTTGGTTCAGTTTGCCTCATTCTCTGAAAGGCTTTCATCTCCATCTCCTTGACTGATAGTGGATCTGCCAAGTGTACCTAAAATGTTGGTGTGATGGAACCTCTTTTTTTTTTTCTTTTTTCTTTTTTTTTGTTTTTCCAAGCTCTTCACTGTTTATTATTCTTAACTCAGTAAGTAGTATTACAGAAAAATTAACCACACATCTCTAGATCACAGCTGCTTTGTATTTTGACAAGGTCCATGTCTATTGAGCTGGTGCTGTGCTGGAACTTCCATGAAAGCTGCAGATCCTGTTATGACAGGCAGAGACTCATTTGACTCCTTAAGGGAAAAGGGGGGAAAAAAAAAAAGGAAGAGAAAAGGAAGAGGAAAAAAAACAGCCCTGAGAGGCCAAGTTTTCCAACTGTGTCTTTATAATTCTTGGCAGGTGAAAAACTCGACAAACTGAGCAACCCCCGAAACATCAAGCCGCCAGTGCCAAAGCTCGGTGGTCCCATGTCTGGGCTGCAGATGCTTCCCGAGTGCACCCGCTGTGGGAACGGGATTGTGTAAGTGTCTTGCCTCACCAAAGCCCCCTGTGCAGTGGGGACGGTGACACTGGGACAAGGCTGGGTTGGGTCCTGCCAGGCACATGGGTTAGAATTTATAGAATACATTGAATCCCTTTCTGGCTTTTTTTTCTAACCATATCTAAACCTGAGCAATACGGTTTGGATTCCCCCTTTTAAGGGAATCTCGCAAGGGATGATTTATGGGATGGTTTGTGCCCTTCTTGTCATAGTAGCTGCCCAGGGATGAGGAACAGCACCACAGCACCGGCACTCCTTCGCTGCCTTACAGTGGTTGGGGGGAGAAATACCTTGAGTGTTGAGAAGAAGAGAGCTGTGGGTTAGTTTTGTTTGTTTGTTGAAGAGTTACTTTCACAGATGGATGTTTATTTCAGAAAGTTTTTCTGTTTTGTTCTGTTGTAATTTATGAACTATTGTAATTTATGTTTTGCTGTAATTTACATCCTGCTCAAGCCAGATTTGCTGGCTGAGTGTGAGCTGTGCAAATGACTGTAACCGTGTTCTTGCTGGTGCTGTGAGTTGAGGGTCTCTGCTCCACAAGTCATACTGCCTGTGAGTGCACAGCCCCAGTCCTTGCAGGATGCTGGCTCCTGATTTTCAGATCCAGGCTGAGTGTAGATATTTAGGGCTCTGCTTTGCATCGAGCTGTGGAGCAATGCTGCTGGATGTGGAGCATCCATTACTACAGAAGCATAGTGAAGCCACACCTGGAGTGAGGTGGCAGCTTAGGGTGGGCTGAGATGTTGGGATGAGAACCCCTGATAACACCCCTACAGGTCCCTGCATGCTGCTTTCCTCCACCTACTCTGTTTTACTTGAGGCAGCAGGAAAAGCTGTTTGTGCTCATTATTTCTCCACCTCACTTGAGCTTTCCCCATCTCTCCCAGGGGCACCATCGTCAAGGCTCGGGACAAGCTCTACCACCCTGAGTGCTTCATGTGTGATGACTGTGGCCTCAACCTGAAGCAGAGAGGGTATTTCTTCATTGAGGAGCAGCTGTACTGCGAGACGCACGCCAAGGAGAGGGTTAAGCCCCCCGAGGGATATGACGTGGTGGCTGTTTATCCAAACGCTAAAGTTGAACTCGTCTAAGCCTGGGCTGTGCTCCGGAGAGGTCGGGTGGCCGTGTGCCCACCCACGTCCTCCCGCCAGCTGCGAGCAGTGGGGCTGTAATCAACCCCGACTGCCAAAACCCAAGCCAAAATGCCTTTTCCTAGATAAAACCATTTACACTTGGGATCTCCGGGGAATGGTGTTGAAAGCATTCAAACAGGTTTTTCCCTTCTTTTTGACACTCTGCTTTTTGCTGTGTTGGGTTATTAGTCTGTGCTATAATCTTATCCAAGATCTGTGTAAATATTGATTAATTCTCTACTCTGTTTCATATAAAACCTGTATTCCTTTTTTTTCTTTTTTTTTGTGCCCTCCTCCTACTGAAGATGTTTTAGAAGATGTTTTAAAAGCTCGAAGAAAATAAGGCACTTTAACAAAAGAAGCTGTCTCTTAATTCCTGACCCCAATCTTCTGTCCTGTGGCTGCCCCAGTGATTAAAAACCAATCCCTGAGAGTCAGGATAATACCAGGGGGTTCCTCACTCAGCTGCATCCCAGCAGATGTGCCAAGAAAGGGTACTCTCTTCAAGCAGTAGTTATAATGGAACTCCCTGGACCAGGGTGGTGCAGTTTCAGGTTGACACGGACTGATTTGAGTTCCCCAAGAGATCTCCACACTGAACATGTGATGAGGCTTTTTTCTTCCTTCTTCTACTCCAAATTCAATTTTTCTGTCATCTAATCACTCAAGCGCACCTTGAAGGACACTGCAGTAGTCTGGAGCACCCTTTGATTATCCCCACCTCCTACACTTGTGCCCACAGATGCCTTTGCTTTGGCCGTTGTGACTATTCCCCAGTTTTTGCTATAATTTTGCAGTCCTTTATTTCTAGATCCTCAGACTGCTGCTATCTGGGTCTGCCTCCCAGCAGGGAGGAGGTGATAAAATCCCTCCAGGCACTTTGGCAATAACTGGAGGTTGGGTGAGCCCAAGTCCCAGGGCAGCAGGATTGGATTTATACCCATCTCCCAAGGCGGTGCTTTCAGCCAGGTCCATCATCCACTTTATTTGACAGGGAAATGATTTTGTAGATCTTGAAATGTTGCTTTGTTAGAGAAATGTGGTTTTCCTCATGTTAGTACTTGGAGGAAGGAGAGAAGAGAGAGAGTTGAGTTGCTCAGCTGCTGGGTACTGCTATGCAAGGTGATGGGAGCTGTGTCTTTGGTACCACGAGGTTACTTCTGCTTTGCAACAGCCTCACTCCTTTTTCTCCTCACTTTGAGAGAGGAGGGATGTGGGGGAGAAAAAGAAAATGCTTGTGCTTGCTTTCCTTCCATGGAAAAGGAAAATAAGAAATGGGGTGATGGGCAAAGCACCCCTTACCCTCTTGGCTCTCCATAAGAGGGAAAACTGGAGGTGGGTTGGGAGCATGATCCTAGTTGGGGCTGACCAGGTAATTTCTTCCTACAGGTTCTGCACCCCAGAACGGATTTTAGGGTGTTACTGGTCTCCATCTAGACCTCTTGATGCAGTGCCTTATAGAGATGCAGCAGCTCCTGCCTCGTGCCCCACAGCCTCCCAGCAGCCCCAGGCTCCCTCCAGCTGGGTACCACAGGGATGCTGGCTGTGTGCATTCCTGCTAGCAGCAGGACATCCACCTCCCCCTCCTTCTGCCTTCAGCATTTTTAAATTATTAAAGTACAAGAAACATGGAAATTTTTATCACAGTGCTGAACCATGTTTTTCTTTTTTTTTCCATGGCCTTGCTTGGTCAGTTGGACCCACTGAAGGGGAATCTTTGGGACAAGTGTAAATGAGGTGACTAATGGTGATCAGGTGGGAAGCATTACTGCCCCGGTTTGCAGGCTCTGCTTGGAGCTACTTAGGTTGCCCTTGTCAGAAACATTTATTCTGAATTCCTCTGTTATCCTTACACACTGCTGGTTCGAGCTCTGGTGCCTGTAGCTTGAGAGTTCAGGCTTCACCCAAATCCAGGATTGAATACAGCTTCGCTGCGTGATGGAAAACCCAACATGAATGGCACAGGGTGCCTTTCCCCCTTTTCCAGGTAAACATTTGAACCTGCCGGTGGTGCTGTTTATCACTCCCTGGGGCTCTTGTCCCCATTTGACTCCACCTGCA
This sequence comes from Dryoscopus gambensis, assembly GCA_013389985.1. NCBI lineage: Eukaryota > Metazoa > Chordata > Aves > Passeriformes > Malaconotidae > Dryoscopus > Dryoscopus gambensis. Next base: position 33,822 of record WEIT01015929.1, on the reverse strand, counting down.
TGGTGGCCATGTCCTGCAGGAGGCCAGGAGTCTGTAGCCCTGATACAGGGAACACCAAAAAGTTCCTAAGTTGGTTCATTGCCCTCATTTTAAACACCCAGCTGAGCCAGGGCACCCTTGGTGGTCTTGCTTGGCTGCCACACCAGTACAGCACTGGGAGTGCGGGCATGGAGCTGCTCTTTTAATTTGATCCCAAGTTCCCTCAAATCAATATTTCCACATGGCCTCTCATGATACCCTTTCTTAGAAGTAATCAATTCACTTGATCCCCCTGCAGAGCTTGGAGCTGCCTCACACAGGCCCCATCCCAGGGCACATGGTTTCCTGGCTTCAGGCCACCCCATTCCTGTTGTGAGGCTTGCAGGAACAGCCACAGACACCTTCTGTGTCACCAGATAATGCTGTTAAACTCTGTGAAATATGGGGAGGATGCTGTTTGTATGAAACAAAAAATAAAATTGTATTATGGGTTTTGTCTCACATCACTTGGCCTTTGCCTGGTCTGTACGTGTGGGGTTCCCCTGGCATCCAGGTGAGAAGGACACTGGATAAACTTCAAAAAGCATCTTGGAGATATGAATTGCATCTCCATGCAAATTGCAAATGTGAATTGCTTTTCACATTTCATTGAGAGCTTGTTTGAGATTTGGCCTGTGTTTTGGGGGGAGTTGGTAAGGGGTTTTTTAAACTTGAGACCTTCCTGGGATCCTACATCCTATCAGGTATGGAGATGGGAAAGGCCACTGTGTCTCTTCTTGTTATGTGATCCCCCACTGGTGCCTGGCTCGTCTCCACCAGTGTGACCCAGCTCATCCTGTGAGGGTCCAGAGCTTTGCTGCATCTGCCCCTGCACAAGGCCAATGAATCAGTGGTTTTGGTGATGTTTGACCAGCCACCGTGACACTCCAAGGGAACCTTCTCCCACAGCTCTGCAGTGCTGGGGGTGCTACTGCTGTCACTGCTGGAGTGATCTGGGCCTTCTTCCCACGGAGGGGTTATTGCTGTCCCTTGGAGTACAGTACCACTGGGTGGTGGGAGTGGGAGGCAAGGGCAGGCTGCGGTTAGCAGCTGTGTCAGAGGGATGTTTGCTTCTGTAGCTCAGTCTCGATGGGTCTGGTTTTAAAAGTTGATTGGATTCGAGGTGAGGGTGTATGGGAAAGTCAGAAGGGATATGAGGTAATATGCCTCCAATATTTAACCTAAAAGGTTTTATTTGGCAAGTGTTTATATATGGAAATTGTTGTCCGTATGTGCCTAAAACATTGAAAAGACAAAATCTCTGAGGATCTGTATGTGGAGGAAAGGTTTCCTTAGTGTGGGTCTGTGTAACTCCATGTCTAATTGGTGCACATATTCAAATAATTAACATGCTTATGACTCTCCAATTAGTGGTTTTTCTGTTCACCCTTGGATGCACACGTGTTGGATGTGTTTCTGTGGTTTGGCCACCACCATCCCTGGCCTCTGCCTCTGCCCTGGGCATTAATGCTGGGGGGCTTCAGCCCCTTGGGGTGATCCTCACTGTGAGACTGAGGGGTACAGAGAGCCTGGGCAGCACTGGGGCCCCCCAGACCCTCTGCTGCCCACACAGCTACTCTGACCAGCCCAACACCGGGAGCCTCCTCTCTTTGGGAAAAAAAGAGGCGTAAGCTCCACCGTGATGAAGCGCAGCATTTATTAACTAAATGAGGTGGGACCAGGGCCAGACTGATTCAAGTTTTAGTCATTTAACTTTTTCCATGTATCATCATTAAAGTTTTCTACTTAGCCAGGCATTATTTCCACCACCACACCCCTGTTCTGCTGCAGCTTTTGTTTGGAGTGGTTTAACTTTGCTTTTGTTACTGCCTGTCTGCCCAAGGGACTCAAAAAATCTCAGTTTGTCCATTTCTCTGAGGGTAAGTGTCCTGTGCCGTAGGAGGGAGATTGAGGGAAAGAGGCTCTTTGGAAAAGTTCCCTCTCTTCCCTTTCTCATATGTGAAAGAAGCTATCTTAATTACTTTAGGGAGGAAAAAAATCTCCCCTACACATACAGTAAAACCCAGAAAACTGCTCCTGATTCTAAGGAGACTTACCTGCAAGTTGTTTTGCTTTTGTTTCTCCCCAGCAAACACTCTCAGAGCTCTTCCAGCCCAGGAGCAGCTTCTCCACCGGGACATTTAAATCTTCTGAATTTTTAAGTAGTCCTAAAGCAGTTCCTTTTGCAGGGAGCCCAGTGGGGAGGACCTGGGCTGGGGCCAGTACTGCTTTCAGGGCGGTTGATGTGCGCAGCGTCACACTTAACTCTGCAAAGATACTGCTCAAGCCTGGTTCAGGCTTTTGGCTTTATTAATAACTGTTTTCTGAAGAAACACCTTAGTTCTTCACTCCCAAACCTTAAGGGTTCCAGGAGGCCAGTGATGAGTGTGTCCTCCCCAAACTGATGGACTCTGAGGAGATGCAGGCTGCTGGCACTGTGGGACCATGGGTTGGGAGGACTTGGGCTCACCAGTGGGACATGGACACCATCACTGGAAAATCCGGCTGGAGGGGCTCTCGGGAGGCCACCCACTCTTTGCCCCTGTCCCCAGGCAGCACCAGCCACCCATGACCCACCCAAGAGGTGTCTAATCTGTCCTTAGAATGGAGAATCCCAGCTCCCCAGGCAACATGTCCCTGGGGCTTTCCCAGCATCTGGGGGAGTGCAGGAGATGTAAAGGAGGGCATTGGATGCATGATGTGCAGAGGAATGTATGGGATGTGTAGGGGAGATAACGGTAAATGGGTGTGCCTGGGCTGCAGGGGGCTATAAAGGATGTGTGGGGGTAGATGAGGGGCAGATGGGCTGCAGGGGTCTATAAAGGATGTGGGGAGTGGATGAGGGGCAGAGGAGCTGTCTGGGTGCAGGGCCATGGGGTATGGTAGAGCTCCCTCCGGGCGCTATGCTGTCTCCTGCTCCATCTAGTGATGAAAACTGAAATAGCCAGCGGCTTCGAGCAGGATGGGACAAGAGCCAGCTCTGTGAGGAGTCCCGGCGTGGTGGGGAGGTTCCCGAGCGCGAACATCTAAATCCACCCAGAGAGCAGCGCTTCGGGAAACCTCGGGCAATGATCGCTCCGGGAGAGGTCTTTTTACAACGCAGTGATGGGTGTGAGCATCTCGTCTCTTCTCTGGCAAAACCTCCGGCGATTCCTTGCTCTTAGGCAGCCCTGACCCATGTCACTGAGCTCTGACCCAAAGGCTGGGGGCCAGGGAAGCAGGACGTATTTGCCTCGATGCACGTGCTCCTGCTGCAGAGGAAGTGTGTGCTGGTCCCCACCAGGGCCAAAGCAATGTCTCTTCCCTGGCGGGAGCGACATTGCACCACGGAAAATACTGAAGTCCTTCGTGTGGTGGGTAGCCTTGGGAAAGCTGACTGCTCTTGAGTAGGTGGGCTTTGGGAGGGTTTATCCCAAATCCTCACACATGTGCTAAAGACAGGCATCCTTCTTCCATCTCTTTTACAGGATTCCTACCACAAATAAGATGAAAAATCATTCATACCAAATGCTTGTCTGCTGGGCTCTGCTTAGGAAGAGAGAAGTTCATTCACCACTGACAGGAACGGGAAGTGATGGCCATAATGCCCCTAAGAGCTCCAAGCCCCACAAGTTGGATTCAAGTGAGCATCAGGCAACTCCTGGCGCTGCTCCAGGGGTACTTGCACTATACTGCTGAGAGAGCAGAAAGGCTGAGATAAGTCAATAGCCTTTTTAAAGGCTGCCAAAGATAACTTTTTCCCAGATGCTATTGGTCCAGTGGGATGTGACCCTGATAGATGTGATCACCAACTCCAGGGCAGGCAGCAGGCAAGCAGGAGGGCAAGGCCAGGGCTTTGGGCAGAGCAGGGCTGTACCACACTCCAGCAGGGTGGCACCGGAGCTCCAGCCTGTGGCACAAAGCCCCTCAGAGGACACATACAAAATGCGTCTTGCTTTGCCTTGTTGATAAGCAAGTTTCCACATGATCCAAGTGCTATGCAATCCACAAAACTCTAAATTCTCATGTGCTTTCTAACTGCCAGCTGTCAAGGTGGCTACTGGGAGGATGGCACAGCTGTCCCACAACAGGAGAGGATCCCTTCAAAGGAGTTTTGCCCTAGCAGAAAAAGCAGAGCTGCTGTGAGCAGTACCACCCCCCTCTGGAGCAGAGCAGGAGCTCTGATGCCAGCAGTGGCACAGTGTCACACTGGGTGAGGGTAATGTGACTGCACTGGGCTGCTCCACAGCTGCTGGCAGCTTCCTGCTTCCACAAGAACCAAGTGCCTGCACCAGAGGTGGTGTCTCAGCCATTCAAAGATTTGTTCCATCTTCCCCTATAATGAAGTATTCCTTTGCTGTGCTGGCTCCTTGGCGTCTGATTTCAGTTTACAGGAGTCTCCCTGACCTTATTTCCCACACATTGCTCTTCATCTAATAGCTGAAAGTGTGTTTTATAAAGCTGTGGTAAAATCATAGAATTGTTTTGGTGGAAAAAAGCCCCCAGCACTACCAAGCCCACCACTAAACCATGTCACCAAGCCCCGTATCTTCATGTGTGTTAAATCCCTCCAGGGATGCTGACTCCAGCGTCACGCCCGTGCCAGTGTCATGAACACATTTTCCCTAATATCCAACCTAAACCTCCCTGGTGCAACATAAGGCTGTTTCCTCTCATCCTATTGCTTGTTCCATGGGAGAAGAGACCAACCCCCACCTCACTTCCTCCTCTTTTCAGGGAGTTGTAGAGAGCAAGAAGATCCCCACTGAGCCTCCCATACTCCAGAGCCCCTCCTGCTCCCTCAGCTGCTCCTCGTCAGAATTATGCTCCAGCTCCTTCTGCAGCTCCGTTGCCCTTCTCTGGACACATGCTCTGACCTCTTTCAGAAGGGTCAGGTGGAAGAACAATGACTGGTTCTTCCCCTGCAGTGAATTTGCTCCACAACTGTCCAAGCCATTCACTGGTCACTGTTCCCATGTGGTTTTCATAATCTTCGTGCTTGGGTTAAAGCATCCTGGATGCTGGATCACAAGTGGGGTTTGCAAACTGGGGAGCACCCAGCAAAAACTCTGGGCTATGGTGATTGCAGCAGGAAGTTGTGGTGCTGTGGCAGAGCTGGTGTCTTAGGTTACAATGTAAGATGAACCCAAAAGTAAGTATTCTATCACCATGTGTTAAAACCAGGTGGGGCAGTGTTCTTTATCTCTTTTCCATGACAACATCCCTGATAACTCCCTCTGGAGAGATATTTTTCTGTTAATGGGCCATCAAGCCTCACTGCATGACTCATAAAGTTACATCATCCAATTGTGAGATGCTCTGCCCAGGGGGAGGAAACAAGCATTCCTACCTGGATATAATCTGAGGTTTGGAACAGCACACTCAGCCCTTACCTACTAGGTTCCCAGAGGACAAGAGCTACATAACCACTAGTGGACCTTCAGAGGAAGACCAGGTGCTTCTACAGGATCACCGCTTCAACAGAACCACATCTATCACTTCAGGAGGACTGCAGCCACCATTTAATCAGACTGCTACCACCACCCTGACCGACAGGGTGTCAGGTTGTACTCTGTCAGTGTTTCTGTACTACTGCATTTATTTTTAATTGTCCTATTAAATTGTAGTTCTGATTTCGAGTCTCTCACTGGTTTGCTTTCGAACTAGTACAGCTGGCTAGAACACAAGGGATTTCTATAACTGCTAATTTATGCAGGTTCACAATATAAGAGAAAACCCTGTGGTGTTTTCATGTCAGACACGTGAAATTTTAATGTGTTAAGGATGCATCTACAAACCAGATAAACCTAAGCACATCATCTACTACTTACTGAGTCCATGCCTACCACTTACTTTTGATATGCTAAATTTGCAGCCTAACCACAGGTATTTCTGAGCACTGCAAATTAGTCCTCTGTAATAAATTACCATGACTGAATAATTACTAAGATTGCATTAACATTAATGCTTAAGACAATACACTCCACATCCCTGCTTTCCCCATGGGAGGAGGCACGCATTTCATTTCTTTACTATGGTTCTTGCACAGCCCCAGGGCAGGGCAGGTGGAGGGCTGCTGCCTGCTGCTGCCTGCTGCTGCCTGGGAACTCCTGATCTGTTCCAACTGGCCCCCACCCTGCTCTTATCTCTGGGGACAGCTTAGACTGTTCAGTAGCCCAGGCCCGGTATGAGGATGTCCTCTCCAAACAGGAGATAATCTGAATCTTTACATGGCATGGGTTCTTCATCCCACATCCGAAGCAGCAGCAGATCGCTGCCTGGCCCGATGAATGTTGCCATCTGCTTCTCCTCCCCAAGCACCGCTGAGCCATCGCTCCCACTCCGTGCTTCCTTCCCATACTCCCACGTCACCCTCTGTGATCTCTGCTGGAACAATGCTTTCCAGCCTGCCCTCGCCCATGGCCGGCACGGGAATCCTCGTCTGGGCACAGCCCGACACGAGCGCCCGGCTCACACCTCCAGGGAGCCTTATTGTCCGAGCAGGGCAAGCACCGTGCTTGTTATAGACACCAGCGGATTTCTGAGTGCCCCCTGAGTTATTTCAGAAGATGACAGCATTGTTCAGATTTCTGAAATGGCTTTGACAGCTATCCACGTATCCGACTGCAGGCAAAGTCAGAGTCACGTGTAGAGCAGGAATAGTAAATGGATAGAAGATGGGAATATAAAAAGCTCCTTTCCCGAGGCCAGAGCTGCTGCAGGCTCCTTGAGCAGACATTGCTGACCTTGTCTGTTGCCGAGGGTAAACGCTGCTGGGAAAAAGCATGGGGCTGCATTAGGGACAGGATTTCAGGGACTGTGAGAGCGTTAGATTCCTAAAGCTGTGTCTGATCCTTGTTTTCCTCTGTGCCAGTGTAGGAGGGTTCACATTACTGCCGTCTCTACGTTTCGTGGGATGATCCGGGGAGAGAGACCCCTCCGGCCCCGGCAGCCCCGCCAGGTCCCAGCTGATGGCTCGCTGTTCCAGTTCCCAGTCCATTAACTGTTTTCGTGATGCCCGGTTGTGTCCCACTCCCGCGGGGATGGTACGATGCCGTGCCTCCATCTTGCAGCAGCAACACAGGGGGTAGCCAGTTTTGGGTCCTCGAATGAAAGGATTCGGGGCTCGGGGAAGGCTGGGGGCGGCGGGGGCTTTC
>WEIT01015929.1:0-26142 GCA_013389985.1 Dryoscopus gambensis | reverse complement strand
GGCAGGAGGCGCCGAGCCGCTGCCGCCGCTACCGCCTGGCCGCGCTTGCCAACTTCTCGGCGCTGGGGCTGCGACCCGGCTCCGACGTGCAGCTGGAGGCGCTGGAGCAGGAGCCGTGCCTGGACGGCTGGGAGTACAGCCGCGATGTCTATCGCTCCACCATCGTCACCGAGGTGCGCGGCCGCGGTGACACCCCTACCCCAGACTGTGCCGGGGCCGGGGCCTGTCATTCTGCCTGCGGGAGGGCGAACAGGGAGCAGGAACCAGCGGGTGAAGTGCCTGTGGGAAAGGGTCCGGGTGGGCACGATGCTGCGAGGAGCGGGAGGGATGCGAGGGGTAAAGGTTGCCGAAGGAGCTGCCCGCCGTCGCCATCCCAGCTGTGTTTTCCAGCTTGTTTTACTCGGAGACAGGCTTGTATGGAGGGGGAGACAGAGGCTGAAGATAGAAGCCCGGTGATTTCCTCCTGCCACAGGCTGACCATCCCGGTAAACTTTCTATGATTGCTCGTCCTCAGTGCAGCTTTGAATGGGGACATGGACACGTTCAGGTAAACACACACCCAGCCTAGCTGGGGCTAGAGCAGAGTGGACCCTCGCTGGCCCCGCATCCTGGAATGCCAGTGGCTGCCGTGGCCGTCAGCGCTGGGATTGGTGCGAGGCAAGTGCCGTGGTCACTCCTGCGGGAACCTGACCTGGCTGCAGCCAGGCTGTCCGGTCGCTTTGTAAGGCTCTGCAGTGGCAGAGCATTGTGTGGGAACAGTAGCGGTGCCGGGTCATGTAAGCACTTGTTTGGGTCTTTTGGCCGTGCCATGGTGTGGTGGCAGGGACATGCTCTTATGTAACGCTGGCACGAAGTGTGAGCTCCGTTAGAGAAGGAAAATGATTCCTCTGACGCTGTAGGAGTGCTGCTGCTGTTCTGCGTTGTGTAAGGGGTTTCAGGGAATAACGGGCTCACCCTCACGCCAGGCAGTGGCAGCTGGCAGGCTCCGCGATCCTTCAGCCGAGCGTGCACCAGGTAGCCAAGGGCCACCGTCCTCATGCACTGATGGCTCACCCTCGGGGTTCATGACAGGGAATGGGTGTGGAACCCTCCTCACGAGTCCCTGTGACTCAGCAGCAACATCTGCCACCAAAAAAAAACATCGAAGGATGGCACAGCCAGGAAATGTTCTGATGATGAGGCGAGGGGTCTGTGCTCGGAGGACACAGGAGGAGGGTCTGTGCTAGGGGTGTGCAGACATGGGCTCAGCCACAGGTCACACAGGCAGGATGTGGGCAGGGGAAAAGTCACTGGCACACATGACACTTGCCATTTGTGCTGGCCGTTGTACTCAGTTGCTGGAGATCTCTCACAATATCAAATCAAGGCAGGGATGTATGGGAAGCTTGCCCTGCTCCTGGCCATTGGCAAACTGAAGCAGCAGCCTGTGCTGCCCACTTGCCCAGCTGTAACCCACGGGCTGGCACGGCTGTGTGGTGGGTGCCTGGTGCAGACAATGCCACTCTCACTGCCAGAGGGAGGTCAGTTTATCCTGGGGTGCCTATGAACTTGTCATCTCTGTTTTGGAGTCAGTGCTTGCTCTGGGAGAGGCAGTAAATGAAGCAAAAGGAGAAGAAATGTGGTTCTTCTTAATGAACAGTAAATAATTTATGTTGGCAGATGCCAAACAGAGCATTCTGTGCAGGATTCGGATGGGACGCAGCAGTGGGGTTTGCCACGGGGCCTGGGGCATGTCAGAGAGGCAATAGCACATTCAGAGATGGAAACCAAGTGCCAGGGTCCCATCTGTAAGCCAGATGGAAAAGAAGGATACTTGTTTTGTTTCAAAATTGTCATGGACATTTGGAAAAAATGCAGAATTTGGTTTCAAAACAAGGAAAACAGGCGCTGATGAAATGCTGGAAAGAGGCAGTTTAGATAAATTTGAGATGCTTACTTTTGTACCCAACATTTTTCTCTGTATTAGAAAGACAAGCCAGGACATGCCATCAGAAGAGCTCAGTGAAGAAACAGCTTCAGTTCAAGAACTCAGTTGAAGAGCAGAACTTGATGGTACAGGATTAAGCACTGGAGACTTCATTTGATTCATTCAGTTGCATTAAATCCTGTTGTTATTGCTACTTGAAGGGAAGTGGGAGATGCCAGCTCAGCACCTGTGTTATTTGGTCTGTTGTGAGGACATGCTTAACTCTGGGAACAGAGAGTTCCAGACTGAGTCATTAGCATGGTCTTAAAATGGAGATGATTGGGAAAAGTCAGTGTGTCCACAGGTGATCACTGGGCCAGGATGATGTAAGAAAGGGGCTGTAAGTGTAATGGTGAGCGAGTGGAAATGTGAATCATTGTGGGGTCAAGAGTGATCCCTTGGCTGAGATGAAGGGGCTGCAGGGTTTCCTTTTCCTCTTGGCAGGCTCCTGGGGTCTGTTACATAGGTATTCTTTTCTGGAACTTAATCTACTTCTCTTTTACTTCCAGGTAATGATGCTCAGATCAAACATGAATTAGAGGCTCAAGGACAAGCACCTGTTTTGCCCTTAGGAGCAGGCATTAGGATCTGGTTAGTTCCCTTGAGCCAGGTTGTCACCCAGCACCACTCCCTGGGGACACACTGAGCTGCTCTCTACCACTAGGGCATGGCATGTACCCCAGAAACCACTTCGAGGCCCCTGCAAAGGGCAGAGTGAGCGCCAGAGGCTCTGCTGGGGCTGCTGGTCTGTCACCTGTGTCATCCTGCTCAGTCCCTGTCCCAGCCCTGGCACTGATGTTAGTGAAGGCAGAAACCAGAAGCTTTTGGGACTGGCAGAGGCAAGAGACTGGACAGGAACTGTTGAGGTTTGAAGGCATTTGAAGGTCTTTTCTCTTCTGTTATGGCTTTTTCCATCAGTGGAGAGCAGCCCTGCCCAGCCCTGGAAGCCCACCCTGTGCTCAGGCATGGAGGTGCCTGTGCTTGTCACTTGTGCACCGTGCAGAGCTGGTTTCATTGCTGGCCCTGGTTCCCAGGGAGCAGGATGGGGCCATCTGTGAATAATTAACACTTCTTGAGTTATTCATCATCAGCTTTACTCTTGGAAAGTTCAGATTTTCCCTGGTTTGCAGACCCACCCATTTACACAAGGCTCCACTAGTGTTTTCTCCTGTGATGTGAATGGGTTGTACTCAGGGTGTTAATTAGCAATTTCTGATTGGCAGGGGGGCACTTTGGGCAGTCAGGGCACCTTATCCAGCAATTTCAGTTTTTCAGAAAGCTTGTCCATTTATACTGTTCCTACCAGCAGCACCCAGCAGAATTGGCTTTTCCAGTAGCTGGGAGCTTGTCAGAAAGGGTTGTAGGGATTTGATGGGAATAGAAGTGATTTAATCACAGTGTTCTTGAGCAGCTCCTATTCCTAGCATTCAGAGGCCTTGCTTGGAATCTTACGTGAACTTTGCTCCCCAGTCTGCTTCGCCAGGGACATTGCAGAATTACTTATTTTCTGGTTAATGTATAATTAGCCCAGTAAGAGACAGTTTGGAAGCTGTAGCTGTAGGCAGTTAAGCTGTGGCTGGGCTGTAGCTCCTGTACCCATGGTGTGCTTGGTGCTGTCTGTGATGGATGCAGCCTCTGGGGAAGGGGTCAAATAAGCTACATTTCACTTTTCCTTATACACTGAAGCTCTAGTGAAACCTTACCATGTTGGTATGTGCTTGATCACTCTGCAGGGCCATGGCATGAGCCTCAGTCAGAGTCAGTGCCTGTGGGGATGGGAGGTTGGAATTTGGGAGACGAGGTGTTCCTGTAGAGTAGGGCTGTATTGCTCAGGTACCATGTGGTTTTTGGAGCTAAAATAGGTGGATTGTTCACTCAGCAGCTTCAGGTATGCTTAAAGTCAGATGGATTTGATGCATTTGTGTGTTTTCTGGTCAAAAGCAGTGATTCCTGTAGACAGTAACCCCTCTTTGGACAGCCAGCTCTTGTGTGCTGTTTACCACATCCCCCAAATCTTAAAGACTTGACCCTGTACAATGAATTTTTGCTGGGTGTGCAATATGTCATGGGAAAAGGTGGTGCAAACACCTGGATAGGAGGCATTTGGCACTAAGGAGGCAATGCAATTTCATGGGCAAGTTATTATTTAGCTGGGTTTATTTTACAGCCAAAGTGCCTTTGGCACCATGGAGACCTTTTGAAAACACTGATCCTTAACCTCGAGCAACTCAAGTCTGAAGGTCTGGGAGCAGGCGCCGTGCTGGTGGCCCCAGACCAGGGTGCTCAGCACCAAGCTAATTAACAATAGTTTGTATCAGCTGCAAATTCTGCCACTCTGTTAGTCAACAGCTTTCCCCAAGTGGGGAAAGGGAGGTCCAGCAGGACATGGTGAAAGACTTCTGCGGTGTACTTTTAATGCCATGTTTTTCATAGCTGAATTTTGCTTTATTTTAAATCCTGGACTTGATTTCTGACAACCTTCTTTACAGCAATCTGTTTTCTTTGACAGGTGAAGCAGATCCCTGCATCTGTTTTTCACAACTAGCATCCTTGAACATACCAGAGCCCCACTGACCCACATGCTAGCCTCCACCTTCTCACAGTGCAGATAAGCGCAGATGTGTGCCCAGATGGGCCCACACTTCACCACCTCTCCCTTCCCAGAAGGGACGAGAAAATACCTTACAGAAAATGCTGTCAGAGGGTTCTTTTTGTTCTTAATCAGATTTAAGTCTTGGAGGCATGTTTTAGTCCACAAGTCTCCTTGTTCCTGCATTGAAGATGTGTGTGTTCCTCAGGAAGAGGCATGGGCTGTGTTTTTAACCTCATCTTCTTTTTTTGTCATGTAGCTGGTGTTACTTTGCAGGCTGGGCAAAGGGCAGAAGTACTTGATTCCCCTCTGCTGGCAGCACACTTCTGTTCTGCCTGAAAATAGTCATTGATTGCCTCTCTTTCCTAAATTATAGTCCAAAGCAAACTGCATCAAACCACACCACCTTCCCCCTTGTTTTGGGGTTTGCCTGCCTGTTCTGCAGCAGCAGTGAAGCTCAGCCACCAATCCACCGGTGGTTTGTTTTTGGCAGGACTTGTGGTGCCATCAAACAGCACCTGGGTGTCTCTGTAGCAACAAGAGTTGCTCCTTGTTGCCTGCAGCTGAGTGAGGAGCCTGAGCAGCTCTGAGGGTCAGTTTCTGCTCCATCATCAAGCCTTTGCCTGTGCTTGGCCCATCCATTCTCCAAGCAGAGGGTGACCACTGGTGCAAGCGATGGCCCTGCCCTCTGATAGCATGGCTAATTATTAAAATTATGCCATACTTTGATCTGTGATCTAATTAGCTTACCATTGTGGTAGAATTATCTGATCTGAGAGTGACATGTTTGAAGACTCTCCCTAAGTGCTCCTGGCAGGCATGCCTTAACCAGGAGATTAGTCACCGGGAAGGGAGCGAGCCTTGGCAGAGACATGCTCAGCTGTAACTCCGGTGGACAGAGGCTCATGATGCCATTTTTATTTTTTTTTAAACCCTGTCTGAGGTTATGAGTAGTTTTAGGTGGAAGTTTCCACACTGGCTCCTGTCCTAACTCTGCAGCCCCAGCCAGCTGCAGTCGTGAGGCTGTGAGTGATGGGTGGCAAGTCAGTGGTGGAGGTTGCGGGGTGGAACAGAATTTGGTAATACGTGAGTGCAAGAAAAGAGATTTCATTCTGTGCGTCTTCTTACATATGTTTTGTCAGCCCCAGAATTTATAGAGATGCAGCAGGTTTTGTGCTGGGAGAGGTAAACTGAAAGCTGTTCTTAGCTGGGATGATTCTTTACCCTTCTCCATTGCTCTGTTTCACTGGTGGGAGCATCTTGGACCATGAGGAGCCAGGTCCAGGGGTCTGGTGGGTATGTGACGGGAGGATTGTGCTGGAAACAGGTCCAGGGCAGTCCCTGAGCTGCACACACGGGCTCCCATCAGGTTTGGCATTGCTGGCTGCTCATCTGCTTCAGAGGCAATAGGCTGTGTCAGACAGCTGCTGGTGTTTTCGCCTCATGGAGCTGCCTGGGGAGGAAATAACTTTTCCTTCTTTTTCCTGTGCTTTAAGCGGGATGCTCCTACAGTGACCTTGATGAAGAAAACAGTGCCAGTGATGGGTGGAAGTGTGGATATGGGGAAAGAGAATTCCATTGCATGGAAATGTATGTGTCTCCAGCCCACAGCCCCTGTGCTGGATGAGGCTCGGGACAGCGTTGTGGCTGTGTCTGAGTACAGGCCTTTCTCTTGCAGTGGAACCTGGTGTGTGAGGACGACTGGAAAGCCCCACTGACCACCTCCCTCTTCTTCGTGGGGGTCCTCATCGGCTCCTTCATCTCGGGGCAGCTCTCAGACAGGTAATGCCATGGGCAGAGCAGGGCAGACCTGGGCCGTGGCTGGTGCATTTGTCTTTGAGAGACAAAAGGAATGAAATGTCCAATACTCTGAGTTCTGATCGAAGTGAGGTAACTGGCCTGGCTTCTTCCAAAAATCCCATCTTGGTCTACCCCAGGTGAAGGATTTCTGTCTCAGGCACTTCAGAGCGCAGGGACTGATCTCCACAAGGAGTCCGTGTGGCTGCTTTGCAGATTCATGCAGTGGGTTTCCTTTCTCAACCCACTTCCCTTTAGTTTCTTTATCCAGCCTTTTTAGTAGTTTAAAGATGCTAGGTTTTGCTGCACATTAACTGATAATCCCTTGTTAGAGCTGCAAGATAGGAGCTTGTCCTTTGAATAGCATCTCTGCACAGGATAGATGGTTTTCTATATGGTAGGATAGAGTAAGGACATATGAGAGGAAGGAAAAAAGATAACCTGAAAATGGATAGCAATTGTCGTAGCATCTCACTAAGTAGATGTAAAATGTAAAAAAATCATTACAGACATTTGATGGTTGTCTCAGCAGTGCTGAGGTTTTGGCCTTACACGTATTGAATGCAGAATATTCCCTCTGCAAGTCTCTGTTCCCCTCTCCCTACAGCCCTGAGCCCCGTGTCCATACTCTTATGGTAGCATCTCTGATCCTGCTTTGACTGCTGTCTGGGAATGAGGATGTCATAAGGTAGCAGGGGTCCTCTGGGTGCTTAGCAGAGGGGTTTCAAAACTCATTGGGAGCCTTAATCCTAAAGCCTCCAGCATTAAATTCCATGTGATCCGAATTTAATCTCCTGACTCCTGCCCCAGTGCAGAAGTCAGTTGGTGTTACTGTTTGAAAGGGAGATGAGATAATCACTAAATCCCAGTGGTGCCATTTGCCCAGTGGGAGCATTTGAGGGAGTATGTTTGCGCTTGTGGCACCACAGCTACTGAGAGCCTGGCTCATGCCTCCCTGCGTGAGCTTCCTTGGATTATTTTGTCAGTAAAGGGGTATGATCTGAACCTGAGCAATTTCCCCACAACTGCTACAGAACCCTTTCCCAAGGGTTGCTGCAGGCAGCAGGCAATGCAGCCCATGCAGGATCTGTGCCCACAGGTATGAAAACCCATACATGAGCTTGTCCTACCTCTTCAGGACAACATGCCACGTAATCCTAATGCAGAGAAACAGGTGAGAGAAAGGGTGCAGAATGTCTGGCAACTCGGACTGAAACCAGTTGACCAAGTTATTTAACATACTCAAAACATAATGGTATTGCAAAGTATAGATGCCAGTAGCCTAAAAGCCATCATTTCCTAACTTTCAGGTGTGTGGCTTGCAGTCTGCATGTGTCTCCCTATTGTACTGTTGCCTAGTCTCCTTCATCTCTGTCTAGTGGCTCCCTGAAGTTTCTGCTCATAGCTTTTCTTCTCTGTCTTGTGGGTCTTGGAAATTGTAATTTTTTTATAGTGCATATGAAAATAATAAAATTCTTTAAGATGAACAGAACTTCAGGTTGTGCTAAGATGCATTACTTTGATAATTTACTTAGATAATTTACTTAGATACATTGAGGTTGGATATTTGTTCTGCTTTGTGCCCTCTTACATAGCCCCCACCATAAATACATGCTGTTTCAGTGATAATCTTTTTCTTTACCAAAGGTTTGGCAGGAAGAATATCCTTTTTTTAACAATGGCTGTGCAGACTGGCTTCAGCTTCCTGCAGATCTTTTCTACCAGCTGGGAGATGTTCACAGTGCTCTTTCTCATTGTGGGGATGGGACAGATCTCTAACTACGTGGTGGCCTTCATTTTGGGTATGAATATGTTTGCATTAGATTAAATGTTTGCTTAATGTACTGTTACTTTTTTTCCCTCTGAACCTAGATCATTTAATTAGACAGTGGTAAATCTTCACTGGTAAAATTCCTGCTTTAGGCCAGTATGATTTTTTTTGCTCTGCGATTCTTCAAGCCTATACTTTCTATACATTTAGAGAAAAAGAAGAGAGCAGGAAGAGTCTAAGCAAACATCCATTTCATTCCTCTTTGGAGAAGACATTCAAGACAGCGTTCAGGGTTTAGCAGCAGGTCTGAGATAGAGAAGGCATTTGGGTTCATCCCTGCCTCCCTCTGCACCCTTTGCAGAGAGGTCAGTGCATACCTGAGTGCAAAGCCTTGGAGCAAACCAGCATGTCCAGGCACAATTAGTGTCAGGGACCAGAGCAGAGGAGTTCGGTGGGTGCCAAAGCCCCATTAGCAAAAAAAATCATTGCTCTCAGTGTTGAGATCAGTGATAAAGTCCTAAGTTTTAGAAGCTCAGGTTTGCTTTCTTTTCTGGCGGGAGTGTAGGAAGAAAGACCCAGCAGCTGCATGGCTACAGTTGCTGCCTGGGGACCCTGCAGGGAACGAGGCACCCCGTGGGGAAGGGGACCCCACAGAGGCTCCCACTAGGCACGGGGGTTTCAGGAAAGGCAACTGCATGGGCAAATTATGGGGGTGAGTGATGCAGGTCTCAGGGGGAACTGGGATTTGCAAGAGCTCTCTTTAACACATACATTTTTATGGCCATTTTTAAACCCCTGGTGTCAGCATTACAATTTGTAGATCATAATGTGAGCTAGATTAAAATTGTATATTAATAGTTAATGCTGGTCTTTCCTACCCCATGAGGCTTTAACAGGGAAAAAATAGTTCAGAAGAGCCCAATATGAAGTCAGTGCTATGAAGAGGACACACCATTGTGTCCCCAAGCAGCCGTGAGTCACTGCTGCCTGTGGCGCAGGGAGGATTAAGGTCGGGCTGTCAGCAGGGAGATCCCTTGTTGCCATCACCATTGTCACTGTTCCTGCCATTGCTGTCACCATTCCCACTGCTCCCACTGTCCTGGTAGTTTAATTCTTGTGTGGAGCTGATTGAGCAGGAACAAATGCCTGCCATGGGAAGGCTGGGAGGTACAGCACTGGGTAAAGCTCAAAATCCTTGTGGAAACACATGGGTGTTGTGTAGCACAGAGGTGCAGGTTCTGATCAGGCAGGAATTTAGCTCCCAAGTCCCCTGGGAATGTGGGGCACAGCTGGATGTGGATTGGGGTGCTGCCTCGGTGCTCAGCAGAAGCAAAGCTGGAAGAGAGATCCCCACTGGGCTAATGATCCTACTGCTGAGAGAGGGGTCTGGGTCTCCCCAGGAATCATAAGGCTTGTTTAATTGCCTAGCTGTTGCTTGCTGGCCTTCGCCCCATCCTGTTGTCTCTTCTGCCAAGCACTCCTTTGTAGAGTTGTCACAGCAGTGATGGGTCCCATGGAGCAGAGAGGCAGATGCCTGGGGCACTTGCCAGCAGTGCTGGCCATTCCCCAGCAGCCTTGAGGCTGGTTCTAAGGGCAGGATTAATCTAAACTAACTTAGAGATTAGCTTCCTCATTTAAGTGAGCCACTGGCTGACTGTCATGGGTAAGGAGGGAGGTTCTTACGGAGAGTGGTCCTTCCCACCCTACACACCATAGCCAGCATGTCCCCATAAGCCCTGTGACTTCTGCCTGTGGCAAGGCAAACCCATGAGCTTCCAGGAAGCAGCACATGATAGAGGTGCTGAATAGGAGAATATACCCATAAAAAGAAAAGTGACTCCTTAAGAAAGCCCATCCTGATTACAGGATGTGCTGGAGATGCTCCCCTTCTTTCATCCAAGAGCAGGCAGGGCTGACCTGTGCTTCAGAGGGGAGCAGTGGCACCAGCACCTATAAAGGCCCTGTTGACCCTGGCTGTGCTGCAGCCCTGGCACCCTCCATTCCCAAGTGCAGTGGGTTTTTTTCCAAGTTCAGCGCAGGGTTCTCTTCTCATTCAAATGTGCAACATCCAAACCTGTGTTGCCTCCAGCATGTCGTTCAGACCCTGTTTCAGCATCCTTAACCACCCAGGCTCATGCTGCCCTTTGCACTACTGCCCACTTTCATGGGAATAGTTCCCCACTGAGCTGTTGGTGAACTTCTGTAGTCAATGTTAGGGTTTTTTCAACCACATGCTGTGAAATTTCTCTCTTAGCTTTAGGCCTCAGTTGTTCTCTGTGCTCAAAACTGTTGTGTTCAGGTTCTAGGACTGTAAAGTGAGGTTTGTGAAGGCATGTTGGTATTGTCCAAGAACTTTTACTCCACGGCTAGGAGAATGAGCGAAGAGGAAGGGCAGGAGACAAGGGAATTGTAGTTGAAAGACGCCATCTCATATTGGCTTTGAACTGTCACAAATTATAATGTAACATTTAACAAGCACAAACCAATGTTTCAAGTATCAGACCTCTTCCAAGGAAGCCCCTCTAAACAAGAGCAAGTCAAGAGGAAGATGGTATCGTTTATCCCCACGCACTCATTTTAGCCTAGCAAATTATTTTCAGGGTTTTTTTACTGTGACTTTATTCAGTTACTCCAGGTTTCTGAAATGAGAATTCATGTAACTATCAAATAGGAGGGTTTTCTAGTCTTGGGTGTTTTTTCCCCATCTTCTCTGCAATAATAAATGTTGGAGTTCCTGCCATGATACACAACCCAAGTACACTCTTCACACTTTGTGACTCTCCTGTTTGCTCAGTGTTGTTTGCGTTTTAATTGAATCAAGATCCAACTGTGGCAGTTATGGCCCTCGCAGTGTTCCTGATGTGAAGGAGAGCTCTGTAGACCAGGGGCTGAGAGCTCAAGGAGAAGTGAGGTGGACCTGAGGGCATCACTGGATTCTATTAAGCAGTAGCTGGGTGTTTTACTGTAAAAGAATTTAAGTGCTGTTGAAGGCTTAGAACAGTCTCAGTTTTTATTACTTGATATTAGGTTGCTGCATGATGCAGTGGCTGTAAGTTTCTTTCCCTGACTGCTGCCTGGCTACTGGAACAGTAACATTGCTAGAGGATGGCATCTTTCCTGGTTCTGTCCTTCAGCCCATGATGTGCAGATCCAACATTCCAACCTTTCTTCTCTTTCAAAAACTAGGCAGGAAATTTGTTCCCACCTCACCTCGCTGTAAATTCACATCCTTCCATCCCACATTAGTCTGCTGTGCTCGGACCTTTGCTCTTCCAGAAGTGCCCAGCAGTGGATTGCATCTTAAACTGTGATGGGTTAAGTGGGGGAGCAGGCTGTGTCCTAGGTGAGCATGTGGGGAAGGCTTCTGGAAGTCTGCTGCCCATCCCCCATGCCTGTCATTATCTGCCTCTGCCAATGCATTAATAAAAGCAAACAGAAGTAGCTTCTTTATCTGAAGGTTCCCAATACTCCCCGCAGCTTTTCTGTACAGGCGGGTCTGTGCTGTGCTGCTCTTTTCTAAGATTGTTTAGCTTATTTTTCTGTTTGTAAATGCAATAAAGTATTTAGTCATGCTTGAAAACAAAGAGTTAAAATGCTAATCCAACCTCCCTTGTTTTAAACAGGCACAGAAATTCTTGGCAAATCAGTTCGTATTCTATTCTCTACATTAGGAGTTTGCATATTTTTTGCAATTGGCTACATGTTGCTGCCACTGTTTGCTTACTTCATCAGAGACTGGCGGATGCTGCTGCTGGCGCTCACTGTCCCGGGGCTGTTCTGCATCCCACTCTGGTGGTGAGTCCATGCCAAGGCCACACTTCCCACCTCCCCTCCCGCCTGATGCTCTTTGTGCTAGGTGCTGGGTGATGGTAGGGGGTCAGGGAGGAGGGGCACTTTTCTATTCACCATGTGAGAAGGCTTTGCCTTGAGGGGGCATTTTTTGTGTGGTTTTTCTTGCCAGTTTTAAGTCGAGTGCCTACCTAGAAAGCCTTGTGTGTGCTGTCTGTGTGCTTGAAGCCCTGCGCTTTTTAGCTGGATAGAAGCACTGGAGAAGGGCAGATAGCCCTGTTCTGTTACTGCCTTGGGTATCTGCTGTGTTCTGAAGGGACAGGTGTTTGAAAATAGGAAAGGAAAAGCAAGGTATCACTTACACTCTTAAAATAAGGATAATACACAACAGGAAGAGTTCTTTCATATTATTCAGGGAACTCCTTTCTTCTGGCTATCTTGAAAAGGTTATACCTATAAGTGAGCAATAGCATCTTTATAACAGTTAAGTGATTTAGACACACTCTTGTACAGTCTAAAAGACGTCCTGCATGTCCCAGTCTTGTTAGATGGTTTGTTCATCAGTTTTGTGCTGATGGTTTGTTCATTAGATGGGGGTTTTTTTAACCTTGGTCTTCAAACCAAACCTTTAAAATGGTTTTCAGCTCCAACTCTGCTATCATTGGATTTTAAAGACAGTCTGATTCTCTTTAAGGGTCAGTTTGCTTACTTAACTTGAAGTGTTTCAAACTCCTTCATCACAGCAGCATTTTGCTCTGCAACAAGCAGCTGTTCTCTGGGGAGGCTGGTTTTGGGTGGGAGCCTCTCAGATGTCTGCAATAGAACAGGCATTGTGAGGAACAGGAAATTTGTCCCCAAGGCATGACTTCAGAGTCCTGCTTTGAAATCTGTGGGGTGGGAATTCCCAGGCCTTTTAAAACTTACACCCAAAAATGCCAAAAACTTCCTCTGATGGCACTTTGTCTGGGGCCTGTGTGGGGGTAGATGGGGATCAAGGTGCACTGGCAAAGCTCTGCCAAGGCAGGTTGGCGTTAGCTGGCATTTGGGCCTGTGGACCCACTGCTTCCACAGGCCATGTGACTTGCACATCCCTCTGTTGTGTGCCATTCTTGCTCTTTTACTCATTTCCCTTCCAAATTCTCCAGAAGGTTCCCAGCATTGTCTCTGCAGTCTCAAGATCCTCAGCTTTCCCAGTAAGAAGAGCAGTGGAGGCAGCTCATCTTACAGAAAGTCCCATTAGTGATTAATGATCAGATATAAATCATCTGATGTTTGAAATTATTGACCTGGCTTTGAGTCAGTCTTTAGGGTTCATCAGAAAAGGATTGTCTGACCTGCTTTTTTCCAAGGAGAGGAAAAAGTGCTGCTGGCTAAAGGGAGCAAGGTGGCATCTGCTAAGACCAAAGGATTTAGTTAAGGAAAGTTAAAGTTTTCTGTCCTGTGTTTGGTGTTAATTCACTCAACATGTGCCTGTAACTGATTAGAAAATGTCATCAACTCTGCAAGGGGACACTGCCCCTGCCCTCTGCCTGGGAGAATCTGCCTCAGAGCTGTGGTAATATGGTGAGGTTTGTATATAAGATTCCTATGACACAGAACCTTTAAATACACCCTGTGCATATTTAAAGCATTTCCACATTGTGTGTAGTTCCCTAAGAATATTTTTGATTCACACTGGCTAAGCTACCCCCATCCTTTCTGTCTATCTAGTGACATCTGGTGGACATGAATTATTCCTTCAAAAACAACCACTGAGGACAAAGCATTTACTTTAGCATGAAAATAAAACAGTCCCATATATTTGAATTACATTGCCCACATGCTTCTGTGCTGGCTGTCTCCTGCTGCAAGCAGTCTGTGAGATCTGAGTGTAACTCACAGACACAATAAATATGGTATTTATAACTTTTTACTTTTGGGAAAACATTGAGTTATTTATTCTGAAACTTATTATAGGATCATTCCTGAGTCTCCTCGGTGGCTGATCTCCCAGGGAAGATATAAGGAGGCAGAAGCTATTATCCGAAAGGCTGCAAAAATAAATGGCATTCCAGCGCCAGCCGTGCTTTTCGATACTGCAGAGGTATGTTTCATACAGCCTGATACTTAACCTCTCTGGCACTTCCCCATTTGGCTGGTCGACTTGTTGGGAAATGCCAGCAGAGAACTGGTTTGCACCAGCAGCTCTTGGGCTGGCAGTGAGTGTTGGTCTGCAGTAAGTGCTGGGTTAGCAAGATCAAAGTAGAACCCAGAGAGAGGTTTTATTTGGTTGCTTTTTACAGAAAAATTCTCTTCCTCAGCAGTGGTTTGTTGTGGTTTTCAAAGCAAGAGTGGCCCAGATTGCTTCATCCTTTTGGCACTGCAAAGACCCAAGGAAGATGTGTTTGTGCCCATTTCAGTTTGGCGCATTATTAGTGGTTTGCAGTTGAGCAACAGCCCTTTGCAGGGGGGCTATGTAGGGGACCCTAAATCAGCAGCCACGTGAGCTGGGGCTGCATGGAGCCTGAGGGACTCTTCAGGTTGCACAAACCAGCCAAAACACCCGAGTGCTACGAGGGGACTTGAAAACCACTATGTGAGTGAAGACAGTGAAGAACATCAAGCTCTTCTTCAAAACTGTGTTTTTCTTGTATTTCATATCTGTTGATTAAAAGAAGAAACTCTAGTGCAAACCTGGCAGCCCAGCAAGCCAGGGAGCAGCATAGCCACAGTGGGATGGCTGGTTCGTGTGCTCATCTCCCCCTCTACTGGCTCTGCCCTCACTGGAGCTCCTCCCAAAGAGGCACATTTTTTTTGTGCAAAGACTCTTCCAGCCTTGCATCAGCAATAACCGTGTGTCTGCAGGTCAGATCTTCCTCTACTGCCTTATACTGGCACCTGCATTTTGTGTCTCCTGATAGAGCAGAAAGCAAAGCACCGTGTACTCCTCTGCAGTGTCTGCAGGACAGAGAAGCTGCGAGTTACCCCTCCCCTGGGCAGGATCTGTCAGTTGACTGTCACATTTTGGCTGAAGATATCTTTCCTAAGTGGAAGTTTTAGTGTAAATTGAAGTGCATGTTCCAGTTATGGGAAGCTTATTCAACACCAAGCATGGAAAAGCACTTCCCTTACTTCACAGCCAGGCCTCAGATGTCTTTCAAACTGAGCATGACTTTTTTTGGGTTGCAGCATTTTATCATTCCTGTATATTTTCTTAAAACAAGGAGACAACTGCTTCATGGAAATTTTGTGTGCCAAAGCGTCTGTCCAAAAAAGGCCCGAGGATGATGTCTGCATGCTAAGTCTTACGTTGGAAGTATTTTTCAAATGTTACTAGAAAGACATTCCTTGGCAACCATCATCTATTCCTAGGAAAGGCTATCTCCTGGATAGTCCTGTAGGGAGAACCAGGGTGGTTTGTTCTTTGGGCCTGGGGGAAGCCTGGCCCCAAGTGCTGGTTTTGCCCTAGCAAAGGCAAAGTGTGCAGGCAGAAAGGCACCCTAATGCCACCCAAAAGATTCCTGCTTCAAGCCTCAAACTAGACCCTCCATCTCCAGTCTGAGGTGGTGAATGCTCCTATGATGTGCCCTGGCCACCTCACCAATCTCCCTCATCTGTTCCTCTCCCTGTCAGGGTGCTGGCAGGCAGCAAAACTGGGTCATTTCCTACATTTATTTCACATCACTTATGAAGGTTGAAGAGAATTGAATGGACAGCGCACAGAATGGACAAAAAACTGCTTTTGGTGATGAAGTCACTTCTCCAAGTACTATGTGAGATCCTTAAGGAAACGTTAACTTGTCTGGTCAGCTGATACTCCTTTCTAATTAGTCATCGTGGTGCAATGGAAACTCCCATGAGTACAGCTGGTAGCAGAGACAAGCTCCACCTAAGGACTGCACTCCCTGGTGCAGAAGTGGCCCTTGGGCTGACTAGTTGGCCCCTGGTTGTCATAACTTCCTACCTGCCCAGATTGTGGGTAGCAGAGGTTGTTTTGCTCTTAGGTGTGTGGGAATTTTTTTGGTTTTGTTTTCCTTTTTCCTTCAGATGCAGGATTCGAAGCCCCAGCAGCAGCAGAAGGCTATCCTTCTGGACCTATTTCGAACCCGAAACATTGCAACTATTACTATTATGTCATTACTTTTGTGGTAAGGAAATGTGTATTCCTAAAGTACCCAGGCAATAGAACAGTTTCTGATTTGAGGGCACATGCCACAGGTTTAAATAATAAGTCTCAGCCTCAGAGCCCAGCTCCAGTGGTCCTTGGCTGGTACGTGGCCTTCAGTGTCCTCACATCCACATTAATATGGGTGATTAATATGAATATAGAGACAGTAGCCTTGACTCAGGTGTAAAATAGTTAGAAAACTATATGTAACAACTTGTGTATTTTGAAGTATGGTTGGTTTGTTTGTTTTTTAAATGCTCCCATCTCTGTAATCTCTATTTGAAGAGAAATGTTCTTCTTGAAGCAAAGGCAGCAACTCAGTAACATAATAAGAGCCAGACCCATGGTCAGCATGTTTGTTCTGTTTCTGTACTGTGCCCATCTCAGTGAGATCCTGGTCCCTGCCTGGGCAGCCACGAGAAATGAGGACCCAATAATGCCATATAGACAAACCAGGACCCTTTTCTGTCCACATTCCCCCCCAGCAGAAAGGAACTGGCTAGCATATTTGGCATGCCACAGTAAGGCGCTCCTGAGATTTGAAACCCGAACATTCAGCTCTCTGTGAAGATTAAATAAGATGTAACGGAACTGCTGAGGGTGGGAGATCCTGACACTGGCTACAAGTAGGAATGTAGTTGGCTTGGGAAGTTTGCAAGAGTTTCATTGTGTCATTGAGTCCGTTGCAGTGAAAAGCCTTTGTGAACGACTTCCACAAAGCCTTTTACTTGGTGTAGTGTATGCAGGAAGGACAGAGAAATTTGAGGTGTCTTCAAGCTGCTGTGGATATGATCACTGGATGGGATGACAGAATGAGAAAGATGGGGTTGCCACTAAGAATTTTTTAAGCCACAATGCCTGTGGCGGTGCTTTGGACTATCCTATTTTTTAACATCTGAGGCAACACTGGAGGTGTTCAGAGACAGCTGTTTCTGGAATAATTTGGTTTTATTGCTTTTCTCAGGTTTTTCACATCAGTTGGTTACTTTGGCCTGTCCCTCAGCACTCCAGACTGGCATGGAAATGCCTATGTCAACTGTTTCCTCTCGGCTGTTATTGAAGTTCCAGCTTATGTGATCGCCTGGCTTCTCCTCCGCTCCCTCCCACGGCGCTACTCCTTATCTGGCACCTTGTTTTTAGGGGGAAGTGTTGTCCTCTTCATTCAGCTGGTTCCTGCAGGTACAAAATTAAATATGTGACTTAAGTATATGAAATATTCAAAATATATTATGATACTGTGTAATAGTTCTGCAAAATTACTAGAAACCAGGATCAAATTTAGAATTTGAGGCTGAGTTTATTCTGACCCCTTGCAGCCTTGGTTTTTTTATTGCATATATGCTGAGTCACACTCGACTCTCATTTATTGTGTCAAATTACTGAGCTTTATATAGTTCAGGGGAACCAGCTTCTAAAATGAGAGCCAAAAGCATACTGTGATTTATCTGGCTGTGCTTTCAGGCTGCAAAAACCTGCATCCAGATTTCATTCTGTGTAAATCTCCACAGGATTTTGTGAACAAGGGGTGGGTTCAAGCTTGTAGTTTATTGCTGTGTAATCCAGAGTTTTGTTCCATTTCAAGACTGTTGTTTTTCTTAAAGACAACCAAAATCTGAAAAATACAAAATAACCTGAGCATCTACATTATGCTTAGTGGTGAATTTGGGGTCATCTAGGGATGGAGTTAATACTTTGTGTAAATAAAAAAACCTAAAGCACCAAACTCATGACCTTTAGGAAAAACACAGCAATACAGTCTTTTGGATGTAGAAGTAATACAAGTAATAAGCACAGGGTGTTGTTTATTCACCTTGATTTTATTTTTTTCTCCTCCAGAACTTAATGTCCTCTCTGTTGGACTGGTGATGCTTGGAAAGTTTGGCATCACAGCTGCGTTTTCAATGCTTTATGTCTACAATGTGGAGCTGTACCCAACACTAGTGCGAAACATGGCAGTCGGAGCGACTTCCACGGCCTCCAGGCTGGGCAGCATCATTGCTCCTTACTTTGTTTACCTGGGTGAGATATCTTGTCTTTCTTGCCGTGCACCACACAACTGCCCAGAGAAGTTATCTGAGCTTCTGCAGTGCAGGCTCAGTTTTAAGTCCCTTCACTTGTTGTCTTTTCAGTCCCTTCCCTCAGTTTGGGTGCGAGTTCACTGTCATGCATGGTAAAATTAAGTGGAGCTCCCTGGGCTTCACAGAAGGATCAGGCACTTCATTCCTTTAGGGACTGTTCATGTATGTGGGTCCATCCATAAGTGGGTTAGAGCTGGTCCAATACAGTGCTGATGTTTATAAACTGTGCAAATAGAGTAGCTGGAATGATGATCACATCTTGGGAGGCCAGTTAGTTTCCCGGGAGAGTGTGGCAAGAAGTGGCCTTGCAAGTAAGGAAATGTAGCAGTAGGCTATTCATTACATGGTACTGTCCCTGTGCATCCTGAGAAGGGTATGTTGGGAGATAAACCAGATGGGAATCCAAACATTCCCGTGATTTGTGCTCTCTAAAGTAACACATGGAAAACATACAGGTAAAGTAGCATGAAAGTGTGTTTACTTGAAGTGATTTTTTAAAAAAATTTTTTAGTTTCTAAGCCAGTCACCTCAGCATTCATTCATTTTGCTTTTTCTTATTGCTCAATATTTCTGTAAGCAGAATTACTGATTTCCTCATAGGCTTTTTTTGACACTCAATGCCATCACATTTTGAGTGCTGCACATACATTAACTGAAAAATATT
This sequence comes from Dryoscopus gambensis, assembly GCA_013389985.1. Classification (NCBI taxonomy): domain Eukaryota; kingdom Metazoa; phylum Chordata; class Aves; order Passeriformes; family Malaconotidae; genus Dryoscopus; species Dryoscopus gambensis. The sequence continues at coordinate 7,340 of WEIT01015929.1, read as the reverse complement.
TTTTTGTTTGGTTTAGGTTTTTGTTTAATACATAAAAATATTCCTTATGTTGCAGACAGGAAAGAGTGATAGAGATTGGGGAGTAAGGGTGGAAGTATCTGTGACTATCTACTGTACAGTCTGGGGTGCTCAGTCTCCTCTTTCTTTCATTCACACGATTTATTTCCTTCTGCCATCAGTGGACCTATCTCAACTCTCTCTGCCCCTAATGAGTGTTGCTTCCTGCTGAGATCTTTGATACAACATGAGCACGGCTTTCCTGGCTCTGGCAGAACATTGCTGATGTACTGCTGAGGGGTTAGTGCTGATTCTCCATGCGAGGAAAGGAGAGAGGAGATGACTGTCTGTAACTAATCAGTGTTGACTCACGTCTGCATTCCAGTGTAACTGGAACACACTGTACCAAAAATGATGAAAATACCTTGTCTTAGTTTCATACTTGTACAGTGCAAATGTAAAGTAAAAAGGTCAGCAGGACTGCTGACTCGTTAAGGTCTTCAGTCTCCATTGCAGCACTAAGACAGACATGTATACAAAATAATGGTTTTACTGATTGTTTTTTGTGGCTTTGTGGGTTTTTTCCCTCCCAGATATTCCAGAGGCTCAGTCTTTAAGAAATCTTGTTGCAGGCATCAAAATAGTTTCTTAAACTTTAAGAGGTTTCAGGAGAAACTTGTCAGCTGCTGCAATTTGCTACAGTTAAATTAGGACCTTGCAGTTCATCCAGCTCAAAAACACAGAGGAGATCAGATCACAAACTTTGGCTCTGTGAGACATACCCAGAGGTCCTCTCTTTAATCTGAGTTTATTCCATACATTATAAAGCATATTGCTCTGTCCCAGCTATAAAATAAAGCTGTCAAGTCCGGTTTGGTATTTTCTCTATCTTCAATATTTAAACTCCTAGCTAATCCCTTTTCTGAAAGACCTTTTCATTGCTGTGCTGTTTTGACTTGAGGATCTTGCATCCTGCCGAAACTGTTGTGTGCCAGCTTTGGCTGCTGGCAGAGGCTGCTGCCTTCAAGTCGAAAATAATAATCTGAGTAGACCAAGGTCAGAGCCTCACGTGCATCTCAGGAAGCCTGATGTTCTCTCCCTCTGCAGTAAGGAAGGCAGTAAAGCATTTCCCCATTAATGAGCTATTAGTCTGTGAGTGACCTGTTCAGCTGACTTAGTCTCTTCCCTTCTCTTGCATCAGCCCAGGATACACAATGTGCTTCATTGCTTACAAGCAATTTTATTCCTTCATATTGTATTAGTTAACAGAGGATTTGGTTCTTGATGACAGTGTGGTACTGAAGACTCCAGGAGAGCTATTGCCTTCCAAAGATGTTGATTATCCCAGCTGAAAGTGTAAAAAAAAAGAACAAAACAAAACAAACCAAACCCACAAATAAACAAAAAACCCCAAACAAATAAAAAAAAAGGCAACCCAAACTTTTAGCTGCTATACAAACATGGGAGTTGGCATGAAATTATGGTAGGTGTGGCTATCCAAGAGCACATGTTGAAACTTTAAAATTGAAAAGTCCCTTTTACTGCTGGCAGGTAATAGATGTAACTCAGCTTTGGATTCACCTTTGACATTGTTATAAACAACTCAGATCCAATATGGAAATGAATTACTAAAAATTTATTGAGAGCATAAAAATCCGCAAAGCAAAATGTACAGCACTGAGAGCATGACCTGATGCCAGAGGCTCGACTACAAAATGGTGGTCTCGCCTTTTATACCCCTGCGATTGCATCAGCTTGATGCATATTTATTTACAGTTTTGCATAGTCTCGCCCCCCGTCAATCTGGGAGCCCGCGCTTTTCTGTTGCTGTGGCGTTGGATTCCTCACTGGTTGGAATCCTATTCCTTTTATGGTGGTGCCTTCGAAGCCTGGCTGGCAACAGCTCATCCTTTGCAAACCCCACAGAACTGACATTCACCCAACCCCTACAAAACCAGCTCTTACAATCAAACCTCCTTAGCAACATTAAACATTTCAACATATACAATTCTCTTGATATTCTCCCTAGAAAATATAATATTCAACATTGTAACTCATAATATAATTCATAATAGAACTTACAATTCACACAACATACAGTGAAAGCCAACTCTTAATAATTAATTTATAACAATATTGATGAATCTTTCAGGTAATTATTCCAAATTAATTCTGCATTACAGCAATGTCTAGAATAGAAACTTTACATGTGGATTTGTCAGTTGTGGACATTCAGTACCGTTGGAATGTTCTGTGTTCTGCCAGGTGCCTATGACAGATACCTACCATATATCCTGATGGGAAGCCTGACTGTGCTGATTGGGATCCTTACCCTGTTTCTCCCGGAGAGCTACGGCAATCCACTGCCCGAGAGCTTTGAGCAGATGCTGAAGGTGAAATGGTAAGGCAGCTTTCATTCATCCTCTGCTTCACAGGAATTCAGAACACAGTCCCTTTTCACAATCAGGAAACATGTTTCTTCAGGTCCACTGCAAAACTTCGAAGCTTTCAAAGTGCCCTTCAGATTGTTTTCTTTCAGGTTGTTAATTCAACAGACAGTGACATCATACAATTTCTCCAGAATGTCTGAACCTGAGAGCTGATGTGTGCTGGCAAAGCAAGGCTGGCCTTCACAGCACTTTGAGGCTGTTGCTTCAGATCTCCAGACACTTGCCATCCTATTATATCATTCACTCTCCTTAACTCTTTATTTAAACTATTCCTTTAAAATATTTATTTAGTAGGATTATATGCATTATGAGACTTCATTCTTCGAGTGTAAGTTCTTTAGGAACTATTCAAAATTAAACACAAGATTTCAACATTCTAGCCTCTTTCTGGGCAGCCAGAGACAGGCCAAGACAGCTTTTCCTCTGGTTTATGTGATTTAGCTGTAAGCAATGACAGTTCTTTTGCCCCACCAACACTGCTATTTAGGGTACCCTGAGCAAACATTCCCGCTCAAATCTATGCACATCCACTACAGTGTGCAAAAAATTCTTAGAGCAGCAGAGGGAAACTGAATTAACCAAAGAGCGGCTGCATAGCCACCATTCAGCACAGTGAGAACTGCTATTAGAACAGAATTTGTCCCTGTAAGCAGTAATAGCTTGAAAAAGCTAGAATTCCCTGTATCTAATTCCTGGTCAGTATAAGGAGCTGTCATTAGACTTTCAGAATAAGAAAAATTCCTAGGCCGGGTACCTTGAGAAGGGACATGTTGTTCTTTATCACAATAAGGGACTTCTTACATGTGGCTTCTGACCTGTGGCTTTCCAGCTTTGCAGTTGACAAACTGTAGCTAGAAATCCTAGAGTCAAACCAGATTCCCCTCGGAGGCCTCTTGGATCAACAGCCTGAAGTAACTGAATTATAGTTGCTGAATGATGTTCAAGATCCAAGCATTGTTTGCTGCACTGCTGCTGCCATCCAGCAAGGCACACTATACAGAGCATTAGATTTCATCTAATGTTGGTATTAGCAGTGTAACATGGTTTTTGTACTGGTGCTTATAGGGGAGGGAAGTGTCTGATGGCACCCTGGAAAATGTTCTCTAGTTCTCAGTCTTTTACTTGCTTTCAGTTTCAGAAATGGGCAACAAACCACTGGCATTAGGAATTCCAAGGAGAGTCCTAAAAGTCTGATAACACCTTTGTGAAGAAGGACAATATCATCTCAAAATGCGTTTTCTGCCAGAGGAAAATGAACAAAACCCAACAGCTACTTGCACCATAGTTGTTATCCCCTGTGCTACTGTCCTCAAATTACATAGTTCACTGACCAGATGCTGTCTACTCCTGTAGGACTTTTAGTCTGTAATTCAGTGTCCTGATTCCTGGAGTTTGTCAGCAGACACAGTCCCCGTTGAGAAACGGGGGCCTGTCTGTGCTGAACACAAGTTGAGGAGTAAGCTAGAAGTGAGCATTAGGAATAATACAGCAGTGACTCCAGACACTCAGGTACTCGATGAAAGCTGCTGGGGAAAAAAAAACCAAACAACCAAACATAATGCTGGTGTGTTTTCTCACTTTGTCTGTTGACTGGAGGAAGGGGAGCTGTGTATCTGCCTTTCAAAACCTGAAAGAAAGATCCTGTCCTCCTTTAAATCTGTGACCAAAGCCCATAGACTGAGTGGAGTCAGAATTCATTTGTAGCAGAGCAGATACAGACTTCACTGTAAGGACATGGGTTTTAAACATAACGTCAGAGTGGCTTTAGATGTTACTTGCTTTTCCCAGGACCTGGGATCCCCTTGTTCCTGTAAAAGCTGCTGCTTTTTCAGAAAGCCTGAGCCCACCCAAAACCCTTAGCTTTGTGAATCTTCAGTGTCTTTGGGGGGAATCTTGAGCTCTGAGTAAGGACTATAATTTGCTGACTTTCTGGTGGGCCACGCCCACTTTTAATAGAAAAGTGAGCTGTACCAAGTCAGTGATTCTGTCCAAACATGCCATGCAGTTTTAGCTTTCAGGTTTTTCATGGTGTATGGGCATAAGCAATTTTTTAGATCTCTTGAGGTGTTGTTTTTTCTTTTTCCCAAAGTATTTAATTTCGCCTTTGAATATATACCACTTTGTTCTGCACCTTCAGAGAACACTTACTGCAGTTTCAAAAGGTTTCGCAAAACCTTTGTACTATTTACAAATTTAAAGGTGATTTGACACTCACAAAAATCTGATGTTCTGTACTGGATATATTCACCTGCAGCTGTTAAAAATTCAAAAGGACTAATTTGGGACCACAGGGGTTTTTAAAAAAAAAAATCAAACACCAACAAAAACAATGTTTGGTTTTTCAAATCCTACAGATTATGTATGTTTGGGGGTTTTTTTAAAGTTCAGCAAAACTAGATTGGATGAAGACAAATGTACAGCTTAGAGTTGTGCTACTACTGTTTTATGAATGCTACATTGTTTGAAGACTGTAATTCCTTTTATTTTTGTATTTATTGGCTGTATGTGCACTTCTTGGTCCCACAAAGTCTATCAGACATGGTAGACTGATTTTTTTATCCTCTATAAATAACAATTAGCCCTGATTCACCTCTATAAGGGCCAACAAAAGCACAGTGTCTCATCTCTAATACATGAGTTCAGAGTAGGTTGTCTTGTGCTGGCTTTTGGCACAAGAATGAGGCTCTCTGAAGTTCAAGCACAAATATTATGCTTTATAACAAATGCAAGGAAATTGTGCAATTAACTCAAGCTGCTTTTGGAAGTGGAAATACTATTTTTAATTTCCTGCAGTTACACTTTTGCTGTAAATCTAACATGGCATGAGGGAATCAGCGTCCTGTGACTCCTGATCTTCTCATCCCTTCTCAATCAATTTCTCTACTAACAGCAGTATTTAATCTTGTTTTTACTTTTACAGAGTTAATCTAAAGAATTACTGTTTAGATGTAACTAAATTTCTCAAGAAAGCCTTTTTATCAGCATAGGACAGGTTTGAGGACTTGGGTTGAATATAGGTGGCCATATTTTTATGAAGATTTTTATTTTAAGTTGAGACTTATTTTATGTGATTGTGGGCTTGTGTATTTCTAAAAGATAAATATTTTTGTACTCTTGAGCCTTTCAGTATCCTAAAACCTGTTTTTTCCTTTTTTAAATAAGAAAAAGTATTGTGTTTTTTAAAATAACTGTGTTCTAACCAGTCTAATTTTTTTCACACAAACCATTGATCTCGATAGAGTCTCATAGAGTCACATTTTAGTATTTTTTGCAGCAGATTTAATAATCTTTCAGAGGAGTGGAATGTCTTTCTTAAAAGTATGTGATGTTGTTATAAGGCCTTATGGTGTCTGAGCATAGTGGAAATGAGGGAAGCCCCGGCTGGATTGTGCTCGCTGACGCAAGGGCCTTCACACTGTGCCGCACCTGTCACCTCTGCCACTTCTACTGGGGTCTCTCTGTGCAGCCTTTGACCCTCAGCTGGTTTACTGGATCTGCTAATGCTTATATGAAGCTGTCGTAATTGTCAGTCATTGACCTCTGTCTTCATTGTAATAAAAGTGTGCACTGACATTGTTTCACCTGCTTTCTGTGTGGGTTCTAATTGAAGAGCAAGTCTCCAAACATAAACGCTAGGTGCCAAGAAGTTTAAGTAAATAAATAAATAAATAAATAATGTATTTAGCATGGATCAGGTATGAAAATAAAATCCTAAAATAAGCTATTCCACCAATACGTTCTTCTGCACAGGAAGATTATGATGGTGTAGTACAGTTTTTCTGCCTTTCAGATGATTCAGTCCTGATCCTGCGAATCCCTGGAAGCTGACCCTGCCAGGCTCAAGGACGATTTTGTGATTTAGCTCCTATTATGTCAGTCATTTTCTACCTTTGAGATTTTTCACAGCTATGTGATTCCAACACAGGATAAAAGATCATTTTAAATACAAGTGTTCAAAAAATGCTATAAAACCTATACTTTGGGGAGGGTTTTATCCGTTAGAGGTGGGAAAGAATATCAGCCATAGAAAGCCACTTGAAAATGTAAATTAGCCTTATGGAGAGCAAGACCAAATTTCTGCAGTGATAAAATTCAGCTTTTGAACTGACATCTATGGGACTCTGTGAACTTCCTGACAGTGCCACTAGGTACTGAGCTGGGATTTTGGGCCTAAGATTAGAATATTATTTATTAACTTTATTATTTGTCAAGCATGTAGTACACATTGCCTGAGAAAATAGGGTTAGGGTCAGGAAAGCTTTTTTTACAGCCTCAGCTGATCCTGCTGAAGGGACGATGGCAGCTGTGGGAATGTGCTACAGACTGAAATGAGGAACACTTCAACTCCTAAACTTGCAGCAACTGCCCTGCTTTGATGAGCAGAACAATCCATGAAGACTCCTGGCTCATACATGGTACGGACCTCAACAAGGTTTGATCGAAGAACCCCAGGCAGGTTCACATGTAGGTAGGCAGCCCAGTTAGCTCTCAGTGGGAATGGGCTGCCCAGGGAGGTGGTAGAGTCACTGTCCCTGGAAGTGTTTAAGGAAAGACTGGACGTGGCAGTCGGTGACATGGTGTAAGTTACAAGGTGCTGTTCCGTCATAGGTTGGACGCGATGATCTGAGAGGTCCTTTCCAACCTCATTGACTACAATTCATCCCCACCCTGTTTTTTTTAATCTTTTGGACAGTAAATACGGGATCCAACGCCTGTATTAATGGGCCGTTCCTGACCACAAGTCGCCAAGGGCAGGAGACCTGTCCCCCAGCCCCGGGAGCTGGAAAGCGGCCCCAGGCCGCGGCGAGGTTTGCCCGGAGCGGAGCCCCGCGTCGGGGGCCGATAGCAACTGCCGGAGCGGGCGGGCTCCGGGACCGCCTGGAGCAGCCCGTC
>WEIT01015928.1:12801-42560 GCA_013389985.1 Dryoscopus gambensis | reverse complement strand
CATATATTTACATTGAACAGCTGATATAATTAGAAACAGAAGGATTTAGATCATTAAGGTTATTAAAAAACAAGTACAGGTTAATACAGATAAATGAAGGATAATGTAACAGCCATAAGCCAATGGAGAGACAATTTGTAGAGCATTAACAGAACAGTGAAACATGAGTTAGTGCTCAAATGCCTCAAGAATCTGCCATGAAGATGTTAATCTGCATGCTGCTAAGTGGTCACTTAACACAATAAAATAAAAATTAGCTACTTTTAATTGGGATTAGTTGGCTTCTTCAGCAGAAGCAAGTGCCATACAGGTGGAAAGAGCACTGACAATCCATAGCATTCACTGAGGACATCCAACTTTCAGAGCTGTCAGAAGTTCAGTTGCAAGAGAAGATAAAAGAAGTTGCCCAGTCTTACTGTGGAAGCAAGTAACATCTACAAATACCTCCCAAACTTCCAAAGTCCAAGATGTCCACCAAAGTAAAAATACAAACATTTCTCAAATGAAAAGGTCTCCCTATAAGCTATAAGAGATGTTCATGAAATTATTTTTATTGGCCAAGAGCAAAAGGGGTTGGTTGATACTGAGGTCAGGGAAGCCAGGAAGAAAAACATCCAGAACACCTAATCAGAATTCAGTCTTTGTGCTTTGTTCAAAATAAAGAAGAAAAGCTATTTGAGGAAGGTGCCACATGCCTTTAAGAACAAACTGGGAACATTTCATAACCAACACCTCCCATGGTCCAGGCCTGGCTTGTCCTTCCCCAGTAAAAAAAAAAAAGGCACATGAATGAGAAGAAAATAAGATAAAGAAAGAAAAATATGATATATGACAGACCTACTAACTTCACCTCCAGTTGCTTTTTCTATTTCTAAAGTTTCATACCTTTTCTGAAATCCTAACTTACATCAATCTGCTGGTAAAAAACAACTCCTTTCTCACTAACTGATGTATTTCTTTTCTGTCTACTCCCATCACCAATCTAGCTGAGCTCCCTTACTAACATCCTCACAGCAACATTCACAGGAGGTGGCAGACTTTGATTCTGCTGAGGACTTGTCTACATTGAAGGCTGGCCATTGTTCTTGCCATGCCCCAGCCCAGCAGTGCTCGTCTGCTCCAAATTCCTCCCATTGCATCTTCCTCCCCTACCCTCTCCCTTCAAATAAGTTCTAAGGCAAAAAGAAATCTTTCCTTAGTGCATCAATAAGTAAACAACTTGCTACCCCCATTTCAATCACTAATAATGTAAAGTTGGGAGCCAACCTTCAGTGTCTTCTTTTGCTACTACTTCGAAGTGCTCCCAGGATGGAAGAAGCTGCTGCTTGCTCTGAGCTTGGTGCAGGAATGCATCACTGATGCTTCACTGCAGTACTGACAGTCGTGAACTTGTCTGAAAGCAATTTAGCAGGGGAGAGTATTAAAAAACCTGATTGCATCTAAATTATGTTGCAGAAATATATCCTCTAAAACTTGAGCCACAAACCATCACTTAATTAAACTTGTGACTCCAAACAGCACCGAGATGACACAATGGTGATCTTTGGTTCATCTAAGTCTGGATTCATAATCATTATTTAATCAAAAGTGCTCCACCATCTACCCAGTTTTCTACAAACTCAGAGCAGTACAAATAATTACTCTGGACTCCTCATTACTGGTTATTTTAAAGACTTAAAATGTGCGGGCAGAGTTGGCAACCTAAACTCCTGTGTTCAGCAGCTTGAGCCTCATAAAGTTGGCCCTATCTCAAGAGCTGATCCACTCTTAAAGCAGTGAGTGCACTTCAAGACACAGAGCGGAGCACAAAATAGATGAGACAAGCAATTAGCCAACCAGCAAATAGAAAAAAAGTTCCATTATGTTTTTAAAAGAGAAGAAAATGTTTTGAAATTCTGAAATACATTTTAAAATTGAAGACTGGAGTGAGAATTTTTTTCAATCTTATTTAACGACATAAAACTACAGTATATGACATTTAGGTAGTACAATGATGCAGAACAAAGACTGCTAGTTATATCTGTAAACACTGGAACAATTTATTGGGGTTTTTTTCAAACTGATCCTTTATGACCCATTTATGTGGCTTAAACATATCAATAGTAACAAGGGTGTTTTGCAGCATCTCCTCTGGCCATCAGAAGACCTATGAGAAGAGTACATCCTTCAACTGTTTCAATCTGAGAAAGTGCTCCTTGAAGCAAAAAGCAAAGTCGACATCAGAAAGTAAAGCCAGAGTCAAATAAAATTACATTTGGGTTTGTTCAGATTTCTCCCAACATCCTGATGTACCAGATTTATCTTGAATCTACAGGCCAATTAGAAAGTCAGGAAAGCTGGCAACATAAACAAGAAGTCTATGCCTGTTTGATCTTTAATTCTTCCATGGAGCTAAAGAGTGTTTTAACCTTTCTTGGACTGTTCAGAAATTCATTTTAAATGTGAATGGAACTATCTCCTGCTGTATTCACATTCATATTTAAACAACGAAAACCAGAAATAAAATAGCACCCAGACATTAGAAAAATAAAACAAACCTAGAAGACGATTAATAAATAATGCCTAAACTCATTGACCAAAAAGTGCAGCAGTCTGTGCATAAATAAAGTATTCTGTAAACAGTGTGTGTATATAAAAATATATCTATATATAAACTTTCTTAAACATGGTAAAGCCCACAAAGCAGGTGAACAGCTCAGCAACCTCGGAGCTGGCTTCAGTGCAACTCACTCTTTGAATACGAATTAGCAGTGGGTAATCGCAGCATATTTATGAGGCCTTTTGCCTGGTCCTTCTCTCCAGTGAATGCTGTATTATTCATTGCGTGTGCCCTGACCCCAGTGCGCTCCTGTTCTGACAAATCATACTTGATTAAGACAAATCTTTATTAGTTAGCTAGTCAACTTCCCCATTTATCATTTGCAAATCCCATTCTCTTTTTCGGGTACAGTAAAAAGTAACTGAAACTGAAACCATTTTTTCTCCGTATAAAATGAAATGCTTGTTACAGCCAGTAAGTGCAAGCAGAAGCCTAGAAGTCATTAATAGCTGATAAAACAAAGGTTTAACAGGCATAAATTACAAATGGAGCAAAACTCTAATACAACAGTGTACCTTGGATACAAGGCTGAAGAAACATTAATTAGCTCATCCTTTCAATGTTACCCATTTTTTTTCCACAAACTAAATTTCTCAAAATCTAACTGCCATAAAAAGAAATGCATTGCAAAGCTGGAGTATGAAAGTAGCAAAGTTTAAACAATAATAATGAAGAGAATGCTGAGGAAAGTTATTGTTCAAGGTTTCTACCAATACTAAACCAACATCTTTTGAAAGGAAGAAAAATGGGTACCAAATTACTAATGAAGCTTTAGTTTCCCTTGAAAATGCAGTATCTCTCCAAAGAGATGGCTATTTGGAGAGAAAAGACCCCTTTCAAGACAATGTTAGTTTATTCATTGGGTAATTTATAGCTAGAAAACCATGTGATGTGCAATGCACAACAGTTTTGTCATGATAGTGGTTTTGCTTGCAGAGAAGGATGTTTCTCCTATCAGGACTCTGGAGATCTGAAGCAGCTACTTGGAGGTGGAGGGACAAGGGACAGAGGGAAGGGACAGTCTGTAGCTTATTGGGCTGGCTGAGGTTCAAGTTCCAGCTCTACCCCAGAATTTTATTCTCTGGAGGGATCTCTAGAAAATGCTGACTTGGCTGTATTTTTGTTTGGTGATGAAGTTTAGTAGATTGTGCATTTTATTACATTTTGAATCTTAGTTGTCTACACTGTGATATTTATACCCATCAATTAGAATCTGTGTCCATTTGTAATAGACAGCAATTTAACAACCTCCACCTAAAGGACAAAACCTCAAGATAAACACCTCCGGGCTCCTTACCTAGCACACTTCTTACAGACTCCAGTCTTCCTCCACTTACACTTTCCCATCTCAAGCCATTTTCCCTTGGTTTTTTGTTTTCTTTTTTTTTTTTTTTTACCCTGCAGGACCAATGCAGCTATGGATTCTGCTGCTTTTTCACACACATGAGCTAAGTGCTAGTTACTTCCATCTGCAATGTTGCCTTTGATTACACACAGAGTAATGTTGAGAAAACCACCACCTCACTAAACCCACAGCAAGGGTTCAGAGGGAACAATGAAAAATACTCAATGGCCTGGCAAACCAGTGTTATCAGGAGGTATACAAAAGGGAAAGAATCCAGACTGATTTTAAAATCCTAGCTGAAGCTGCAGGGCTATGTGTATATATATGTGTATATGTATGTAAAATTAAGAAGTCTCTGCTCTTGTACTTGTTAAACAAAGATATTTCTTCTGGAAATTGCTGAGATGGAAACATAGCCTATCCCATAACAGAATTTTTACAGCACTCCTCAGAGCACACTCATATTTTAAGGATCAAGTTAAGCTCTTCAGATGGCATTTCAGAGGTTGACTTACACGGGACCTTTATTGCATATAGACACGATTTGTTTCTAAGGCATCCCTGCTAGGAAAAATTGTTGAAAAACCTGATTTTTCAGTAAGTGCCTATGATGACAAGTGTGATTTCTTCTGATGGAGCAACCCAGCAACACTTAACAATACTTTTGGCATCTATACATTAGACTACCACTGTATGATTTGATTTAGGGCAAACCTGGAGATTTCTAAGAACAAACAGCTCCAGAACGGTTCACTGCATGGAGCAACACCTTTTGCTGGGATTCTCCCAAAGAAGCTGCCTGGAGTGCTCCAAGTGCCATCCCAGCTACTGGACATGGCCTTTGGGTCCCAATGATTTAAGTCAGGGTTGCCAGAGAGGCCGCTTCTTGCTCTTGGGTGCTGCTTGAACTGCAGCCAGCACAGACATGGGCACGGGAGGTGCCATGAAGAAGCGCTGGCAGCTGAACAGTCTCTGTGGGGATGTCCCAGGTTTGGGTGACATCTCCCCTCTCTCCTGGTCTGCCAGACTTGTCAGCATGCAGGACATGCTGCCAAAGGTGCAGGTGGTCTGCTGTGGGACGTCATTAACAAATTTGTGGGACTTGTTGGCAGGCCACTGTTGGAGTTTATTTGTGTGGATGGTCTATATGCTGCAGACAGAATGAATTTAGTATGTTTTTCTTTGCTGTACCTTATTTCTTGATTTCTAGAAGACAAACATGAGTAAAACATTATGCCTAGCAGCCCTTAGCCCATACAGTAAAGAGAGAAGTATCTGGATATTCTACCATGCTCAAAGATGAAGAACACAGGGAGGCAAGGTCAGATCTGAGAAAGGACCCTGGACTGCTGTGTTCTGTATTTGAAATGGAAGTCATGCCACCTATGGGCAGGTACCATCCAGCCCAACATCCTCACTGACGTTACAGACCTGAGCCTGTGGCCATTTTCATATTTTAGTGCTGGTTTGGATGCCAGTAAAAAAAGATTAATAAATTGATCTTTCTGAAATTTCTTCAAGCAATCTTTAATATTGCAAGATAGGAATTGGAGAGAACAGAATTGTATTACTGGCTCAGAGACTACCGTTCCCCTGCTAAATTCTTGTGCCTGCTTCCCTGATTCTAAAATGGATGTGAAGGAATCCACATTGGTCAAACACAGTATGTAACATTAAAAGAATATTTTTTCTGTGGAAGGCATTTAAATACTGCACTTAGCTTCTTATAGATTCATTTTCATTACAACTACTAGTTTGAATATCATTTTAATTGAAAAAAAATAAGATTAGAAATTATTTTTAAAATTAAATCTGAAGTGGCCCACTCTCCTCAACTATAGAGCATTATATTTAATTTAATAAGGGTTTTAGATTATTTGAGCCCCAAAATATAATTATCCCATGATCTACTGAATTGGTAAATTATTGCAGTATGACAATTTAATGCAAACACCCAGTTTACAAACATAACTTTGCTGGAAATTCTCAAGAAGTGTTAAACCGATGTCAGTGTCTCAGTAATTTCGCAGTTTAAAAACAGTTAGAAATGTAATGACTACACTGCACTTGATTAAAGCATTTACAGCTCTAATCAAAAACTGACAGCAAGATCAAAGATGTTAACTTAAATCTCTCTTCTAATTATGTTTAAAATGCCACACCTCAGGCCTGTCTCTCCTCTTCTTTTTCAAACCAAATTCTGCTTAAGAAAGATCTAACACTTCTTAACAGTTCATTATCCAATAAAACTATTCAAAGCTTAAAAGCAATCTACACAATTAGTCAGGACCTCAGGGAGTCCACCGGTAGTCTTTATTACAGGGCTTCATATTAAAACACCTTAATTATATTTGTCAAATGGATTTCATTAAAACCCATCGTCACTTTAATTTTCATATTTTGACAGTGCTGGCATAGCATTATTACCACCTGCCAAGCTAGGAACTACAACAAAATTATCAAATTCCTTCAAATATCAAGCAGTTTCTTTTTGTACCTGACCAATGATTTCCCTCTTTTTGGCGAAAGCACCATAATTAAGAGGAATAATTAAAATTTCATATTCAAGCAGCACACAGGCAAGCTAAACGTACAGTGTATCTGTTGCAGGTGTGTAAATAAGAACCTATATGGATACCTGGTTGCCAGGAGCACATAATACAAAGGTAGGACACATATACTGAAGTGCTTCTGAATAATAAAGCCAAGACATCAAACAGAATGCACTATTATTTAATCAAATGACAACCATGAGGATTTGAAAGCAGAGGACATTTTAACTTCTACTCATTATACTGTCATTTCGACACAACAGATCTGGGGATTATGACCATATACTGTAACCACAGTTTTATTTTAGAATTAATCCATGGAGGTTCCACTTGACTTTAGACAATCACATTGAAATATAATTAAAACAAAACTGTTCACCCCCTCTTCATTCAGTAAGTACTGTGACAAGGGCTTCTGGTATTGGTGATACATTTCCAATGCAGGACATACCAATTGTTGTTTGATTTTCTTCTTAATACTCAATGCCACAGCAATTAACGACTTTAGATAATTACCAATAATATAAAAGGTAGGTACCAGCATCTGTCATGCAACACAGTTTGGGCTGTTAACGTCATGTGGGATATAGAAATAAATTATTTCCTCTTTTTTGTTATCTGAAATACTGCGCAGAAAACTGAAACAATTTATTGTTACTGTGCATATTTTTACTGAGTTAAATTCAAGCCTGATTAACTCCATGTTCTTCAGTGAACATGTGTGTGAGATGACTTTGGCCCACAACAGATAAAACAATGGCATGCAGATTTCAATGGGGAACAGAACAGAGAATTTTCCTTTCTTTCATATAATCATAGCAAGAAATAAGAAATTAAGAGGTTTCTGCCATATGTCTAACACACTTCACTGCTTTGTACAAAGGTCTCAAGAGTAATGATCTCCGTGTGTTATGAATATTTTAAGACTTATTAAATGTTCTTGGATTATTGTGAGTAAAACTATGGGATTCTAAAGAACTGGTTTAAATGACAATCAAATATTATTCCTACTTAGCGTAAAATAAAAATTTAATAATTATTTAATGTACTATCAAGGAGGAAAGCTTCAACCTCTTTCACACCATATCACAAGTTTTAGCAGAGGAATTGCTGAAGATGTGCTCGGGTTTATTTTATTTAATTTCTATTTTCTTTCTTTTCATTGCTTTAATTGCTTTTGAATTACAAAGAAATAAAGCAGAATACTCACAAGTAAGGAACTATGAGCTGATCACAGATCTCTTGTTTGATTTTTTGGCAAGTCAACTTATTTCTTTTATCCTATTTACTCTATCTGTAAAACAGGGGTAAATAATGTTTCTACTAGAATTCCACTGAAACAAGCAAATGCCCATATGCTGCTTGGCTGCTGTTACCAGGACATCTTACAACAAATAATCAGAATTTTTTGGTGCCTCTTGTTCAACTTCAAACTATCACGACAGCTAACCCAGAGACAATCTAGGAGGTAAGCAGTGTTTTGAAAATAATCCCAGCCCAAACCAGTGTAGGTTTGCTTCTCCTGTGCTGGTGGGAGGCAGCTCCTCCAGCTTAACACAAGGATGGATGGAGGGATAGGGAAACTTCCCAGAGGAGGAGCTGGTGGATGATGGAAGCTCACACGTGCCTTTGACACAACTGGTCAGGCTTCCCCTCTTGAAATCTCCTCCCCCCTTGCACCCAGGATCCTCCCCTCTCTGTGAGGACTGTGCAAGGCTCTGGCTTTGATTCCTTTCCTCCCCACAGATCTGAAGTTGATTTACGGCTGGAAAATCTCATGCACCAACTCAGTTACTATTTAATAAGGGACAGATTTCCCTCTCTGCTATGCTGCCACTTCCTCTCCCATCTCTCTCACTGCTTAGCCTTCAACTCAAATCCAACACAACACAGCAATTCCTTGTCCCCCAACATGTTTCCACACTATCTATTCTCATGACATGCAACACGATTGTCTTCCTTTCTACCCAGCCTCGACATCTTTTTTTACTCAGTTCTTTTTTTTAGTCCTTGCTTTTTGGGCAAGCTCTCTGATTCTTTCTGCATGACAACAGGAAACAGACTGGTCCCAGCCCTTCCCTTCCTAAAACTTTCTTCTCACCCTTTAGTTATATTATCACATACTTTTATTTTAACCTTGACAAAAAAATCTATGTACCACCTACAGTAATGTAGAACATTGCTACAAACACTGTTTTCTAGTATCATACTGGTGTTTTTCTTTCGTGCCACTGTCTCTCCCCAGTTCAGCATATGAAACAATAGCTACATTCCTTCTGTAGCCAATCCCTTCATGGTCTGAATTCTCCCATTTGCTATCAGCATATTAATTCCTCTCTCAGCTCAGATATCATTCACCTGTTAAATTTTTACTCAAGCATTCCTGCACTTTCTCCCATGCTGCCATGATTGAAAGGAGCTGATCATAAACAACTCATCACCTCATCCCACTCCGACAATCTCTGACCTGGCTTCTCGTGTCCATTGATATACCAGGGATAATAATTTCTTCACAGTCCATGGAAATCTCAGGCACAACCATGAACCTTTGTGTTAGCTGAATTTCTAAATGTCTAGTCCCAGACGGATAAGCAATAGCAGAAAATCTAGTGAGCCCATGAGAGTATCACCCACACGGGAGGAGGAAGGTACAGTAAGAAACAAGTTAGCACCACTTGTCTTCACTGTTTCAGAGCAGGTGTGACACAGGGATTTACAATGTACACTGCATTACTGTCAGGTTTTACCTTCCTAAAGCAAACACTATCCCCCCACAAGCTATCAGCAAATAGAATGTAAATCTTGTTGTCATGAGTGAATAATTTATTAAATTGACACTATTACTAATAATTACAGAAGATGTGCCTGTTTTTCACTCCTGACAAACAGGAAGCCAGCCATGTTTCCCATTTCAGCTACGATACACAAGGAACAATTCAAAGTGATGCTCGTCCCTGGCTGGCACGTATTCTTTACCATTTGAAGTTTATTTGATACAAATGAGGGTCTACAGAACCCTGCTGACATGAAGTCACAAAGAGCATATACATTTATGAATACTGCATTTTCTGCACTCTGTATGCGATGTTTGTTAGGTCTCGGGGCTGAAATCACAGCTCTGAATCTATCTTGAAGATGTTAAGGATGCGTTGTGAGCTTTGGCTTTCTCTCCTCCTACCCCCCCAAACAAAACAAAACACCACCACAGCCTTCACGGCTTTAATTATTAAGTTTATATTTTCTGTTTTATCTTAAATCCCATAATGGAAGCAACTGGGTTTTTTTCCATCTCCTTGTTTCCTTGTTTCTTTCTTTCTTTTTTTTTTTTTTTGGTAATAGTATACACTCTTGATGTAAGAAGGAAATGTGAAGACAGAACAATCCAGCTGGATTAGACATTTTTGAAACCTACTGCCAGCAGTGAGCTGTCAAAGCCAGCAATCAAATGTAACCCTGGCGAAAAAGAACTGGGGACTGCTGTGAGGAGATTTACTTAGAAGAAACTCTCAAATAGTGCTTTTATGTCCTGATTCTCCTCCCCTGCACCAGTTTTTTACCTGCTTGTTGTCTCCCCCACCTCCTTGAAGTTACACCTGATTTACAGTCTGTGGTAGGAATACTTTCTCTATTCCAAAATTAACTATTGAACTTCTATGGCCTCAGTGCAGAACACCTCGACAAATACTTATTGTTCCCCTCCTAAATCTTAAAATCTATGAAAATGTGGGGTAGCTATTAATACAGAGAGCTCTACAGTATGTCCAAGAGTAAAACGTCTTATTACCATTTATTTTTTCAGCTCAGAAGCTGACAAAAGAAGGATGTAACTAGAAGTCAGAAGGAAGGGTAAGAATTGACTACTTCTGACCTTACTCCCACTTTTCTGCAAGACCATAATTGTGCTTTATATTCCACCTTTTCACCGGAAAGCTGTTAATAAGCATCAGGAAAACTTGGTAATAAGCACCATTAAAATTAAAAGACATAAGAAGATACTTTGCTATGGCAATGGAAAGGAAAACAAGACAGAAGTTAAAGAACTGACTGGAACATGAACACAATGTAAGGAGTGAATCTGGGATACTGAAGAACAGGGTCTCAGACAACCAGTGGGGGAAAAGCAATGACCAAGACTATGTTGGACTAATTATTACAACAGCAAGATCCTTGCATTGTACAAAAAAGGTCTTCCTAGATTAAAAGAGGAACGACTACAGAACAGGAGTGTAACATCTGAATTCTGGCCATATCTAGGCTACCAATACGCCTGAGTCTCTCTGCACTATAAAATGACAGTAATGCTACTTAATTATTTTCTAGCAATGGCATGAAGATTTATTAATACCAATTTTTAAGCTTTTAAGAACCCTCTGATTCATGCAGAATCTGAATTTTAATGCAACAATCAAGGAAAAAAGTAGAATTACAAATGTGTCCAATTGGTGTGATATGTGTATTCTTTCTGTTGGACAGAAAATCAGCTTTAAGACTGGGACATGAGGAGCCACAGAAGCCACTGTAGATCTGTATACTGGAAAAAACTTACAAAGAGTCGATTTTTATAGTTTTGTTTCACAATTTGTGATTCGAAAACTCAGTGTCACCTTAAATTTTAACCAGAAGAGAGAATTTATAGAATACTGGCTACTTTCTCTCATTCAAATTGATCAGCTATTACAGTTAACAACCTTCCCACATCACAGAAATAAATAAAGAATGCTGTATCCATTCTAATTTAAAAACTCTTATCATCATTAAAAACATAGTTGATTTAGTCAGAAGTTCCATCTCTTATGTGCTGTAATGATTTAATAGTGCCAATTAGATCTATAGTATTCCTAGAAATGGAGGAGTTGCAGCTGGAGCTCTGCAGACCAGTCAAACAATTTTCAAAGGATATTCAAAGGTCTGCACCACTCTATTCTAGGTAGAAGATTAAATTGTAAAGGAAAAAAGAAGCAGGATTTCAAAACAAGTATTCCAACATGACAAATAACTCTTCTCCCTGGGCTTTGCTTTTGTAGAAAAGAGAAATATTTCACCCTCCTATTCCATAAGTAGCTGGAAATGCTCTGCATATTTTAATAATGACATCAAATAACTCGCTAATTCAAGATACTTTAGCCAGCCATGTGTCCTAGTGAGAGACAATGCAAGAGCCCTTTAAAGTATCTACAATACAGAATATGTTCCTTGATAATGTCATTAAGCCATGATGACATGTAGCAAGCAATTGCTGGCAAAGGTCAATAACCTAATCCATTTATACAACGAATGCCTGTTAAAACAGTGTTTAAAGAACAATCGAATGATTGATGACCATAAGCTCTGTGTTGGCCATGATGTGCTGCGTGCACACACAGCGTGCTCTGCAAGCACTCCACGTACCTCTGCTGCTGTGGGGTGGCTGGGGGGAAATTCTGTTCTGCCAGAAAACAAACCAAAATGTTTAGACAAAAATGCTGACAACTGTAATTGAGTAAATAGAGGTCTGAAGACGCATTTGTGAGCACTGGGCACTAAAAATGTGATGCTGATCTAATTGAGTAAAGCTCAGTTTGAAAATAAGGTGCTCTGGGCAAAACAGGCTGCAAACACGCTCTAAGCTCCATGTCACAACCTGGGAAAAAAAAAAAAGAAGTGACCATCCCATAGATCCCTATCACTGATTTGTAAAATTTCTAATTTTTAATTTAAACTGATGCATTAAAATGCAGCTTGATTTGATGCACATTTCAATTTTGCCAGCTCAAAAGCCGTTGTCCAAATTCAGTGGTCCAATTTGCTGTGTTATTTAAAAAAATGGGAGAGGGATCATTTCCAAAATATTTTTGTTGTTTTAATCTGTCAGCAACCATCATTCTGTCAACAGAGTGCTGCACACTTCTTAGAATTTAATACCCTTTTCTAAACAGTAATTAACCTAACAGCTTCTTACAAGTAATTTCTCTGCCTCACCAGAAAAGCGTGGTGGTGACCTGTATGTTCTGTAGGACAGGAATGCTTCCCAAAATTGTCATATGGTCCCCACAGAGAATTAATTCTGTCACTCTAAAGTGGCCACATTTCACTTTTCACAAACAAGAATGATCTTGAAAGTAATCTACATATATATGTATATGTATATGTATATGTATATGTATATGTATATGTATATGATCATAGAAGTCACAACATAAATATAATCCATCCAAAGCATTTGATATTCTGTAACTGTAATGGCTCTGGCTTTTGTGAGATAAACATGCTGGGACCACATTGCGCTGCTCAAGTGCACCCTTCAATTAAAGAGCATTTCTGCACACAAGCCAGTTCCTCACGGAGGTGTTGATTATAAGTGGCATTCATCAGAATCAATGGTATAAAAATAAGCTCCCTGCCATTTTGCTGCATCCATAGACAGGTGTGGCCTGAGCTTTATTAGGTGCCCAGACAAAACGACACGCAAGGACTGTATCTCAGCATGAGTCACAAAGCAAAATTACAGTTCTGTGCTGCACTTGTGAGATTTCCTAAAATATGTTTCCCAAGTCAGGAGCAGCAGTCAGTGTTGTTGGTTAGTGCCGTCAGGAACTGGAACCACCCCTTCGCGGGCCCCGAAGAACTCCTGCATCGTGGTACAACAGTCAGACACGTTCCATGACTGTTCTTAGAGCTCCACCTTTCCTACAGAAGTGCAATTTCTGCATGGCACGGTGAGCAATGTTATATTGGAATTATATTTTAAAAGCATTCATATGAAGAGTCATCACTTCTTCCCCAGTAATCTCCTGTCAGCCACAAAAACAGCTGAAACAGAGCAGAAAACAGTTAAAGCAACAGTGAGTTACACATTGATGACTTTTCCATCTTGCCCTCAGCACAGATGGAAGTTTGGCCTGCTCCTTAACACACACGTGCCAAACAACTGATAAAAAAGGATGCCAAGTACTCCAAACTTTAAATTTCGGAAGCTAACACCAACTGACCTACTAAAGGGATCTATCCTGTTTCCATCCTGTTTGGCTCTGTATTTGAAGCCTCTTCTCCCTACATTATTTTAACCATACATACCAGGATGGATTCTTCCTCACAAGGCTTTACAGGCACATCACAATTTTCACTCCAACTGCCCAAAGGTCTTTCAGCAAGCCAGTCTGTTTCCAAAGTCCCTCTATTAGAAATTAAGTTTTCATCCTCATTCTTACTCTGTGAAAGAAATCAACCTATTTCCCATTTTCCATGACACAATCCCATTTCTTCCATTCTGCTATTGTCCTCCTGTCAGGCTTTTCCCACCAGCTCCTCTTGTGTCCTCCTCTATCTCATCAACCATCACTTAAATGCAACACTGGAGCCTGATGATTTCATTATGAACAGACAAAGTCAAAGACTTGTCATTTACAGACTGGGAATGGGGATGTGGGAATGTTATGGTTCTTCCAAAAGCCAGAATAAATTAGTGACAAAGGTGTATCTCTTGACTTCCAGTTTCTTAGGATAAGAACATTGGAACATTTAGCTTGTAATTATTCCATGTTAAAGATGGGGGGGGAAAAAAGCCATCATTCTCAGGTACTAGGAACCTTCCACTCCACATTCTTACATGTTCTTCTAAGATGTCAAAAGAAGTGGGGTTTTCTTTTTCTAGTGTTGCTGGTACAGAAGTCAGTACCTTTGAATTTTGCCTCCTTGGGAGGGAGAGCAAGCCCAAGCTGGGGCCCAGAGCTGCAGGAGTAGGAGCTTAGTACAGACCACAGACCAAGAACAGCTCAGAGACTTGCAGTGAAGGCAAGCTTTCTACAGGAGGATGTGTTTAGATGATTCCTAACTTCTCTCTACATTAAAGAGCACTACATTTTGTTGGGTTTGATTTCTCCCCCACTCTTTTTGGCCTAGGGAAAAATCCACCTTCACTTTATTAATAGTGAATTCAAATGGTTTTTCTGCTGCAATTTAACAACATTTTTTTTTTCCCTGCACAGAGCCAAGATAGTCTTCTCTCTTGAACCCTTCAACATATTTGTTCTGCATTATTTTTTCATTCGCAGTTATCCCGGAGGCTCTCAATGTTTAAATAGCTCCCTCTTTCCCATGTAAAGCTGTGCACTAATATCGATCAACTTAGGCTGGAAGTTACTATAAGGCATTTTTCAATAATCAGCCAAGCTGTTCAGAGAGTGTCTCGGATATAACCCTTAGGTAAACAGCACAATACACAAGGAACTTTCACTCAGCAAGCACATCTTTCCAATCTCGAGGCTGGCTGCCAGTGCTCCACCAGACAAAGAACTCGATTCTGACTTTCTACTCTGCAGGTCAGAGGCAAAGTCATATTAGCTAAGGATGTCTTTATCCTTATGCACAGCATTTAAGTTTCTTAGGACACTTGTATAGCTAAAGATCTCACAGTCATATGCCCTTCAAATAAGGGGTCAGCTTTTAATGAGTATCAATTTAGTTTTTACTAATAAAAAAATGTCAATAAAATCCCATTCATCTGAGAAGATAAAGGTGTGGCTGTGCAAGAATTTTAGGTATTAACTAGGTGAAACATCTTTTTTAGTGAATTAGAGTCAATAGGAACCCTTACCTAGCTGAGGGGAGAGGAAGAAGAAAATAATTTTAAGCTAAACAGTTAAAAATAAATAATAGGAAAAGGATGATACATATAAAAAACATGTCATGTAATAGCCACACTTACAGAGAGACGAGTAAGCTACTCTGAATTGTTAGGTTTTCATTTAATTCATCCCTGATATAAAATGCCAGGTTTATTCTATTTTTACTTCGCCTCATTAATCAAAAATGGGAAAGAAAACTGATTGGCATGAAAGACTTGAAATCATTCATACTTTATGCCTTAAATAGCTACATTCATTGGTTACTTCCCATAGTACTTAATTCTGAAATGAAAAATGTAGTGTTTTAATTTCCTCTTCTTAACTGTAAAGCATCAGATTATCTTACATTGTTTTTTTAGGCCTGAGAGATCCTTAAAAGACAAGCCTGTGTAAACTAAAATGGCAAAAAAAGTCAGATGTAAAAATAGTCCTAGGTCGTTGCTTTGCACACTAAAACCAGTGATGTTCACACCCACCTGTGGGCGAAAGATAAACATCACAAAAGTAAATAACACTCTGAAATAGCTGGCTCCTATGAGTCCTGCAGACAGCACAAACTGTTTTGTTGTTCTAAAAAAAGATTATGCATAAGCAAATCCACATGACTTTAATGACAATTTCTGAATGCGTTTTCAGGTCAACATCTGCGCTGGGGAGCCAGGGCAGAGCCCCGTGGTGCAGCTGTTCCCAGGGCCCTGCTGGCACTGCCCTCACTGGTTGCTTTCCTGCTGGACCTGTCCGTGTCCAGGCTGGTTCCTGCCACAGCAATCACTCCCTCACTAAGTAGTGACACAGTCTGTGGTGGCAGGACACAAGAATGAAGGCGAGTGTGCCTCGGCAGCACTCAGGTACCAAAGCTTTGGGGGATCCCCACATGTATTGAATTGAGAAACACACAGGAGCCCTTGGAAAACTGAGGTGCCCCTTATTCAGCATTCTCTGCATCTGACAGATGGCTGAGGAGCACAGCACTTACCTCTCTGTCTCCCCACAGAGCATCATCTTAACCATCAATAATGAACAGGGTTACAGAAACTCAGGAAAATTCTTGTACAATGGCAAATGCAATTCAATGCAGGTAAATGCAGGATAAAAATTGTAAGACAAAAGATTCCAAAGGAAAGCCAAGACATTAGGGGAAAGTGTTCAGAGGCATAATGATTGAAGAGAGATTTAAGTGTCCTCCTGGGTTATGAAAGTCTTAAGCTAATGGATAACGGCAGTGGGAAAATAATGCTGCACAGTGAGCTGCATGCCTAGAGGAATAAAAAGCTGAAATTCTGGTGCTGACTGGCATGTAAGACTGACTGGAAGCCCTGCCTATAGTGTTGCATGGTCTTGATGCACATAAATTAATATTTCCAAGTAAACTGACAAAAGAGGAAGATGGAGGGACGACCATCTGAAACACAAATTCTTATTTTATAGCCCACTGTAGCCAGCTCTGTACCACACAGAAGCTGCAGGTCACCACCACACTGCTGCAATTTTCCATTTCTGGCCATATTCTGTGAGAGTGCAGATGGGATTGCAAAAGAGCTCACAGAAAGGATCTCCACGGAGTCATTACGATACCTTTACTATGAGTGTATGCTACTTGCACAAGGGCAAGTAAAGTGCTGGAATCCTTCATAAAATAGATTAAGAATATTCAAAGGGTTGAAGGGAGGTGGTAGACGGAAAGGACAAATAGACAGTGATTATAATGTCCACATACATTATAGCTTTCCTTATTCTTAAAAACAGAACAAACCAAAAAACATCAACCAACCAAAGATGGAAATTTAGCTAAACACCTGCTTACGACATACCTTGAATTATGGGAGGTGATGTGCATGTTCTATGCTTTGAGACAGTAATTAAAACAAACCAAGAAAATAACATCACCAATGTGTCCTGCAACCTGGGAAACATTTAGCATGATTTGCAAGAGGGAAAAAACTTCTGTGGTAAATTCAAATTATAATGCTCAACTCTTTAAAACAGCGTTAATTCAAATTATTTCAGGACATGATTATTATAAAGCAGGTTCAAGCCTAATTTCACACTTCAGAATAACTTCAGCACAGTCCCTTGGGGAGCTGCAGCCAGAGCTTCCCCTGAGCCTGGCTTGCTGTCTGCCTCCAGGTCATCCTGAGCTGTGCTCAGGTGCCACCTCCCACAAGGGAGGAAGACTCAGGGACACACAGTGGCTCAAAATGCTGGCCCATCACCTTTACAGATTGATTCGATTTGTTCAGATATGCTGTGTAGAAACATAAGTCTTGGAGAAAGGAGCGTAGCATCTGATGTGGCACTTTATATGATACAAAATCTTTGCCATGTCCCAAGTACTGTGGATCAAAAACTGATTTCAATTTCCTCTACAGCCAATCTCAAACCAAGAGTGAAGAACGTAAGAATTTTTGAAAAGGAATGAAACCTCACATATCTGCAGGATCTTTGCCAGATTTCTGTGCAACCAGAGAGAGACTTAGGGCAGAAAAGACAGTTCTAAGACCATTCCCCGAGGAAGTTTCTGAAAATGAAGATGCTGCCTTTAGTTACCAAAAATTAGTTCCAAGTTCAACTGGTGCAAAAACTGAAAGTTAGAAATGTGCACTCTGTTTGAATATCATTTAAATTTATTTAATTAGTTAATCACAATAAAACCACAACCCTTTGTCATTATTTAAGATAGACCATAAGCCACAGCTCAGCACAAAGCTTTGCAACAGGGATCTGAGCCTGAATCCTCAACCTAAGTCAACCGAAAAGAGCAGTCAGTGGGCGAGGGCACCTGTGTTAAGGAACAGCATCCCTACTTTTCCCCCACCTTGTTTTTTGTCCATTAATCCCCTGTGGGTCCCATGGGTGACTGGAAGAACATGTCGAGGCTCCCTGATCAGCCCATCACGCCCGTGCTCTGCTTAGCACATCTGTAACAGGCACAGAGCATCCTGTCCCTTCCCTTCACAGTGTCCTGGGCACTTCCCCCCATCCTGCTGAACCACCAGCACCAACAGCTACCGGCTGCAAGTTTTCATCCCAGACCAGAGCTGTCACATGACCCCACCCCACATCCTAACACAGATCTCACCCTGGGCTCCATCCTGACATCACCCCCACGGATGGTGGCCTCTGCTCACATCACCACTGAACACATGGCCCCAGCTGCTGGGCTGGGGGAATATCAGGTTGCTGTTACAAAGGTTTGTTGGCAGATAATTGTAAAGAAACATGTTCTGAGAATGTTTTTACAATCTCCACCTCTACCTGTTCTGTCCTAAAATCTGTTTCTCACTATCGCTTCTCTGAAAGACAAATTTTATGTTTCTTTTTTTTTTAAAACTGACTAGAAGGAATCCCCTACTGCCTGCACAATAAAGCCAGTCAGAGGCAAGATTCTTTCTCACAGATCTTATCCCTCTAAGCCATCAGACTGACTAAACCACTATCCTTTGATCAATAGGCAGCTAAGTGGGAATTTTCAAAAAAACCTTTAAGCAAAATAAAGTTGCTTCTTTATTGCACACAGGCCTTACTCCTCCAAACTGGAAGAGTGGTGGGATTTCTTTTTTTTCTTTTTTTCTTTTTATTTTTTGTCCAAAACTTGTTCAGTCTGGATGCAAGATATATCTCATCCAGGTAGAGAAAGCACAGAGAATAAGAGAGTATTTACTACCACTGAAAATGGTGATTGCATCAAAGGCTCAGCAAAGTGAGAAATCGAGAACCATACACTAAATTTCACCATTTGTATACAGTTAAATGTATGTTAAAAAAGGTGTCTAATTAAATCTCTGTAAATGTAAATCTATTTTATGTTTAATTAAAGAGATGTGAATAAAAAAAGTTGTTCCACTTGCAGCATAAACAGGAACTGATTCTTTGAGTGCTATTTTAAACTGTCCATAGTGTCAAAAAAAAAGTAGTTTTGTGTGTGAGATTCAGTTTGGGCATTGGACTTCTGAGGTCCTATTAGAGCAATCACCAAGAGTTAAAAAGCCAAAACATCTTTTCAGAGACCACTGCCAGACAGCAAAGAAAATGACTCTCTAATAAAATCGGATCAATTTTCTAGCTAACCTGTCCCAAGTGGAAACAACATAAGATAGGTTCCCAGAGAGTCAGCATTAATGATGGGCCCATGCAATGAATATCATATGCTTCCCTGGACATAACAAAATTGCCTGGGGCAACTTTAATATAGGGCTGGATTGCAAGTTGTCTATCTTGCTTCTTTCCCTTTCCTAAGATAGCTCCTAGGCTTTTTTTTTTTCCCCTAAAGAGGTAAGATTTCTCACTGTGCTTAACTGCAGTACAGAGCATGTGTTTAAACATATCATGGAAAAAAATTCCTGATTTACTTAGTGCAGTTGAGACACTTAGGAGAGCTGGGTTCAGTTCCTGTCTCTGGAGGCAAGGCACAGCCTGACCCTGGGGAGGTCACTCTGGATTGCTTTTACCTGATCTTCAGCAGCCCACGCTGCTGGGCTCTGAGCAAACATCAAGCCCACATCAGCCTGACGTTTCACAGCCCTCCTTACACACCGTCAGTCTCTTCTGGACTCTCGAGGCTGAGGTTCAAGACCATAAAGACAACCATTACCCTATTTTCCACATGAAGGTTTTTGGGCAGGCAGAGGATGCTCATGTGTGCCTATGAAATCCGGGACAGGCAGCACCCAAACTGTGCTCAAACCCTAACTGAGATAACAATAACAATATCCCTGAACACAGGGATGTTGAGGATAAATTGCCACAAGCAGATGAGACATCCTACCTAAATACTAGATATGTTAGACACATTACTTTGAAAAAAGGTGCAAGCATATTGGTCTCAAAATACTTGGGACAGGAGAAAGGAGAATTTTTGCACTACAAAATCCACAAGCAGGATTTAAGTGCCAGGTATCACATAATCAGCTACATTGTTGAATATGACTACAGCATGTATGAACATTTGACTAAAGCATCTATCATTTACAATATTTATATTGAGACAGTTTAGATTGTTCAAAAGCATTTCCATCCCGCTTTTTACCTACTAAAGTCAACATGAGCATTTAAAGAACAATATTTAGAAAAAAATTTATTGTACCTTTTTGCAACCATTTTCATTGAAGAAGTACTAGTACTCCAGTGAAGTCTCAAATCCTTACAAAACCAACCAAACAAAATTCCCCAAAACAGCCCAAGAGACAATACCTGCTATTTCAAATGCACTTCCACTATTCGCTTCTTTAAATCTCTACTGTTTTTCATGAAAGGAAACCTTTTTGCACACAAAAAGGGCTGGGCAACATTTTTTTTCTCAGTTAAGAGTACTCTGCAGACCTTTTTTTAATTAAGTTTTCATTGTAGCAATTTTTAATTTTTTCACTTTTGCAATGATCACTATCTATATTACAAAGAACTGATATCATTTAATTTGTAGAAAAATATTCCTCCATTGCATCAGCATATTAAGAAACATGCAAAAAAAAAAAATACTAGAGAAACCCCAGCTGCTCTGTCTTATGCAACAGGAATATTTAAACCTTGAAGTAACAAATTTGCTTTTTATTTCCAAAGCATTATCAATTGTAACAACTTTTTTTATCACATGTAAGCTACCAAGCTACAAAAGTTAACTCTTTTTCTCTTTTGCATTTCTCCAAGCATTTAATTGCGTAGTACTACAGTAGAAAGCTAAGTTGGGCATCTATACTTTGCAGTTAAAAACAGCCAGGTAGTAGAATTGCACTTTAAAAATAAATATCATGAAAACAAAAAACTGGTAGAGTACATCCTCTGCACACCTTAAGCTCTATTTATGTGACTCTAGTGGTTTAGTTTAGCAACTCAGTTTCAAATTAATACAGACTCTACACACATATGATAGCTTAAAATATATTTTCAACAAATAATTTCACAAGTTGTCACAAAATCCAGCTTCCTTCTGCCATCAGAAAAGCTGGTCTTGTTCTCACAGCACTGCCTCTGGATTTGGAGAATTGGGTTTTGCTCCTCTCTCCAACACACATCTGAGAAAGTCATTTAATTATGTCCTTCATAGCATGGGGCTCGTCATTTCTCCCTCTTGCCTGGTGACATTGTTAATATTGGGAATGGGGGTTGCCTCTCATGGTGGGTTTGTGCAGTGGGATCAGGTCACGATGCTGCAGAGGCATGTAACTCCTGGTGGCACTCGCTGGACACCCACCTGTCCCCATGACCCTGACCCACCATATCGAACACACAGCAGCCTCATCTTATTAATTTTTTATTAAATACCTGCAAAGAATGGGAACTAAATATATGAAGCTGTTGGAGGTAGGTGCAAATTAAATTAGTGCAATTAATCAGAAATTTAGCTTTAACAAGCAAGCATTTAAAATGCAAAAGCATTGTAAAGTCATCTAATCCCCTTCCCCAGTCGAACTTCCCACTTGACAGTAAAGACATAGGCACATGAAACTGAGAAATATAGGTTAAGCTATGTTTTATTATTCTACAGCACATCAGTCCAGCTCCTGAGCAACATGTACATTAAATGCTTAAGACAGTGATGGCAGCCCTGATCTTTACATCTCATTCTGTGCACTTTCAGTCCTAGGCCAACAAACAACAGCACAGGTAAGAAATGCTACACAATTTACTCGCTTCTGGTTTCATTTTACAACTAGAAACCAGCAATCCAGCTAAGAGGAGGCACCGCTTTACAGACAATGCTGGGGATCAACAGAAGTCTGAAAAAGACACAAATTGAAAAATTCAGGTACTAATGACAAAGCACAGGGAAAAGAGTGGTAATTAGAAATACATTAAAGCATGGGGCAGCAGGGGTTAATGCACTTGCTTTTCAACACCACAGTATTAATAAAACTACATGGCACTATGAGTTATTTGTACTTTTCCTGCTAATACAGCTTGAAATCTGCCTAAGGTTTTGAGGGGCAAAAGGTCTCAGGACCTTCCCATGGAAAGAGCTGCAACAGATGCCCACCCCAGCACTTTAGCACCATGCTCTGCTCCAGCCAGTGTTAAGAGCTTTCCTTTCAGAAGAACCAGATTTTGCACACATAAGAAACATGCAGGAGATTCGCTGGGCTTTAAGCTCATGCAGATGCTTGAAAACAAGCAACAGCTTAACACTAATCCTGCCCAGGAATCAATGCTTATCCCAGAGTCCTCTCTTCCCATCCCTGTGGAGGGCACAGAAGAAACCCCATGGCCAGGCCAGCCCACAGCCAACGGCTGAATTCCCACATGGAAAGCCTGGGTTTGGTTTCCAGTTTGAGTCTGTCTCTCCCTAGGTTAGAGGGGGAGAGGAGAATGATTTAATGCTGCTCAACAGCAGCAACCCCTTTGGGCAAAGTAAGCATGGATGGGGTCCAGCCAGAGAAGGGGGAGTCAGAAAGGTTCTGACTGTGAAGACATTCATGTGACCCAGGGCAGAAAGGGATTTTACTCATCATATGAAATGTGAACTAAATGAATGCACAGCAAACTCTGGATTTGTATTTGTTAAAAATCTACTTCATGCATCAAATTATCTACCAAACCACCTACTTATTTGTCTTTAATGACTAGTATGGACACAGCTATCTTTTCTTAAG
This sequence comes from Dryoscopus gambensis, assembly GCA_013389985.1. NCBI lineage: Eukaryota > Metazoa > Chordata > Aves > Passeriformes > Malaconotidae > Dryoscopus > Dryoscopus gambensis. The sequence goes on along the minus strand of WEIT01015928.1, from coordinate 19,878 downwards.
TGCACTGTAAACTGAATGACCCTCCTATAAAAACCCACTGGATTTATAGTGTTAAAAGCCAAAGTCCCAGAACCGTACCTCTGTTTACTTGAGACGTATAAACCATTACCCAGAAAACAGAGAGGCCTTTTAGAGAGACTGGAAAACAAATGGTTTAAAAGCATTAAGATCTACATATCTTTCCTTCCCATACATTCAAGGCCATCAATCATACATAATCCAGAACATACGAGGTGCAAAAGTGCTAAAAAGGGCCCATTAAAATACAAGTCTTTCCAGGTGTACCACCCAATCACCAGAACTGAACACAGAGCAAAACCAGCTCCCACTTATACACACAATACCATTAGAGGCAATTTATCATGTCTTCTTAAAGTGATATATAGCACGTTATGAAATTGCTCATTAACTCTCCCAGCTAAAGCCCAGCTTGCCCCCATGTACTTAAGTGACTGTAATTGGCATTTCAGAGACCTTGGCTTAGAATTCACTCTTATTTATAAAGCTCAGCTTCTATAATCAACTTTTTAACCTCCTTCTAGTAATATCAGTAAGTTCTTTTGTTTCTGAGTGAGTTTTGCTTATTATGCAATGTAATGGTTCCTTTTCAGCCCCCAAACAGATAATGTTTCAATTAGATTTCTTCTTCCCCTTTACCATTCTCCCTTCAAGAAGACCTATAAAAGCCTAAGCCCATACAAGCTGTGCCTTTACTATAAATACAAAAAATCCCTTCATTAAAATACCATTGCAATAAGTGTAGAGCCACAGAAACTTTTTTTTTTAATGGGAAAGACAAAGCATTCTCAGAAATATCCAAGATCATGATCGTCATCATCCTAGCACATAAGTATCATCAGTCACAAAGACCTGCATTTACAAAGCATTTCAGCACATGCTTAAACTCCAGCATATGTTTAAGTCCTGCTGCCTCCAAAGGGACTTATGTGCACGTCTGGCTAAGGGCCAAACAGCCAACTTCACATATCAGCACATGAGCAGCTTCACACCCCTGCTTTGCAGGATGACTTTCAGCCAAAGGTCTCAATAGCCTTCCCGTGGGAAGACAAGTGTCACTGTATTGTTCAGCTGGATGAGAAACAGAGACATGGGGTTTGGCCAGCTTAGAGCCTCTCCCTAGCACTGCGCCAGAGCCAGGAATCAAATCTTTCTGATGAAACTTTATCAACCCCCAACGGTTCCCCATTCATGAGACCCCTCCTGCCTCAATCAGGATTCAAGCTCTGCTGTATTCGCTTTGTCTGCTCTGCACTGGCAAGCACAGGGCCGATGCTCACAGCAGCCACAACGCTGTCCTGGAAAGAGCCATGGAGCAGCTCAGCTGCTGGACCATCCAAGGCAATGCTAATGGACTTACCCAGCTTTCTCTGCCTGAACTAACACCTGAGAGAAAACATTTCAGCACAAGCTGGTATTCCCAGACTGGCTTAGAAGCCCTTATCTCTGATTTGTTTGACTACTGCCAGTTCCAGTCTCTACTCATCATTTTTGTGCCTTGAAATTACTGCAAATCTTTTCTTTTTCTTTTTAACTTCATTCCATTTCAGTCTTTCTACTACTTTTCTCATAGCAGATGACAAGGTTCACTGTCACAGACAGAAATATACAGAAATGCATGACAAAAAAGATGCTTCTACTGAGGATAGAAAACACAGCTCAGCAGGCAAAAGTCAGTGAGAAGGTAATTCCCTCTGAGAGTGTCTGTTGATTTACATGTTAATATAGAGGTCCTCAAACCATTTCATAATTGCATCACTTCTTAATAGAAGACTGGCTTATGACACCTTTCCATTTGCAGCTGTCTGGACCACCTGCCCTCCCCCTTTGCAACTGCATTACATCCCCATGACACCCTAGAAGAGCAAGGCCCAGTTAGTCATCTATTTTATTTTACCTTGTGCCAATTTATCAGAGTCAAACAAGGAGAAGGGCCAGCTCCTCACCACACACAATTAGTTATGCAAGAAGTGATTTTTAGGAACAAAGTGAAAACTTTAGTTGTTGTAATTGATTTGATTCCTCGGTGCAGACAGAGCACTTGCCTATGACTGTGCTGCGACGCCTGTGTGGCATGGTGCCCACCTCTGCTGTGACTGCTTGTGGACAGTCACCCAGGGCATGGCAACATGTGGCAGACTAATAAGCCCAGTGCACTCGGCATAGGAGTCCCTGTGGATGGCTTGAGAAGGATGGGACACAGATGACTGCAAATTAGAGTAAGTTTTGCCAACAGGAGCACAGCCCCATCATTGCCCCTTTAACTGTTCTAAGCCCAATTCTAAACTGATCCCTTTTGACACTAAAAGATACAAAGATATCAAAACCATCCCCAATCACTTAGAGAGTATCTTGAATAGCTCATTCACAAATTAATTGCAGTATGTCATCCTTTGTAGTTCACAGTCTATTGTTACTGCCAGGTGCACTGGCAAAGGCAGTATTTGCCTCATGCTTTAGGCAGCGTTTCACCCAGTAGAGGACATTTTCCTCTAATGGCACTATTACAAGATTTAGAAGGTAGGCTTGAATAAAATAGGAGCAATACTGTCCTAGGTATCACAAAATATACTTGGATAAAGCCCACTCCAGACCGTGACAGCTGAAAATCAAGAGAGAGATCACAGCTATCTCTACGAGAAACTGTCTTACAAAATAAAAAAAATAAAAAAAAATAAAAAGCAAGACTCAGAGACAGAGACAGGATCACTTGAGATGCCTGCGGCAGAGATGCAAACTGAACACAGCTCTTTGTGACCAAATACAGCTCTCTGCCTTGTAACTACAAAAACATCTTCTCATTCTGACTGCCTGTATTTAGGAACTTAATCATGCTGTGCTGGTTTTGGCTGTGATAGAGTTAATTTTCTTCATAGTAGCTTGTATGGGACTGTGTTTGGGATTTGTGCTGGAAGCAGTGTTGAAACTACAGAGATGTTTTTGCTGTTGCAGACTCCTGGAGGGACTGCACAATATGGAGCAGTGTTTGGTAGGTGCTGGCCAGGGCCCAGCATAGTGCAAAAAGTTTCACCATCCCTGGAAATGTTCAGAAAACACGTGGATGTGACTTGGGGACATGAGTGAGCAGTGAACATGTGGGTAGTGCTAGACTAATGGTTGTACTTGATGATCTTAAAAAGTCTTTGCCAGCATTAGGAATTCTACGATTCTAAGTTGTGCCTCCTTGGAATAGCCACAGCACTTTTTCTCCCTGAGCATTCTGTCACTTCATCATGATCCTGTAATTTTCAAGGAATAAAGTTCCATACCACTACAGGTAAGAAATTCTCTAGACACCTGCCCATATTCTCCCACAGCTGTGCCACCCATTGCCATCCCCTCGTGAAGCCTGGGCCATATTCCTAAATGGCTTGTTAATGTTAGACAGAACCAAAGCATTATTCCTAAGAAATGCCAATGGAAGTATTTTAACTACCCAAGGATGTTCAAGGTACTGAGAAGGTCTTGTAAGGAGGGAGAAAGCATCATGGAGAAAGGTAGCAAAGGTGCCATTCTGTAATCCCTCCACAAAAAACCCCCAACTTCTCAGAGAAAGAATGATAATTCCTACTTGTCTGCATGAGATGGTGCCCAGAGTACAGTAGTGGCTTCAGTGCAGAGCTCAAATACCAGATTAAGCTTCGGTCAGTGTTTTAACAACAAATCTCCCAAGCAAAACATCACTAATCACTAAAGAGCACAGCAAACTGAAAAGCCAACACGAATCTTTAACACACGTACAGGGAAAAAAAAGCACATGGTGCAGATCAGATAAACTAATATCAAGAACAGATGAATCAATATCATGACCCACAACCATTAACAGATATAAATCCCTTCTAATATGCTCTGGTCAATCTGTTATTATCTCAAGCCCTTTGAGCCCCACATTGGGTGCCAAAGAAGACTGCCATGGTTTAACCCTAACTGGCAACTCAGCCCCATGCAGCCACTCACTCCTCTCCTGATGGGATGTGGGGGAGAATCAGAAGGGGAGACATGGGAAAACTCAGGGATTGTAATAAAGACAGTTTAATAGGGAAAGCAAAAGCCACTCATACAAGCAAAGCTAAACAAGGGATTGATTCCCTGCCTCCCATGGGCAGGCAGGTGTTCAGGCATGTCCAGGAGAGCAGGGCTCTATTGTGTGTAATGGCCACTTGGGAAGATGAACACCGCTCTAAATGTCTCCCCTTCCTTCTGCTCCCCCAGCTTTATGTGCAGAGCATGATGCCATATGACATGGAATATTTCTGTGGTCAATTGGGGTCAGCTCTCCTGGCTGTGTACCCAAGTTTTTGTGCACCCCCAGCCTGCTCACCAGTGGTGTGAGGCAAGGAGCAGAAAAGACCTTATAATGTGTAAACTCTGCTCAATAATAATGAAAACATCTCCATATTATCAAGACTGTTTTCAGCACAAATCCAAAACACACTCCCATACCAGCATAAAGAAAATTAACTTTATCCCAGACAAAACAACATACAACAAGCTGGTGTATTCAAAGGTAAGGAAGAACAGACTTAATACTGAAGATAGGAAAAAAATCATATATTTATATAAAAATCTAAGAACTCAGTAAATTTATTACCTCTGACTTTTCACTCCTTTTGTGCTTCCATGGCCTGTCTGACAGTGCAGTGTGTCCTCAGGAAACACACACACTTCCTTGTGTGACCAGAACAAAGGGGTTCACCCCACGACACGGCAGCCCACAAGACAGGTAAGTCTTAACATGGTTGCAGAATTAGAAAACACCAGTCTTATTGTATCCAACGAACTTAGCATTTTTCTGTACAGCTTTTGAGATTGTTTTTGGATGCCTCTCAAAGCAATTCCATTGCTGCCATAATAACACATCTCCCAGCAAAAAAGTTTCCTTGCCAAGACTAAGTATGAGGACAGGAAACTAATGACTTGCTGGAGATCTCCTAAAAAAACACACTTCAGGTTATTGGAAATCTTTTTCCACTTAAATACTAGTGTGACTTTTCAATATTTCTCCTTCCAAAATGATCTGCCACCCTAAGGCTCACGGCTTACGATGCACACAGTATTTCATCCTGCTCAAGACCTTTCTAAGCATCTTGGCATCTTCAAACCAACCTTGTCTCATCCTGAGTATCAGAAAGGCCAAAGAACAACTATTTTTAATACATCCCAAGCTACCATGGAACAGCAGGTTTTGGGTGTTTATTTAAGTCTTTAAATGTGGTAAAACTCATGCTGTACGAGTGTTTTAAGACTGTCAGAACTGCACTTAATGTGTAGCCTTGCCAGAAAAAGTCAAGTGTGCTGGTGTTGTAGTCAACGTCCTTCCTCGTCCAGCTAAGGAGCATACATGTAGCTGCTCCTCTTTTCCTTCTGCCTGCCGCATGCACATCAGTCAGTGGGACAAAAATACAAATAACACAATGAAATTAACAACACAAGGCTGCTTCCTAGTTCATTGCAATGAAACGTGAACAACACAAGCTCTACTTTCACCCTAATTCTTACCTGATGTTCTTCATCAGTGGCCCTGTACAAAGAGGTGAGTATCCTTATTTCCAATTTCCAGATAGGGAAATGGAGGAAAAAAGAAACAAAATGGCATGCCAAAGAACTCATTTACTATTAGCAGAGCCAAGAAATTAACTTCAATTTTCTGAATCCTATTTCGATGGGCCTATTTGTTATACTACACCCAGAGATTTTTTTTCCTTAAAAAGATCAACATCAACATCATTTTTCATATAAAATTTATGTATTGTGGATTTTTACACATACTGAAAAAGTAATTTACAATAGTAAAATGAACACATTCCTCTTGTACAGCATACTGCCAAACATTTTTAGAATGCCACCATGTCATACTCCTGCAATCCACAGATCTGGAATTTATGCTCTACTGCCTTTTTTTCCAAACACAGTGCTCTACCTCCAACAAAACCTGAGTCCATGGATTTAGTTTAATTTCAAAGCCTATGCAGTTGGCTTCTATAAAACATGTTTCTGAAGGACTTGAGATCCAAGACTGAGATGTAAAATCACGGGAAATTAAAAAAATAAAATAAATTAAAGGCTGTATGATTTCAAATGAGGTCTCCTTAAAGCTCTGAAATGCTCCTCTGATGCAAGACCAGTGAATTACATGCAGTCTCTGATGTTCCCATCCAGATATTCGGCCATGAATTACAGGATGCTCATCTCCCAGAGAGCCTTTTAGCACTTAAATTTTCACCATAAGGAATAAATTACCACTTTTTTTCCCACACATTGGACAATTTGAAACCAGATCTTACACAGCATCGACTCCTAGCACCTACCCTTCTCTTTCTCAGTTTTTGATTTCCAACACAAGCCAGTTTTGTGTCCATCCTGTGAGCTCCTTATTTCACCTCTGAACTTGGAGACAAATCTCTTTCTTCAGGAACCTAGCACTGCCAGCTGGATCTTTCCCACATCGCTCATTCTTCCTTACTGACACCATAGACTCATCTAAGTTTTACTATGGTATCTATCAATGCTTTGTAATTTGTTTACCCAGGACAACTCTGATGGAGCATCTGTTTTTCAGCAAGGTCTTGCTTTTGTTACCCAATTTTCCAGCTGGATTGACAGAGGCACAAAGAAGTCAAAGTGACCTGCCCGGGTCAGACGGCGTTGGTGGCTTGGAACAGATTGGAGCCTGTGATCCTCCTGTCTCTGTACCCTGCACTAGACCATGCTCCCTTTTACAAGTTGTTCTACACTAGAGATAAATTGTGTCCACTTTTCCTTCTTGTCTTCTTGTCTCATAGTAATCCCCCCCCATTTCGTTTATATGCTGTTGCACTTCTGAACATGGGTTTAAGCTATTTGGAGGTCACTGAAATATACGTAATGAAGCATTCAAGCCAAACTTTTCAGCGTTCTGGTCGCCTGATCCTTCTCTTGAACTCAATGACCTGGCAAACATTTCTACATCAGGTGTTCGTATTTCCTCTACAACTTCCTTCAGGAAGAAGGAATGCAACTCATTTGCCACTTGTGCTTTGTCAGATTCTAATTGTTATTAATTTTCCAGCTAACCACTTC
>WEIT01015928.1:2368-12792 GCA_013389985.1 Dryoscopus gambensis | reverse complement strand
TTCCAGTGAGATTTCAGGCTATTTGCAGCTTCATTTATCATGGGATTTCTATTCCCATCACACACGTACAACATTTACAGTTATTACACAAGTAAAGATGCTTGTACAGACCTGGCCTTACTACTGTGTACTTTTTCACTTTTAACTTTACAACTTGCAGGCTATAAACATGAAATTCCCATTTTAACTACTACAGACCAGAAGCTACAGAACTCCATGGTCAACTGGCTTTTCTGAGATCTTTAGTAATTTTCTTAGGCTTTCTCAGTCTCACTTGGACTGTTTGCAAAACTATGAGTTTCCTACTTAATACAATTGAACTGAAAGTAACTGGTTAAGGTTTGCAAAGATGGAAATTGTTAAAAAGTTATTCCACTGGGGGCATTTGATTCCTAATATAGCCTCAGTCTTAAATTCCAGTTGAACCATGCTTTGCTTCAGACCCAAAATGGGTTTGGAAAGGTACACATGCTTTTTATCTGGAACAGTAATGTACTACTAGAGCACTGCTGAATAACTTTAGGCTTTATTTTCTTGAATAAACCCACCGACCTAACATCTTAAATTCCATTTGTATTTCGAACCAAAGATTATAGAACAAAGGGAGCTTAATATTACTATTTCAATGGTATTTCAGAACAAAGGACATACATAATTGTATCTTGGTTATTCATTAAGCCAAATCTTTGCTAAGTCTCAAAATAACCTTTTGTTTCATAAAGGTAGGGTTTTTTCCCTTGAAAATAAATGGATGCACTATTACTAGGTAATAAAATATCTGATTTGAGGCAAGTAGATGTAGGAGGTAGATGTCTAGCTATGATATAGCAAAATTTACTTCAGAAACAGCATAGTCTACCTGAAAGTGCTAATGCTCTTTCTATTACCTTCAGTCCAATTCACTTCCATAATCATACTGGCTTCTCTAGAAAGAAATCTACTTGCCAAATTTGTATCCTTGTTTTTTTTATGTCATTTGAGAATAAATATTTACATTAGTATGTCCAAAACCAACTTGAATTGGTAAAAACAACCCATTCATGCTAAGCCTACCTGCTCTCCTTTCACTCACAACATAATGCATATTTACATACATACATGTAATCTATAAATACCACACACAGTTTGCTTACTTCCTTTAGTGAAATTCTGCCAACATCTGACCGTTAATTTATGATTCGTGTTATCATGGTTTTCCTTAAACTCTTTTATTTACGTCCCTAGTGACGTTGTCATGTAGTTGCCCAGTTTATCAAGCTCACCTAAGCCCTCCAAACATGCTGCCTCTAGCAAGGAATTTTTGCTCCGTCAGGTGGATGGACAAGAAGGCTCACCAAAGTCACTCATCACTAATCCTTGTGTCTCCACAACGGCAGCTTATGAAAAAGCACAACTCCTATTCAAGAATGCTTAATTCCAGAAGGACCCTCTCAGCCCTCCTTTACATGCATTGCAGGTTTGCCTGTGCCTTCGATAGGGTTCTCTGTAAGTATTTACATAAACCAGGTGTCCTGACACCATCACACTTCACAGGTTAGTGGGCATGTCAGGGCCTGGAGCCACAGCACTCAAAGGCAAATAATACATCCCAAAAGAGATATTTTTATGTGCTTCTGTGATTAGAGAACTGTACTTTTGGGTGCAAGATGCTCTCTGCACACCTCACATTCCTACTTTGAGGGCTGTGACAAGAACTGTTGAGTAATAAGTGAATATCAACCTATTTCCCCATCTGTCTCATACTTAAAAGATTATGGGTAAGGGGTCTTTGGGTCTTGTGAGAAAATAGGGCAAATCATAAATGTTTTTCTTGGTGCAAGAGGTGTTCAGGGAGTGTCTGCTAACTTTCACTCTTTTGGGAGACAAAAGGGAGGCAGGGTTCAATTAATAGGCATATAAAGAGTGGCATGGTTGGGTGTGTAGTTATTTCTTCCCAGAAGCAAGGTTATTCAGTAGCTAGACAGACATGTAAAGGCTGGTTATGATACTATAAAGGCACCAGGGCTCCTGCAGAGCTAGAATTACAGGGTTAGTGTGCAAAGAAAGTAGGCCCAGAAGGACATGAGGTATTTAAGAGGAAGCAAGGGTATAAATGCTATTTTGGATTTTGTTTTAGAATTCTTGGAACCAAAGAGGAGACAGAAATGAAAAAATGGTTTGGGGTGGGGGATTTCCATAGAAATTTCTAATTCTGAATGCAATTTTAATTTGAGCTGGGTCAAGTACTGAGGCAAGCTTAGAGCATGAGTTAAAAATGATGAATAACATAATACATGCTGAAAAATCCATCTATTCTGTTGTTTTAGACACTATGCAAACATTTGCACTTTTCACTCTACTTCTTCAAATTCCTTCCTTCTTGTGAGAAAGACCTCTAAGATCAGAAACCCTGTGAATAACAATATTAGCCAGAAACTCAGTGATACTTAAGGTCAAGGTAGATGTGATAATTCTTCAGTTGGACACTTGGTTTATTTGGAGCAGAATCACTCTTAAACCTCCTCAATGATGTGTAATTGTAGTCATTCAGTCTAACTAGGTTAATCATACTTTACACAAGGGATAAAAAGTTAGTCCCTGCCTTAAACAGATTCCTTGACAAGTTGGGAAACATAGGCACAGAAAGACTGGGAAGCTTTATGCTCAGTAATGAGAAGCTTCATAGCAGATCTAGAACTGTAATAATTTTGTCAAGATCCAGGGCTTGATTCTTTTTTGCTGGTCCCTACAGTCATATTATTCAAGACATCCTCAATGGGGTCAGTCATTCATTACTTCACTTTCATTCTCTCTGTTCTGGGATTAATGAATCAATGCAGAAGATGCTGAGACCCCATGATATATTTGGGGGCTGGACTTATAAGGAGGGAAGTCTTTAAAAGTCCCTTCCAACTTAAACCATTCTAAAATTCTATATTATTTGCACTCAGACTTTGATTTTTACATCAACACTTAACAAAACTAACTTCTAAATAAAGACAGCAATATTAATGACACTGGGAAATTAATTCATAGCCTCACACCTTGCCTGTGACTGTGCATACACTGAACCATTCTCAGGCATCCTAAATGGTTTGACAAGTGGTTTGACAAAGGCAGCAAAGCCCAAATTTTTAGCTGGTAAGGACTGGTTTGTCCCCAGTGTCTTCAAGGCAAACCTGCCAATTACAGCAGATGAAGATCCAGTCCAGTCCCCCTCTCCCAGGAAATTTCCACTCTTCAAAATGCACTGCTATAAGCAGTTATTTCTGCAGATCCAAACCCTTGCATTCAAGATGCTCAGAGACTTTACATCTCCTGCTAATGTATTCCTTGGGGAAGTTACTATCCCCCAAACTCCCCACAGTTATTGTTAGGAAATCATTAACCCACAGCTCTTTTCAACTCTTGGTAATTATGATGTTAAAAAAAGGGAAAGTTTTGCTGCTAACAGTTGCAACAATGTATTTGTTTGCCACATGCGATGGAAATCTGATAGACAATATCTGTGCACTCCATCTGTTACACTGGATTGATCCACTGATGAGATTCTTTTTAGAAACCTGCTTACCCCTGCTGGTGCTGCAAGCTTGAAAGAGAAAAAACACTTTCTTCTCCTTGTTCTCTTGTATGGTGGTCAACCCTGTCTTCCTCTCCATTAGAACCCATCCTGCTGCCACAGATCTCACAGGATTTATATTGTTTTTATTCCTTTCAAACAGTCTTGTTACCAACATCTGACAACAGTCTCTTGGGCTATCACAATTTTACAAACTGACCAGGCCTGTAAGTCTCCATAAATCCCATGTGGATACAGACCTGTGAAAATGTCTTTAACTATCCACTAAAGTACACAGTAGCTCTTTTATTATACAAATAGTCATGGGTGTTCTATACTTACACGGAGGAAGAAGCTGTATTTTGGGGAGGGGGGGAAGGAGGGAAGTGCTTGAAAACTCTGCCAGAAGAGGTTGTTCTCTCAGCACTCACTGCACATCACTGAACCCATTTGCTCACCGTGCTGCTTGACGAGGACACACCACGGGTGGTCTTGCTCCCCACCCCCTTCATAACAGTGGTGAAAAGCCACAAAATAGTGACTCAAATTTAGGCATGACCACACATGTTGGTTTCTCACAAAGTCGGGGAAATTTTAGCAACAATCAATTCAAACAACAATGCCAGGGCATATCTACAACTGGAAAACTGGAAACATGTTGAGAATAAAATACAACAAGATACAGTTTTAATGAAATATTTTAGCACCTTGGCCTTGTGATAACTTTAAAGCTTACAATCTGTGTGTGCATGTGGATGGGTAGGTATGTGTACAGACAGACAGACAGGCAGACATCAACACTTCTTCACAGCAAGTGAAAGGGAAAATCTGACTGGGTTGGAAGTGCACAGGTTGTATGTAACTTCCCTGTTTAAATAAAAGTACCAATAAATCAAACTTCTTGCAGCAAAACCAACTCACCTGAATTAGTGTGTCACTTCAAACCAAACCTGCTGTTTGCGAGAACAGCCACGACCACACTTCTGCCAAATCCAACAGTTCGCTTGGGGAGTCAAATGGTGATTGGGGGAGGAGGGAAGAAATAAAATGGTTAATAGCAGGGCTGTTGCTTTTCCCAAGCGCAGCAAACTGAGCCTAATTGATGCTGACGCATGACAGACTCGTGTGTACAGTATTGCCCGGGCTGCGAGTGAAGCTGCTGACAGAGGGTAAATGGTGCATGGCAGCTGGTCCTGCCCTGGCCTGGCATGGCAGCACACGCACACACTGCCTGTCAGGAGATATCATGAGGGCTAATGAAGGGCAGCCCGCATTTTTAAAATTCTTCTCACTGAGTTTTGGATCAGACTTTATACCGTGAAGCCTTCTCAACCTTTTAGCGCTTGGTTAAGGATATGTGACACTTATTTAAAAATTAATGCGGTCTAATCAATTTAAAGTTGGGAAACTAAAAGCCAGTACATTTCTGTTCAAGAAAGAAAGAGTGGGGATACGAGTGTGTGTAAGATGGAAAGATATGGCAGGGAAAGAAGAAGAGATGGAGAGGACAGAAATGCAGACATTTTTGCAGCTACTAACAACTGAAAGTGCTAACATGGAAGTACCACCAATTTGTCTGACTGCATTTCAGTGGTCTTCTACAGCTCTTTTTAAAACAAAAAGTAGTGCATTTCTAAAAGGTTTACTAAAAAGAAGTGATTCCCTACAAAACAACAAATGCTTCCTCTTTTCCTGAATCCCACTGCCTGTAATTGGAGCTGAATAATTCTATCAGCACCCAAAGATGAGAGAAATTCTGCCCTCCAAGTCTTAGGCATAAAGAATTAAATGCAGAAAAACAGAATTAAGATAAAAGAGACCATCTGAGAAATCTACCTGATTACTAACTTCAAATCACGAATAACAGCTTGGTTGGACCCTCAGTTCTAGAAATCTCAGATGGTTTCACATTCCTTTATGTTATTTTGCATGGTAATAAATGGCAGAAGTATTTCTGGCTTTGGTTTTTCTGAAAAATTCTGCTTATAGACAAATGGAAAATGCACATGCAGAAGACTCTCGAGACTTTTCAGGGTATTTCACTGACCAGCGCAGAATCATTTCTTGCCACAAATCCCTGAGGGCTTTATGCTGGCTCCAAAAAATCCCTGGCATTTTCACAGCTGACTTCAGGATTTCAATAGTTATTTTACATGCCAGTAAAAAAATGCTTGGTTCTCATCTAATCTGGAATGGCTTATCCCCTGACAGTCACTATTAGTTTATGTGGAATGGTCTCTGAATTTATCAGAGAGAAAGGATTTATGTTCTGGGGAGACTGACCATCTTTTTTGCCTCTGTAGGCCAAAAGGAAAAACTTCAACAATTTAAAAAAAAAAAAAAAAGGTACAATGTTGTCACTCCTTGACACTGCTTTAGGTCTTGCAGCCTAAATCATCTTTTCCAAACTATTACTACGCAGAGCAGAGGGAAAAAGACACCATCTGAACTATTACACTTCAGAGGAAAAAAAAGGGGGGGAAAAAAAAAGCAAACAACCTCCTCATTCAAAATTCAAATTCCTCATTCAAAAAGCACAAATTGCTGCATTTACTTGGTAAATAAAAACTGCCTATTTTTTAGGTTTTTCAGTTAATGTAGGAAAAAGTTTACCTAACCCTGGCAAATACAACAGATCATAAAGAAGTATCACACTGAGAAACACACAAGAGAAGCTGGCTATGGCTTTGGCCCTCAGAGTGGTAATTTGCTCACTGAAGATGCTTGTATTGAAGAGACACTCGAGAAACATAAAACAATGGCAGAAGTTACAAAATGAAGCACCTTGTTCTCACTCTGATGCAACCTTAAAACAACACAGCTTCACTCCCCGGAAGTGCCTCTAGAGAGAATGCCACTTTTGTGTAAAGTAGTATTGGAGAGGATAATTTTTTATCAGATTGGCTGATAAATTTGGGGAAAATAGTGGGTGATGAAATACAAAGGTATTACTCATCCCTCTAAAGCTAAACTATCACACATCAGTAGGTTAACATGGTTATAGGCAGATTGCTTCTACTGCATGTAAGAAATTTTGTGCTAATAAAGGGTGGTCAATTGGGTACTCAGTGTAAGAATTAGTAAGTATTAAGTAATCACAATTAAAATTTTTAATAAATTTAAAAATTCCCAAGTCTTTAAAAATTTTCTGTTGTCTGCAGTTTGATAAAAAACCTGTGCAATTCACTTTTCTTTACTCAATATCATATCCTGTTTCTTCCATTACCGGATGGATATGACAGGACTTCATCCCATATTTGTAAAGAAACAGAACCATGCAAACAGTAAAAAAAGTAAGCAAAATATACAAATATATTTCACTTTCTACTTCCAATACTGTGAAGTCATGAAGTAAAATAGTTTTCAATAAAAGTAAATAATTTTCATTACATCGTTGTTATACATCTTTGTTATAGTAATCTCCAACATTTCCTGAGAGGCCTGATCTCTGTCTAGTTTTATATGACAAAGTTGTTTTTGTTTTTGGTTTTTTTTTTAACTTCCAAAGAGAGGAACACCCAGGGCCCGTATAAAGGTCAGTAAATTGTATAAAAGCACTTAATCAATTTTGAACAATCTGCTTTTATGGCCAAATCTGTAACTTAGCTTAGTAAGAAAAGGCTGCAGTGTCATACTAGCCTTGCACTATCCAAGTTCACATTGTACGGCACGATTTTGCAGGTCTGGTTGTGGAAATAATCTGTTCTCTAAGGAGAGAATAATTACTCTGAGTGTTTGACACCTTATTCTAGACTTCAAGGCAGAGTTTAATAAGTTTGTGCTCATGAAACTGCTGCCTATAAAGATTCTAAATGTGAGCATTTGTACTAGGTTTGAGGACATGGCAGCATGGTATCAAAAACCAATTTTGTAACAGAAGAATAATCACTACTCACAAGCAGTATTTCTAAAGCTAGATGCAAATTAGAAGAATGTGTTGAGCATGAGAAGGGTAAAATTTGATTTAAAATTATGTGCCTGAATATCTTGATTTCAAATCATATGCCTGAAAAAAAATATATAGAGAGAGAGACACACATGATGATCTACATTTATGATTGTGTGTGCACATATGTGTCTTTGTGCACATGTATAAACACAGGTGGCCTATTTGAAAAGCTGGTTCTATGACATTTTTGATGACACCTGCATGTAAAGAAACTCTACTAACTGCTACACCTTGGTTTTACAGGAGCTTTGGTTTTAGCAATGAAAAAGCTGGTGCTCCTCTCTGAGGACCTCTCTTACAGACATTTTAAACTGGTCAAGTCCAAAGAAACAAGAGAGATATTTATGTGCATGAGGACTGTAGGATCAGGTCCTTTATACTCAGCTAATTTATGGACTTGCACTGTGCTTGTGTGCAAGTATATACGGGTGCATAAACTATTTAAGTGCAAATTACCAGAATGTCAGTAAATTACTGTCGGAGCTGCAAAGAATTTACATACCTTAGGCATGAGCAACCAATTGGAACTTTTAATCTTTTAACAAGTTACTGCTCAGTGACATAATAATGAATAAAATGAAGAGTAATGAAGTTGACCATAAAGCTTAGCAAATAAACATTGTACGCAAATATAACAATTCATGACTGGCTCTGCACACAAAATCTACTTCTGGTTTACTTCCAGTTACCATATCTTCTGCCAAAACACTGTAACATCATCCAGCCATTGCTTTTGGCAATACTGTTGTTGGTCTTTTTGTAGATCACTATCTGCTGCCCTCACCATGCTGGGATTCACCCTCATTATAACCTGTTCCCCTGCAGATGGCTTTATCTTTCAGTATTGTTCCAAAGAAGTTTTTAGAAGCTTCCTTGTCTCAATACTCCTGTCAAGGAAGTTGTGGAAATCACCCTCAGGATTACTGACAGAAACTTTCATTTGTTTGAAATCTGAATGCGCAGCCTGGGTTATCGGCACTGACAAGGTCAGAGACCAGACTCTATCGTTATTCTCACTTCTACCAAGGCTCCACGATTAAGTCACCTAAAATAAAATTCCACTTCTGTCAAAAGACAGGGTAAATTGCTCACAAGAGCTGCAAAGATGACTGACCATTCACTGTCTTGTACGGGTAGGAAAGAAGTGTGTCTAATAAGGTAATACAGCTGGAGTATCTTTTCTAATTGTGACTGGCACACCCCAAATTCATCCCATTTTTGTATATAGAGCAAGTCTAAAAGGTATCAAATTCAATTTTGTTGAAGACAAACTTGGTTCAGGCATTTGTTATAATCCAGGTAACTACAAAGGCAGATGAGGATCTACAAAATAAGCAGTAGGATTCTGCATTAGGCCTCAACAAGACAACAGCAGAAACAAAAAAAGGCAATAATGGGCACAAGTCACTGCTAAGTGACAAACCTTTGAGGCAGAAATCCACTTTCAACTGAAGTCTCTATCAGAAAAATGACCACCAAAATTCCTTCCACTAACAGCCATGCTCACAGCTGAGGGAGAGGGGCTGAGGACAACAAACACTAACAAGGAGAGAGTTAAACGCTGTTCTTGCAGGATGGCACTACAGTGGAGCCTTGAGGGAAGCTTGAGTTGCTGTTGTCTTTGTGGTCTTTTCTCTGTAAAAAGAGAAAACTGCCTTTTTATGATACTAGTTAGGATTTTAAATGGTATTATACTAAAAGCTCCTGGGAGGGTAACTGAAAAGCAAACATTTACCTTTTACTTATTCCTACAATGAAATAGCATGGTAACATGACATTACCGCTCCAAGGTAAATATTTACTTGTTGGTATTGGGCTCTGCATAAAAATATACCTACCTTCCCCACCCAAAATGACTTGCATTTTCTATTACCAAGACCAAAACAACCACCCACCCCACAATTCCCAGTTTAGTACACTGCATATACTTCCTGACCTATACTGAGATGCTGAAACGTACAGAGCGATCTTTGGGGCTCCGAGAATACAAGTCTCAGTTCACATATCTTGGATAATGAAATGAGAATGTGTGATGACAAAAGCAAAGGAGGAAGTTTCCACTTTCAACCCCCATCTCCAGCCTGAAAGAGCATTACCTGTGAACAACCCACAGCTGAACAAGGGCTGTATCTTGCCAATACACAACACCACCACAAAGAGGGCTGTTATCTTTTTACCCATCAGCTTTTACCATTACTTACTTGTCACTTTCACTTAGGAATAAACAATATGATGACTATCCAGACTAAAAGGAAATCAAGTAGTGTAAATAAATTCTTTATGATTTCTTACATGTTTGGCAAGTACTTTTGTACTATGTTAGCAAAAGTTTTGAAACTTCACAAAGCCGGGACACAGAATTTCTCATGGGGAGGAGCCTTTGCTTATGCAGTGTTGAGGGGTAATGGGAGGCATATGGTTTTTGAAGTCTGAAGATTTTATTGTAATGCTATAATTTGCAAATACAAATTTAAATTTTATCTACACCACAGTACTCGAAATACTATGAAGTTCTTTGTGCTAAGCCACATTAACAGCCAGCTATGAAATTTACTGAGAGTTTTTAATTTTGCCTTAATTTAAACTTTGTCTAAAACAGACTAGGCATTGAAGCAAAACAAAAAGTTTCATTTTGGTACTCAGATACTTTAGCTTGAGCTACTGTGCTCTCATTTTCCTATGGGAGGAGTAGCAGAGAAAAGAGAATTTTAACCAACAATATCTTGAGAACAGGTCTGCATGGCAAATGACGGGAGTGATTTAAGATGCTACTGTCAGATTCCCACCTTTCTTACTCCATGTATCTTGCTAAGGCTCCTGCTTTTCTGTTAAAAGTATTGTCATCATGACAGCAGAGATGGCAAAAAATGTGTGAGTATTCCTCATCTGGCATAGGCAGGAATCAGACAAACTCTCCAAAACTTGGCTCATGTGACA
>WEIT01015927.1:202456-303460 GCA_013389985.1 Dryoscopus gambensis | reverse complement strand
ATCTGCTCATGTCTCTGGGTAACCTGATGTTCAAACCTTTTGTAAGGCAATTGCTGAGGAGGTTGTTCTTATTGTTATGAGAACTTGGAGAAAGGATGCTGGGCCCTGGCTTCGGCACAAGCCCACTGTGTGACATAGGGTACTCCGCCAAAATTTTTTCTCACACTGATCTCAGAATCTTCCATATTTAGAGGACTCAGGTGCAGCTCCTAGGGTCTGGTCTGAGAAAGCCTGGGAATCAGTAGTTCCTATTGGCTTCTCAGGACCATTCAAAACCAAGTTTGGAAAAATCACTAATTCATCTCCTCGCAAATTGCCTACAATTTTGAAATGTTGCCTTTTAGCTTTTTGCTCATCAAAACATCCCACATCAAGTTGGAATTATCTTCTTCTAGCAGTTTGCAGTCTGAAAGGGATACTATTAAACTCTTCTTTGTCCCTTTTATGTTAACTATTTATCTGATAATGGGACACAATAACTGAACTCCTTGGGGAGATAAGGACATTATCTGCAGTTTACTGGTGGAAAATTCAATGCTTGTGGACCTGACCCACAACAGTGCTTGGAAAGCTATAACCCGCCTGCATGGCAAAGATATAAGCCTCAGAACACCCGGAAGTCTTTTGGCACAATTGCATTACATTTTTCTCAGTTTCCACAAATTTGTTTCTATGCACAGCTAGAAAATGCTGTCTTGAAAAGGCTCAGTCACTCAATGGGGATCAAGTACTTTTGCCCCAGCAGGCATCCACACACTTCCATCTACCTCAGAAGATCAGCCTGGTCTTATAGGTACCTTTGGAACATCTGATGGAAGGGGTTTCCAAACAAAACCATCTGCATAGAACTCTCCAGTTCCTATACACCACCGCTACAGGAGGAAGGCACACCTAGCAGTAATGGCAGCATTGAATTTCTATTACATGTTTCAGAGTCTTTGCCACACAACCTTCCTTCCCTAAATGGGTGTGCTAACTACTGTGCTACAGAGTTAGGCTGTTCTTATATCCTTTTTCCATCATTAATCCTGAATTTTACAGCAAGAATTGTTTTAAGAAGAAGCATGAAAAGCGTCTTCTCTTCTCATCCTGCCTAAGCTAGCTTGATATGTAGGATCTAATCCTGCCAGAAAAGAGATGAAGGAATTAAGGTAGGAGAAAAGGAAAGTAAACTCAGATGTTTTGGATGAATGTACAAACCAGTAAAGTATCAGACAAATTACTGCTGTCTCCTTGTTGGTTATTGAGAGAAAAGTCAGACACTGAGCTAAGCCCGGGTAAAGGGTGACAAATAATTCCAGTTAAAGAGTGTGAGCCTGGAGGGAAGCACCTTGCAGTGGTCTCTCCCTGGCCAGCTCCCAAACTCCATCTAGATTTTATAACAAATCTGCACACCTATCTTCAGGCTGCCAATCTCACTGTGGGTTTGAAATGTTGCTGTTGTGGCAATTGCTACCATGGCACTCGCTACCATGGCACTCAGTGTCGTATCTGTGCAGTGGGGCCAAAAGACCTTGCCAAAACTAGTAGAGAAAAGGAAAATATCTGGAGGCATAAAAGATATCAACCCAAATGTCCCACTGCCATGGCTGAGACTTAAATACTGGATCAGGCTTTTCTTCTTGGAGCTTATTCATTTTTCTTGTACAGTTGCAAACAAAATTCTGCTAATAAGGATGAAACAATCCTCTCTAACATGTCTGCTTTTTGATGGGCTAGTTCCTGGTCCACTCAGTGCTTTCTCATTATATAACCAAGTTTTCCTTGGTGCTTTTCACACGACAAAGAAAATAAAACTACTTAAGGACAAGAAGAGTTGGAAACCATAATACCCAAAAGTTAGTGGGAGGCCTAAGAAGCAGGTCTAGGAACTGAACCTGTTGTAATTCACTTGTTTCAAGCTGACTGTGCCTGTTTCTGGTTTTAAGAAAAATATTCCATTTAAACACAAAATGTCAATATTACCTCTTCTTCATACATGTTTCATGTATTCTGAAGTAAAAGGTCTACCCATTTCCTTCTGTCTGTCTAAAAATGTCTGGAAACAGTAACATATGCAGTATCAATGTCAAATAACATACCAGAAGGCCTGATTCTCTTTCTCCACCTTTATCCATGCTGTTTAGTACCTTAATCCACAAAAACACTCATTTGCTGACAGGGACTAAGAACCTAAAAGGTAGCCATGTACATACCACTCTTTATTTGAGTTTGCTGATGCTTTGCCCCTTGTAGAAGAGAAGAACTAGTTCTGTCCAAGTTCACAGCAATCAAGTACAACTCCTCTTGTGGGTCTGAGACTACATTCACAGTCCCTTAGGAGAAATTTAGAAGACCCCAGCCCACATAAAATAACAGGATATGGATATGCTTGTGCACTACATGCTTTCCAAGATCATCTTTCCCAATAGCTTTATCTACACCAGCTGAAGGCCAGAATTATCAGAGCTCAAGCATGGATACCTGTGGTTCTACACAGGAGCACGTCAGGAGCTTCAGCCAGCTGGTAGCTGCTCACACAAACACACACACAGCCTGCAGAATATCCAGAGATATGATGCAGGTGGCTGGGAATGGGACGCAGAGGTTTCTGGATTTAGAGTCCCTCTGAAGACTGCTTGCTCTAAGCAGGGCTGACACCACTGAATCCACTCACGGGTCTGCCCTGGCACAGAAGCTTGAGTGACCTTGCAATCCCAGATATCTGCATGCATTCAAAATAAAATGTTTAGGACAATAGTACAATGTGTAAGGAAAGCAGAAAGGCACTTTTAATAATGTGCTCTCCATGACTCCAGTTGGTGTTACATAGCACAAATGCAGTAACATACCACAAACTGTGATATATCCCCACCAGTGCTGCACTGAGAAAAATGTCTCCCAGAGCACTATAAGTGCTTCAATGAAAGGCACAGTCAGCATTCTAAAAAAAGGAAGCCTTGAGGTTTGAGAAGAGAACTAGAAATGTAACCTGTAGATGCTAAGTGTTTACATCTCTTACTTTTCATCTAAACAGTTCATTTGTAGAATTCCTCAAATCTTTCTGCTGCAAGTTGTTCAAGGATTTAAAAGAGTAAGACAGGAGAAAATACGGAAATACATGTGATGCTCCTTTGCCTTTTTTTCATTCCTCCTGACAAAATATAGTTGAAACCCTCAGTCATAATAAAGGGTGAGATATTAATAGTCTTTTTTTTCCAGTTCTGGCAATGGTAGGGCTGTGGTGCTGTTTGGCTCCAACTGACAGAAACATTGCAAGCAGCACCTAGAGTAAAACCAGAGGATTTATACAATTTCTCTCAACACAGTCCTTCAAGAAGTGAGGCATCCTCACCTCCCTCTGACTTAGAAAAGCAGCACTCCTGAGCATCTGGAAGGCAACACCACAATGAGCATGTCAACAGCATGTAGGCCTGCCTTAGCAGCAAGAGAGACCAGAGGTGCTGCACGCTCCCAGCAGCATGTCCTCAGTGAATGCTGGGCTGGATGCTCTGATCCAGCATAGGCTTCTCAACTGCCTGGAAAAACAGCTTTGTTTGAGCACATTACAGCAGCCTACCCACACGGTGACAAGCACATAGGAAACTGCCCAACTTTATGACACAGGAAAGGGCAAAATCTGGGCAGTCCAAGAGACAGGTAAGAGGCGTGGAAGCAAAGGAGAAAATTCAGCAGAATTAACACGAGATGCATTACCACTTGTTTCATAGGCAAAAGGGGGAATACCAGTTAATGGTAGCTGTATCTATTTGGTTTCTTTTTCTTTTATGAAGGGCACCGCAGTGACTCACTGGGTGCCAAGTGAAAGTCCTATTGGGATAAACTTTTTAAAAGTGTTGTGTGCCTAAATCTTTGTTGCAATCCCAGCAGTCCATGTACCCAGAGAGTACTGCCATCTTGCTCTGCAAAAAAACATTTGTAGCACTCTGCAAGAGTTCCAAGAACACCAAACGAATTTCACTATAAAACAGTATCATCAATAATTCCCTTTCACACAACACTTTTATTCCTAGAAATTATCAGTATATACTTGTTTAGATTCATCCTTGATGCAACACTACCAAATCTGTCTGCAACAAATTTATATCAGGTGTGATTTTGGCCCTAGGGCAGCATTCAAGAAAATTTCAGTGCATTGAAGCTTAAATGCACCAAAAGGAGAAACAACCAATCAGCTCCAGGAATTCCAGGGATGCCTTCATCTCTGTGTTTTCCCTGTGTTTTTATAGAATTTTATTACGTATGAGTTACAAATGTGGGAAAACATTAAAGTTGAGCCAACTACAAAATAAGCTAATATCTTGTGTTTTCTAAAAAATGCAAGCCTAATTAGAGTTTAGGTAATTAAAGCTTTCACAGTTATAAAAAATACAATACATTCATTTATGCAAATCTGCCACTGAGTGTGATTTCAGTAAAATACCATGTAATGCGCATAACGTCAGAATTTTGCTTACAATTGAAACGTCTGCAAAGCAAGTTCTCTTCCTAAATTTCAGGCACATGCACTGTAATTCTCTTGCATTATGGATTTAAAACTCAGATTGCTTTGTCTTCATTTAAAAATGATTAGCAGTTTACATCGGATTTATGTGCTGGCATAGCCTTTGTATCATTGAACAACTACAAGCTGATTTACAAAAGCCCAGATACACTATGTGTATATCTGTGTAACTATAAAGTAATATGTGATGGCAGGCATAACCAGCAGACATAATTTATAATTAAGTGATTAGCAATATAAGCCACTATTATTAATTAATGTGTAATGCTGACATTGTGCTCGGGGCTGTATAAACTACAAGTGTAAGGCAATCTCTGCCTTGGAGTGGCAAGAGGCTAAAATGACAGGCAACGTCTCCCTGTCCCACAGCTTCTGGAGAGCTGGGAGAAGGAAGAACCCAGCAGGAGTCCTGCAGCCAGTGGTGGCACAGGCAGACAGGGGCCACTGCAGACTGCCACAGACACCAACACCTCTGAAATTACAGCTGTGGCAAAAGCTGAGAGTCCGTTTCTCTAGTCTGAAAGCAATCAAGAGCAACACCAAGTGCATAAAGGCTCTCCAGCCTCTATAACCCTGAGGACAAAATGCAGTAAAAGCACAAAGGAAGGCAGATCTAGTGTCTTTGCCTCTTGCTTGCTGGGGAGCAAGTGGGGAGAAGTCTTCTTGGGAGCTGCACTGATGACTTTTTTCTCCACTTTGTCCCTCCACAAAGTTGAGATTGCTCTTGAAGGCAAAAACCTGACTATGCTTCCCAAAAGATCAAGAAAGATTGGCATCGTAGGAGGTCCCCCAACACCATGACAGCCAGTTCTCATGAAACAGCACCTAATGCACATTTGCACAGAAAAATAGAAGTGAGGAAGGTGGTTCAGAAACGCTGTCTGAAAAGTGAGATGCCACAACCAGAGAAGTTAATCAGGATATGTAGGAGAACAAGAACAGTCACTAAATGTTTGAGGGAAACATGACTTTCCAGTTAGAGCCCATATTTGGGTTTGATCCTTTCCTTCCAATTTAGATTGAGATTTTAAGAGAAGCAGCACATAAGAGAGCTATTTCTAGTTCACAGCACTCACAATACTGCTCTGGAAGTTGTCACATTTCCTTGAATTCAGAAGGCCAAAAGATATGAAACTCCTTGCCACAAAATCAGTACAGCTCCAACCATGGCAAACACCCAAGAAGGCATATATATCCCTTTCCACATAAAGAAGGGTGGAGAGACTTTTTACTACTTGCCCTATGAATTAGCCAGGTGAAGTTTGCAGTAACTGAAATTGGGGTTAACATTTTTGGGGGGGTAATTACACTTTGAAAAATAGGTCTGACAGATACTGTCATTAGTTTTGAAAATCCTCTGCTTCTTTCATGCTCAGCAATCTAAATGGGAAAAAATCCAACCTGGAAGTGTCCTTCATCATTATTTACATAGAGCCTTACCTGCTCTTTTGTTGATAAATCGAAAAGCTGTATTTGCAGCAAAATAATGATAATATACAGCTGCATGGGCAGATTACAAAAAGCCAAGCAACCAGACAATTATTTACTGTGCCACTATAAGACAGGCACTAACTTTCTTTACATCAACAAGTTTTAAAACTGTCACGCAGCTTTTAATTGCCATTAATAAGGTAGAGATAAAGCCCTCTGGGTCTTAATCCCATCATCATGGTGTCGCAAGTTAATGATATGTTAGCCAGTGCTTTGTATCACCAGCTTACAGAAGGGTCGGGGGAACATTTCATCCTAGGCCATCAAGACTGTATTCCATGGGTAACCTCTAACCTGTTGGGGCTGTCAATCAATGAGCACTATGCATGAACACCATGCTCCTGGTAAATCTCCTTTCATACCTAAGAGTTTTGTCAGTCATAATCCATTATTAACAGTTCTTTCGGTTGCTACACCTAGATTGGGTTGCCAGATCTTTTTAGGATAGCAGAGAGTGACTGGCTATTGATCTTATCTCGGAGAATTAGGGATCTACTCATGGGCTTGGCTAGCTGATGGCACTGTGAAAGGTAGAAGATTGTTTGGCTTGCTTTGAAGGACCTCAGAAGATTACAAGAATACAAGAACTGTAAGAAACCTGTAAAATATTAAAGGGGCTATCAAGGAAACAGCTTCAGATGAATTTAGCTAAGAGATGAACTGGGATCATAAAAGTCAGGTCATGGAAAGTATCTGGGCCCCAGTAATGAGCAGGACCCCTAAAATGTATTGTCACACAGATAATAGACATCTGCATCCAACCTACCACAAGATTCATTGGCACTTTGATCGGATCTATGTCTCCTATATAGATAAGGGCAAACAAAGAATCCAAAGGAAAGGCCATTTTCCCTAGCTTGCTATTGAAGTCTTTTTACAGAAAAAAATACTCTGGAGACCAGAGGCTCTGTTTAATAGTTTTACATAGGAAATAGGACTGGAAGAGTCCTCCCAGGTCATCCCCTGCTACGTCTGACACATCCTATCTCATTGATATCACAACATCACAATCTCATTGATAAATTTCTCAAGTTTTTTCTTGAAACCAGATAGTTTTCTTGCCCCTGTGACTCCTATTGGAAAGCTGCTCCAAAACTTCACATTATTAAAACCTTCATCCCTTTTCCAAAGAACATTTATTCAGTTGGCTCCTATCAATTGTTCCTATGGCATTCAATACACCCCAAATTTAACCAGTTCTTTCTCACCACTTAACCTGATACTTTATTTATAAGGAGAAACATAACCCTACTCAGTTTTAGTTTTGCTAAACTAAAGACATACCCCATTTCCTATCTCAATTTAATTTCCCTTCTTCTGGATTCTGTCTTTTTTTGGATGTCCCCAGTGCCCTGTACAAAAGTAGTCAGGAATCCCACATGTTTCCTGGATGTGCTTCCCCTGATGCAACATCCAGGAGAACATCTCAGGGAATACTTCCCTTCCCTGCTGTTGTAGAGCCCCAGCATTTGTCAATCATTGTGAGACTCAGCAAAACACTTCTCTCTTACTTCCAGCTGATGAGCCTCCTGTTCAGAGCAAAAAAACATCTGCATGACCTTGTGGTTTATTAGTACTTCATTTTATCCGTTTTCCATTTCTCCTGTTGTCAGGGTCAGTCTTTCTCTGAATTGTCAAGGCCTCTCAGCTTTCTGTCACTTTGTATTTGCACAGGTTTTCTGCTGTGGCTACAAATCAAAATGTTCAGATAAGTCAAAAGAGTGATCATTAATAAACTTAGCTAGTTGGTATTCTTGTCCCTTGGCAGTTCTTTTAGCTCAGTTTTCAGCAGTCTTTCCTTATCCATTTCTTTACATTTATTGTGCCCTATCTTCTCCAGCCCAAATTGTTTTCTTTCACATACCACCGTATTAAGCATTTTACAGAAATCTTGGTGAACTGGAACTACTATATTTCTCTTGGTCACAAACTCATGGAAATCTATCATAGCAATGTAGCACAATTTATCTTTGGCATATGCTATTAGCAAATGCTATAGCATTTGTTAATTAATCTTTCTTCCAACAGATCTACACAAAGTTCTGTGTCCATGTATTATAATGCCAACAAAGGTCAACTGCCCCTAATCTCACTCTGCTAGAAATGAAGAGCTTAAAAACTTAGTGACATTACTTCAGGGCAAAAAAAAAGGTATAAGAACTGATCTGCCTTGGAACACGAGCCATAGTGTAAACCCATAACAATAAGATCATTTCTAGAGATTGAAAGGATTTGCCATCCCAAAATTATGACACTATTTATCAAGAATCAAAATAATTTGAAAGGTCCCACCAGCCTTTGACATGTTTTGAAGTTTATGGCAGGAAGTATCATTGGTCACTGTTGTTAAGCTAAGAAAACATGGTTCAGTTGCATACAGCTACTTGCCCCAGAGTCTGCAGTGAGAATATAGCAAAATTTACTGTGTTGTCCTAAATCATCTTTAACTTTGCCTCAGCAAATCCCAGGTGCCAGCCCCTCTCTAGTTATGACCTTGTGTTCTGCAGGACAGTAACTTCAAAATTACGAACATGCGCTGAACCCATGCTGCTATGGGCCTTTTCAGTCAGCTACTCATGATGTTGATGGAAGCATAATAATATAGACAACTGGCTGAAAATTACATTCCTTTGTGAACTCCACTGTCTCACCAGGTCAATTTAATTATTCAGATAAGATTAACAAAGAAAGGAAAGAGTCCCATCACTAGACCCCAAACCATGAACCAACCACATCCTTCTGTCAGAAGAGAGGGTGACTTTGACTAAAAGGGAGCAGAGAGGCTTACAGTGGGACTCTGGATGTTCTTCATGACATTGGGTAAGTCACTTGAGATTTTTGTGCCTCAGTTTCCCCACCCGTAAAGTCTCTGTCATGATAGTACACATAATCACAGACTCATTCTGAAACCCATTTAGATCCATAAATGAGAGTTGCTAGGAGCTATCATTGACTCAGTAAGTATGCTAAAAAGCAACAATTCTGATTTTCAGCTGAGTCAATATGGCTGCCCCTCATATAAAGCTCTCAGCAGAGAGAGCCTGAGTTACAGTCTTGTTGAGGTAGCTTGGAAAAAACAATAGTAATGTGCACAGCATAGTAAATGTTGACACACTTGTCATTGGAAGCCAGTACATTTAGGTGAACATGAAGGTGACAGCAGACAGACACCCCAAACCCTGACAGAACTAAACGGTAGGAAATGTTTTAGTAAAGATCTTGCATTTGCCTACAGGCCAAACATTATGAAATGCAGGGCACAGTTTCTATGACAGCCATTCACCTAACCCTCAGTACTGATTCACTCAAAGCTGCTGGAACAGTCTAAAACATTATTCTTACAGCTATACAGTTTCTTTATTTAACTTCTCAGACCTGGGCTTGTATGAAATCCGAGAGCAGCCACCAAAAACTTGGCATGTAACCTTCAGACCTGTGCAGCATGCTTGATTGTCTTCTTGGTAGGTGTGCATAACTCCTGTTGTCCAGTCTTCTCTAGAGAAAGAGGGCAAGAGGAAAGTTCATTGTTTCCTCAACAATTTGCAAGAATATCTGAATTAAAAATTGAAGTTTTGTCATTTGCATGGCAAAGAGAGCAGGGAAAGAGAGGAAGTATTGTCAGGTATTGGTAATGTAAAAACATAAGTATGCTGTTATTTATGTAATTAGTTATTGCTTTCATTATGGGTGCAGTCTTAATGGTTATAGTATTTATGTATAATTACCTTAATATTCACTGAAATTTCCAAGTAGCTCCCTAATTAACTGTCTCAAATATATAATTACATTGCATCTTTACGCAAGACTTGCCTAATTAATGTAGTTACACCACTTCTTTGTGAATGTGCATTATTAAATGCTCTTCGCATCATTCTTCTGACTTCTTGTAATTCACTCTTTACAAAAATTAAGACCCTGAATTAGAAACCTTCATGAGCAACCAGCTCCAAAAGCAAGCGCCACATGATCTCTTGTTAACAAAAAACAAATCTTACTAAGCCTCATTACCACTCCCTTTAACAAAAGCTTTCCATCTGGATCTGAAAGAAATCCCAGGTACCATTGTCTTTTAAGAGGGCATAGAAAACATGTTATACATACATTTAGAGAGAAGAAGACTTTGCTGCCATCAAGGGTCCAAACTCCTGGACTTCCTAACTCAGCCAACAAGCCCATCTGGCAAAGGAATCAGGTGACAACTCGATAGCACCCCAATCACTTGACAGTGTCAGGTGGCATTTTCAAAACACAAAAAAGTAACAAGGGATTTTGGGAGACTGTCATTATCCTCCAAAACCATATGTGACACGGTTTAAATCAAGAGCTTTGAAATCCTTTTTCCAAGTGTTCCACCTCTGTGGCACACTGCAAGCCACCCAAAAATGCTTTGCATGTCACAAGTTACCAGTGTCTCACACCTTGGGGGCTCTTGTCTAGCCTTCAGCTCCCAGCTCCATGGGCAAAGGACTGAATGCCACCATCGACCAACAACACATGTGAAGGGGAAGTTTCTGCTGTGAAGAATTTAATTGCATTTATAGTCTGAATTCCTCTGATCCTGGGCAGCTCAGCTAGTGACCAGAGAAGAAGAAGACTGAAAACAAATTCTGGAACCTTTTCTTGCGGCAAAGTTTGTCTCAGGGGTCATTTATGCCCATATTCAGCTGAGGACATTACCAAGCTACTGAAGTGGCAGAGAGGTTAGGCCAGACACAGTTTCTCTAACCAGGAGTAGATACACTGGGAAGTAGCAGAGCCATGGGTCAAACTTTTGATACATTGCATGCAGAGAATCTAGCTGGCCATAAGGACATGACAAGCCTAACAATGCATTCCAGTAGCAGTGAACTCAACCTTGTTCAGCTTGTTCAAAGGCAGCACATTTTTCACACCCTATGTCTTTTGAAGAACAATAGGGTGTTCACCACAGACCTTTCTGAAGCATGTATGTGCTGGCTAAAGTGTTACTTCAATGGTTGGGATTTGGAGAAAATCTTGCCAAGTGTACTTGTAGACTCTACAAGTGCTTCAGCTAGCGACATCCACCTGTAAAGTGAGTGAAGTGGGGGAAGAAACATGCTTCAAGGACATTTACTCAGAAAATGTTCACTTGCAGAACTGAGGGGAAGGCTGACAGAATTATGACAAAGATAGTTGCTGTCAGTTTCAAATAACCTGGTTTTTACATTAGTTATCCCTTTCCAATGTGAAATTTGACTTGACACATATTCATGGCAACTAAATCTCAGAGGTAAATTGGCAAAACCTCTGGAGCTTAGGACCCAGGCTTACATATTTACCTTTGCAAAGTTTTCAGCAACGAGCTATCAAATACAAGCATTACAGGTACATAACACTAAGCAGCTCATCCCATTTCAGCTCCAGGTGCAGTCACTACATACTAGCACAAGGATATACCACATATAAACTATGCCATACAGGAAGAGAACCTGACCCTGATAAGTCTGTCTGGATATAGATATAATTACTTTGGTAAGCAAAGAGTTGAAAATATCAGCCTGCCTTGTAAAGCTCAGCCATGCCAGGTGTAAAAATACAAAGTTAGTCACCGCAATAGGTAACCTGACTTTCAGAAGTTAGAATAAGAGCTGCTGTGTGCATCTTCAAATATCTTGCCCCACGCCTGTGTATTTTGGCCATTTAATAAATACATCATGTTTTTCCGTAGAAGTCCATAGTCCTAAACTACCTATATCAAACAAACCTGTGCTTAAATAGGTTCAAGCACTGAACAAATATTAAATCCATCATTGCTAGCAAATCGTTGCTGTTTTAAAAAAGCCTCTTGCTTTTCAAAATAGCAGATGCCAACTCATACCCTGAATGGATACAATAATTAAGCCCTTTGTATAGCAGTATTTTAGATAGATGTTTAACGTATCAGTTGAACATGTTTCAGCCAGCGTGTGACACGCGCATGGAAAATGCGTTATCATTCCAATGTGGGGTTTTTCCACTTGCCTTTTTTTTTCAGTTCTGTAGTACGCAAAGAGTTACTGAAATGGCCAGCCATACAACATCTGGGAGAAAAAAAACACACACAGGAAAATGCGGCAGAAGGGGAAGATTCATGAAAACAGGAAACATTAAGAGGAGAGTGAAAATATGTCAAAACAAAGGAGGTAATAGACTGTCAGAACGAATGAGTTCACCGATCGGCAGAAGTTCCTCAAGAGCCTTCAGAGACCAGCCAGGTGACGTCTGCCACTCCTGACACAACAGGACAGCAACCTTTTTAACCTCCATTTTGCACGCATACGAAGGATGGTGGTCTGCCCATGGACATGCTCATTCCACACAGAAATGTCCATTTTCTAAGCCTGTGCCTTACTCTGATAGGAAACAGCAGCATTTAAAGAATACTGCTAACTGCAAATACAGATGGCCAGAGGTGCCCAGCATAGGTGTTTGGACCTAGTTAAAGCACCATTTACAACATGCACATCGCAGAGGCCTTTTGCTTCCAACTGTGTCCATACCCTTCTCTCCAATGTTGGCACAAATAGCCTTTTATTTGCCCAAAGCTTTGCCAGTGCTTCTGTCCTTCCAGGCACACAAGCGTATTCATTTGCATCCTTCATCTTACATCATGTTTCCATTAAGAACATTTTAGTCACTCAGATGTTATCAATAATATTCTGTGCATTGGGATAGTTTCACAACAGAATAAAAAGTGGTAAATACCCAAAGTGAGCAGCCCTCACTCAGGCTGAGCACTGTTCACCCAAGCTCAGGCAATGTTTCATTGACAAATACAAGTGTAGAAATCAGGACATGGTGCAACATGAGGAGCTGTGAAAGCAAAGGCCATTCTGCAAGAGATTACACAGACTTTAAAGCCTGTCAAAGCAAATCTCCCCCCGCCTTTCTGAGGGGACCCTCAGATAGAGGGAGCCTTTGTAAGACATCATCAGCTCTTGAATCTCTATAACTTTAGACAGAAAAGCAGCCGGGTATCATCTGTACAAAGACAAGTTCCTTGTGTGGATTTTCTCAGTCTTCTTATCACAAAACTATCTAGGAGGATTTTGACTGAGGAGATGAGGTATCTCGATGCTTTGTAACAAACTAATTCCCAGCCTGTGAGAGATGAAGGATGTGCAGGCAATTTAAAAAACAATAAAAGCAAAAAAAAACCCACAAAAACCCAGTTCAGTGTAGCCTCACCCACTGGCTTTCTTTATCACTTGCAACAGATATGTGGGCTCTACCCATTTCACAGTGAATATTTCCCTCACACACAAAGGCCATTTGGATGTGTAACTCCTGTTGACTTTCAAAAGAGAGTAAGCACTTAAATGCATTTGTGCTTCAAAAATCTCCCCCTAGTGACACAGCAGTAAAATTAAGCCTCCAGGACTTGCAGTAAAATGCCTTCACTGGTGCCCTATGAAACACCCCAAATAAAAATCACACTAGCTCATGGGAATGAAAGCAGTGCATGGAGCAGGGCATTACTTTTGCTTTTCCAGCATAACTAGCCCTCTGTCTTTGCTGACAGGAAGGGGAAATGATCCTGGTACAGGATTTGCCCTGCCCAGAGCAAGGGGAGCCATCAGTTGGGGCCCACGTCTCCCTGGGGGCATGATGCTCCTTCCCCTCTGGCACAGGGGGAGGAGTGGGGAAACCTCGGGACCAAAGCCGCAGTGGGCCATGGACACTATGGAGGGGCTGAGGGGAGGACAAGGAGGACAAGATGGACACCGGCAGCTGTGCAACAGGGCTTGTGGCCTAAAAATTGCATCAGCTTCAGTCCCAAATGTTGCCATCTGATGGGCACACCATCTCCATCAACCTGTATCAACACATGGCCTCAAAAATGACTACAGGAGATAGATTCCTTGGGATAGCTGCCCCCCAGGGGCAATGCCAACAGTTGTTAGATGCCAGCCTTGGCAAGAGGTGTGTCTCCAGTTTGTCTCCTTGGAAATTTTGAGCTTGAGCTCTCCCTCCAGCATTGCAACTGCACCGCCATTCCCATGGGTGTTTCATTTTACTTTAAAAAATGTTAAAGACTTTTACAATCTCCAATTTTGGCTTCAAAGGTACCCAAAAATCCTGTGTTCTGAAATCAGGACCTAAACATCATTGCAGAGCAAAGTATCATTCCTGGGCATCTGTCATGCTGCAGCAGATGTTGGGCCAAAAGATAAATGACTACAGACCCTGAAAGTTCATTGTAATCCAGGACCATGTCGTATTACATAAAGACCTGCCCCTCTCTGACTATAGATCCCCAGAATAATTGGGCAAACAAGGGATACCCCAACTCCCCCAGATGAAAGACCTGGAGCAGCTGCCAAGGCTGCCCTATAAATACACAGGGAGCAGCACACACTTCAGACCCAGCCATCAGAAGGACGCGTGACCCCACTGCAGCCCCTGTGAGTGAGCAGTACTGTGGCGCAGCACCATGCTCAGCAGGACACCGGGAAGTGAATCCCTAACCACACATCTCATTTTTACAAAGTTAATGTTAACCATTACCTGAAAGGCAACTCTTCCACAAAGTGTTGATCATTCGCAACAACAATGAAATCAGGAAACATAGAGGGGGTTAGGGAGCAAAAAAAAAAGGAAAAAAAGCCTCTTAATTACATACAGTGCTGCATGACTTCACAGAGCAAAGCTTTTCTTTAAGATCTTAAGACCACCCACAAGCATAACACATGGCCTGGAACCTGAAGAGAATATCTGAACAGGGGTCTCAGCATAAGGATGGGAGGGGGGCAATTTTGCTTGGGCATATGCAAATGTTTGCTTCTATGGGATCAAATAAAAATTAACTATTTGTTGTGTCTGGTTATCATTTGTCAGACCTGGAGGCTGCTTGGTAAAATGGGGAGAAATAAACCTTTAAAACCTGTGACATAGGAGGATTATTTGTATGTGCAAGGCTTTAGTCACGGGTTTTGGTGTTTTATGTATGGATGTTGTGCGGGAACAGGACAACAAGGGCTTTGTT
This sequence comes from Dryoscopus gambensis, assembly GCA_013389985.1. Taxonomy (NCBI): domain Eukaryota; kingdom Metazoa; phylum Chordata; class Aves; order Passeriformes; family Malaconotidae; genus Dryoscopus; species Dryoscopus gambensis. The sequence goes on along the minus strand of WEIT01015927.1, from coordinate 288,479 downwards.
CAACTTGATCATCTCATCAAACAAGGCTAAAAGAATAAAAGTTGGGATGCGAGACTAAATGGATATGATCTGAATGCATATTTGTGTTACATCTAATACAACTAGCATCATAGATGAACAAGATCAAATAAATGGTAAAACCTGACAAAGAGAAGAATAGATGGTGTGTGGAGCCATCTGTTTTGGAGGACACCCAAATCTGTCTGAATCAGGAAGGCCAAACTACCAGCTATTCTAAGATCCTCCATTCCAAGAGTGGTCTAATACGCAACTACACAATCAGCTTCTCTCACCATCACTTTGGCTGCAACTTTTTTGTGCAATTAAGTAATTTATTCCTTTCTTCATCCTCCTGATTCTAATGAATCCAAGCCACAAACAAGCCCCAGTTGCTCCTATTCAAGGAGTCTGATTGCATCTGGCAGTAATTGCTGAAAATCCTGAAGAGGAAACAGGGAAGGAAAGCATATTGTTTGTGGGGGTAATAGGTGAAGACCTGCCTCTCTTGACCTATAATACATTAGTGTCAGTGAACATTTGGCAGCCTTCAGATGATTAGCAATGAAGATGAATCAAGCAAAAAAAGAGGTAGAAATCTGCCTCATCTGAATCGCCAGAACTGCATAAATTTGCATGTTGATTAGCTGTTCTTTTGTCTGTGTTCCTAATTATTATGACACATTATGTCTTCATCATGCAAGATTCTGATCTGTCTTGTTCAAAATGCATGTAGAAAAAAGTGCTGTTTATTGATTCAACATGTAACTTTAATTTTTATGTTTGCTTTAATTAAATACATATTTGATTGCCTTTGACTGGTGTCTCTGATTTTTTTTAGCTCTTATTTACTTCATCCTGTTGACAAACAAACAGGTAACCTTTCTTCATTCTCAGATCACTTGCTGATTGAAAACCTCCCCGCCCCCACCCTTGTCTTCACTCACAACCTTTGCTTCCTTGTTAGAGGAAAGATTACCAAAAAAACTCCTTAGGTGGTGAAGTGTGATATCTACAGCTCTGAGCAGGATTGCAAGGACCGTAAAAGTGTTGACGATAGGAAAGAAGTGCACATACTACAGGGTCAAGGTAATTTTCCTATACCACAGATTCATAAGCAACAAGCCCAGGGAAGTACCTCAGTCTACAGACTTTCTGATTCCCAGGATTAGTCACAACAGGACAGGTCCTGCACACACATTTTTCCATTGACTTTCGTGGTAGAAAGCTTAAACTCCAAAGTTCCTGACCCCAGAGAAAGTGAAGTCCCCACCGTTCCACTGACTCTCTCACCTGATTCCAATAATCAGGACATTTTATCTGTTTCTGGAAACTGGGAAACTTGAGATTGACATTTCTTCCTTCAAGCTTTGTACAAGGGGTTATAACCAGCCAAATCAAAGCAAAGCCAAATCAAAAGATAATATGTAATCATTAGCTGCTTTGACCCAAAATAAGTTTCCAGAAGTTTTTCTCTGTTGAAAAAAAAAAGCTTTAGCAAAAAAAAAATTGGCAAATTATACCATTCCAGCAAAAAAATTAATTCACTCCAAAAAAATAGTTTAATTTACATTTCATCTCTTCCATTTTGCTTTTTTAAAATAAACTGGAAGTAATTTTGAAAATTAAATAACACTTGTAGTTGTGAAATCAAAATGTTTCATTGTAGAACATGTTGGAATGTTTAGAAAGGCTGAAATGAAACAGGTTTTTCGGGCATTTTTTAAACTTTTTTCCCCAAATTGAAACAATCCCCCTACAAGCAGCAAAAATTCATTACTCTCTTTGTTTGACATAAAACTGCATGTTTTAACCAAGAACTCAGTTTCAGATTAAATATTTGAGCCTCTCCTGTGCCAGCTAATATTAGTTTACCTTCATTACATGTGTGCTTATTGTGAGCTCTGACCTGTTTGTAATGGGGCAAACAATACTTTGCTGGAATTTTTGTTTGTTAAATAAAAATAAACATAGTATTGTAATCTGAAAAACTAAATAGTTCACAGATCTTTTCAAATAATTCTTCAGATTCTGGGTCAAGTATGGGGATCATCAACATTGACTGACTTCCTCTAAACATAAACATTAGGTAATTTTTTTTTTTTAATTTTCAAAAATCCACCTCTAGGAGAAAAATAGTGAACAACCTATTACATTTTCTCTAATGGCAATGGGAGAATTCCAGTCAGTGTACAGATATTAATCAAAGCTGTGCTGATAAAGATGCCTGAAGGTGAAAAAACCCTGTATATTCAAGCAATTGATTTAGCTGTTATTTTTTACCATCAAACCCTTGCCAAACCAAATGAGATTTGAAACAACAGTGCCTGCCGTTTTTCACTGTTAATGGCACAGGATTGGCTGCAAGTGTAATCAGTTGCTTGGTACCCACTAATCATCTTGAAACACAGGTAAATGTAAATCCGCATTTGTAAGAATATAAACACGTAATTAACACGTCGCTGCAGAAAAACTACTCAGACATAAAGACTTAAAGGTTTTGACATTGATCCATAAGGTAGGAAGGAAAAAGTTGTTGCATATTCAGGCTATTCATGTTTATTTTTGTTCAATGCCAAGTGCATTTGGTCCCAACCTGATGGTACATAGTCACCATCCCCACGGACCTCCATTACAGCACTGACAGCCAGAAGGAACCAAGGAGCCAAAGGAAATTTTACACATAGACACAAATAATCATGGGGAGCTCAAATGAGACAGCTAATAGACTTTCTCTTTTCTGTAATTCTCTTCCTGAGGCACTTCAGCACACACTGATCTGCACAGAGGCACGACAGCTCTGGGCTCACCCAGCCGCCACAGCAACCAAGCAGAGCTGGAACAGCTCAGTGCGCTGCAAGCTGGAGCAAAGTGCAGTGGACAAGTGGGCATTCTTTTACATATGGCCACAGCTACCTTCATTTTAAAGTCCTAGAAACTTCTCTCACCCCTTTGATCAACAGAGGAACAAGTGTTTACCAGTGTGTTGACAGGACAGGGTTTTTGGCTGAAGTGACTGCACCTCAGAACTCATTTTTGTCCTGGATTTAACCCAGCAATGTTGTCGGGTTCCCCCATGCTGCCATCTGCCCAAGATTGTTCCAGAGCCCAGCCCAGAAGGTCAAAGCCTTGAAAGAGGGAAGATGGGGAACACCGACTGGGGAGTTACCAACATGTTGGGAATTGACTGCCACTGTAGCCTTGAGGAAATCTACCCTGTGGACATGAGTTCTTCCTAACCAATATCCAAGAGGGTTCCCAATTACCAGGAAAGATCCTATGGCGTCTAGCCAAAGGGCAGCTTGAACGAAACCTGCTAAAGGTGAATCTTTTAGATCTGTCACAGTCTGGATTCAAGCCAGAGTATGGAACTGGAACTGTTGAAGTGGCATTGATGGATGACGCCCTACTGTCAGTGGAGAGAGGGCAGGCATCCATCCTCATCCTCCCTGACTTCAGCATTAACCATGAGATATTGCTGTCTTGCCTGATGGGTGGCAGAAGTCCAGGGTAATGTACTAAAATTATTTTGGATCATTCCTGCCAGTACACACCTCCTGACTTGTGAAGAAATGTTTTCTCCCACACTACACTCCTGATCTGTAGATCTGTGGACTCCTGATCTGTATTCTTTGTGGTGCCTCCCTGTTTTTACACGAAGCTGCTGACTGATATGGCATGGACTGAACTGACTAAAAATGGGCAGGTGAAATACAGCTATACCTAAATTTCCCGATATATATGTACACTGCTACCACCAACATGGCAATGAAAGAAAAGCAGCTGGTTAAATCTGAGCAAAACTGAGGTAAGACTGATGGGACACAGGAAAGAATCTCTAAGAGCTTGTCACTTGAGTGCACTATGCCTGGCTGGATGGTGTATTTCCACAAGTGGTGTGTTGATTTCATAATTTAGGTGTGCTCTTGGATTTGCTACTGATACTAAGTTTTCCCGTGGCAACCTCCGCAAGAAACACTTCTTTTCAACTGGTTAGGAGGCTCTGTGCCACCCTGGTGGGTAATGACCTTGTCTCTGTTATTCATGGCTATGTCACTTCTCAGCTGGACTACAGTCATTTGAAATACGCAAACACACAGCATTCACACTTAGAAAACTTCATTTACTGCTGCAATGCATCTCTTCAGTGACAAAGGCGTATCAAACCTGGCATTGGGCCTGGCACCAGCGTCCTGTGGAATTCCTAATTGAGTTCATGGTCTTTGTTCTTATCATCCGCATCACGTCCAACACTGTATGAAGCTGCAGCAAAGGAAACACTTGACAGATTCACTCCACCAGCCCTATGAGCTCTCTGCAGAAAGAATCACACACATCTGTCCAGAGCCTCAGCTTGTAGATTGAACACCTTCAGGGAATGCAAACCTTCACCAAACTTCCCCTCCATCATACGGCATATTTGACTTGCATAAATAATAACATCAGAAACACAGAAACAAGATGCTCCATTACATCCATTTCTCCCTTGGCAGGAAGGTGGGAGAGGGAATTAATGAGCAACTGATGAACGGGTAAAAGGCTCACTGTATGGTGCAGGGAGCTGGCTGTTATGGGCATGACCATATGAGCTCATTTCCCACCAGTGCTGACCTCAGCCACCAGCAACCCTTTCCTAGGCCTCTCTCCCTGTAAAAGTCTCCTCGTTGTGCTGCGTGATTCCACCAGAAAAACTTTTTCCACAACGCCTGTTCTTCATGGGAGACTGTCTCTTTGCAGGTAGTACCAGTCCCACCAGCCAAGCCAAAGCTTGGTGGGCATGGTACAGCTGGCTCGGCATGACCCTGGCACCAGCTGTGCTATCCCTCACAGGGAACAGTGGCCACACAGGAGGAACAAGTGTGCAGGGCACAGAGTCAGGTCAGGAGTCCATGTCAGACCTATCATGCCTGGGAGTTAGCCTAGACCTGACTGGAAAGAAATCATATCTGTCTCACAGTGCGTTCACCACTATTTTATTTTATTTTCACCAATATTTTATTGTAAATATTATTCCAGTTCAAATAAGGAGTTTGCATTAATTCTATACCTTGCCAGCTCCTTAGAATGGATATCATAATTTTTTAAACTGAGAGTTTATACATTCTTCTCATCATATTAAACATGGTTTTAAAGGATGTTGGCAGGTCATTTGGCCTTTAAAATCATATTCTCTTCTCTGAAGTATGAACTTTAATCCAAATAAGGCTTTTTAAAATTGATTTTTCAAGTGCTGCAGTATTTTTAAAGTATTATTGTAAATCCCATCTTCAAATAGTGAGCTATCTCTGAGTCCTGAAATCTGAAAAAATCACAGCAGATGATGGTAAGATGGCAGTCACACTGCCAAGAAGCACATGGAAATTATTCACAGTACAAAAACTTATAAATATAATGAAGACCTGCATAAGGGACGAAAGCACTTTGCTTAAAAGCACTTTTCTCTGAAATTCACACCGGTTAAATTATTGTGGCAACAGTCTCTTGTTCTTCCCCACAGCTAACTTAAAAGTCACTCATAATGTGGTTCTTCCTAAATACGTTTATATCTGGGAAACTGAGTGTTGTATTGCACTTACTTTTTTTTTTTTTGCTGTAAATACTCTTTACCCTCAAGAAAGATTGACCCTTGTTCCGCACTCGTTATATTTCTACCAATGTAATGGTCAGTTAGATGTATTTATTTTGCCAGTGTATTTAAACTAGTACATCGCCTAATGTACACCAGAATAGTTATACAGTACAAATCTACTTGTGTTGTAAGTAAGAAATCACTACTATAAAGCATCTTTCTATCAGCTAAATGGCACTCGCACAATAGAGGTTGTGTTAATTTAACCAGGCTAACATGATCTAAGACAGATTATGCAAACCTCGCTTAAAGTGACTGCAGCTACCTGCTTGTGGTCTTCCTTGGGGAGAAGGATCACCAAAGTTCATGTCAGCTGGAGCATTTTCAACTACTTTTGTTAGTGTGGCTTGCTGAAATTTCAAAATCAAATGAGAGGGGGAAAAAAGGACCAAAGGACCTTTCCTCTCAAAGGTGACAAGACCTGTGTTGAAACTTTGGAAATCAGGAGTTGGCCAGAAAGTTTGCCAGATGTGATCTACCCGGTCAGCAGAAGAAAGCTCAGGGTCTGGGGAGATGGCACTTCCTGACCTTCCCATATCCCTGCTTAAGGGCCCTACCCGGTTTTATCCACGCTTGTGCTGTCAGAATCCTGCCACCTCCTGCTCCCCTCTTTTCCCAAAACCTGGAACAGATCAGAGGGCACACGGTTGCTTCATTCTCCCTACAATATTTTTTTTTTCCTGAGGAGAGATCTCCAAAAATCCCTGGCATAGTCCATGCCCTGTCAGCCCCGGCCCTGAGGCAACTGGAGGGGCTCTCACCTTCACCAGGGGCCATGGCCCCGCTGGCGTGGGGGCAAGTCTGCAGGTTAACCCAACCCCACCCTCCTTTTCTGAAGTTTGGAAGGAAGGGAAAAACAAACCTGAATCTCCTCAGGAGCTAATGAGTACAATTCCCGCAAGGAGCTGTGTGGGTGTTGGCTCGAGGGGCAGTTAAATGTCCTGAGGGACAGAGTTACAGACAGAATTACACACCAATAAGTGGTTAGCAAATTCCTTGAAAGTGAGGATTTAGGGGGCACTTCAGCTTTTCTGCTCTCATGGGTCTTGGGCAGCCCTGAAGGGAGGTCACCTCAGGGACCCACAGCCATGTCTCCAGGCAGGAGGGAGACACAATGACATGGTTCCTGCCATCAGCGGCGGTGAGAGAAACATCGCTTTGGGGTGCAGATTATTGTTCCTCATATTCCTTTGTTTGCCATTGTAATCTCAGCAGTCATTCTCCTTGATAAACAAACAAGTGAAAAGATGCAATGAGGTGTAAGAATAGATTTGCACAGGGCAGACAACTGAACATTTAATTTATTTACCTCTCCTAACAGATACCTGGGGTGACATTTATTAATAAACGGCATTATCAGGTGTCTGATATGTAGCTCACAGAAATTAATTACCCAGCCCATGGTAAAACCATAACAAGCCTGCAGTGCTGTAACATTTGTGCTAATTGAAAATGAGATAAGTGCTGTGGGTGCAATTTGCATTCAATGCAGTGTATTAATTATCTTCAGTTCTCTTCATGATAAATATACCTGACTGAACCACTCTGCTAATTTACTGGGTAATAGAGTCATAAGTGGATTCCCTTAGGTGACCAACTACAGGCGTCCGGCTCTTTGGAACATCAAGGCCTTCCCCTTTCCTGAGCACTTAAATGGGTTAGCAACCATGGATCACTTTTCTTGCAGGCTGGGCTGGAAGTACATGGCAGCAAACACTTCTTGTGACCACACAGTACAAAACTGGGAAACAACACCCCCTCACCCCAAAACTTCTGCACTGAAGAGAAAGCAGGTTGCCACTGTCAATAGCATGCCATGGTGTCTCATGGCAGCTCCATAAGGAAAGGCTTTTCCCACCCTGGTCCTCATGCCCCGCCCCCCCCCTTCATTTCACAGTCAAGTTATCATGGGATTTAATTACATTTTGTGTGAAATATAAATTAATTGACTCTTGTAATACCCATAATGATCAGGAAAATTCAGATTTAAAGATACTGTGTAGTTCCAGTAGATTAAGGCACTAATTGTTCTGCTCTCACCAACTATGACTTATGTGGGGATCAGGTTACAAAACCAATATGTGCTCAAGTTAAAGCTCTGTGGTACCATACAATTAGGGCTAAAGCTTTTTGTAAATGGGCCCAATAATGCAAAAAAGCTCTTTGCTAATCCTGGTCTTTTAATTCAGAGGTCACACATTGTCTAAGGCAACCGCTTATACTGTACACAACCACTGTCCTTTATTCACCCTCCCCCTGTGCAGCTTGGGTATCTGAATTTGCCACTAACCTTGGACGTGCTGTTACTAATTTCAGGGTAGGTGATGGCAATGCAAGAAGATCAGGGCCAGCGCTTTGCTGTGCTGCCCCCAGAGCGGCCTGGGCACGTTGTGACTGAGAGGTGATATCTGCCTCCCCCAGCTCCCCTTCAGTGCGCAGGCTGCGGATGGGGTCAGCTTTTGGGCTCTGCTGTCAGGCAAGCAGACATCCGGGGCAGCAGACCAATGGAGGTGACAGGCACTCTCGCAGCTGAAGGGGCCAGGAGGTGGTGCAGGCAAGGAGAAGGGGCAGCAACCGAGGAGGGGGCACAGGCTCTGCTCCCCTTCAACCCGCCTACCCCACAGCCAGCAGCACGTTGTTATATTCATGCAGATGAGTGCTTTTCCATCATTTTGTCCTTGTCCCTGGGGTGCTAAAATTCAGCTTAGTTTTCCCTGCTGAGCATTACTAGGACAGCTCTCCAGATACCCATGTAGTGAACGTGTGCTCACAGGGCAGGAGTTGGCATGGGATGAGCACTTGGTCAGTGTGCCAGAGGAACTAAAAGGTGAGAAAGATCAATTCAGTGCCAGAAGAATCAGTTTGCTTTTTCTAAAGATCATCTAAGTAAGAGCAAAAGAACTGGACAGAAGGTGTGTGTCTGACAGAGACAGCTTCACATGTTCCAGTTTAAGACAGAGAAGGCTCTCTCAGCTCTTACTCTGTTTCTAAACACATCAACAACAAATACAAGTTACTTTCCCAAAACATTTTGTGTGGCTGCCCAAATACTCCTTGCTTCTTCGGTTTGGTCAATTTAATATGAAAGGAGCACTGTAACAGTTTGAAACTATTTTTAAGGTGCTGATATTATCTAGGCCAAAGACCTTAGCAGTGACATCTACAAAGGGGACATCAATTATATCTCCTCATCCCTTCCTCATTCTTTAGCAAGGAATTCTTTGGGAAGATACAATCAGAGAAATCTTATTTCTTAGAAAGCTCTGTGTGTTAGCTTAGCAGTATCACTTGGTTCAGATGATAGCTCAAAACAGATTTCTTATTTTTCCCTTCAGTGGGCAGAGAAAAGGAAAACCTGGTGGAGTACTGGTTCTCCCAGTCCAAAGCTTTCATAGTTTTCTCGCTACGAGAACAAGGGACAAAGAGAGATCCTGTAAGGGTAAAGTACTGGTGTGGTCCTCAACCCAGAGCAAGGGCAGGGTTATCCCACCCACACCAGAGCTGTCTGGCATCACTGACTTGTGGAAGCAAGCAGGCATGGGACAACATTCACTACAGCCACCCTTGCTTTACCGTCCACTCCTTATTATCAGCCAGGTCCAAGCTGAGTTCTTCTCAGCTGTAACTCCCCATATGGTCTATACAGTCTTTTTCTGGAGAGGAGAAAAAAGCTCAGAGGGGAAGGAGAGCCACAGCACATCCGCAGCGCCCGAGGAACCCCAGCACAGACGTCTGAGCTGGCATCCCTTAGTGAAATGTGCTGCAACACCTGCCTCTCTCAGCACCATGCAGCCCACCTGCATCTGTACCACCATGGAGTCCACCAGCAGCTTCAGCAGTGTTGCGGCCCCTCCTGGGGTGAGCAGGACGGCTGCTGTGCTGTGCCGTGAGGGTGCCAGCATCCTCACCCCTTGGGCAAACAGGACACAGCAGACTGCAGGCACACAACTTGCCCAAGGGCGCTCAGAAGGATGCACCAGGGCTCAGGCAATGCCCTGCCCTGCTTCGTCCTTGTTTTGCTCTCAACGCGCCAGGCCCCACTGCTTTTGCACAGGTGCAGTGGATAAAACACTTTCCTGCTCTTTCAGGCAAGCCAGCACTACACAGAATAGGACGTGAGATGCAATCAAAATCATGGCGAGGAAAACATGAACAAAAAAGTCTTAACTTTTAGTGTGAAGCACACATTTGCTAAATAGAATCCTAATGGCATTATTGTAGCTAAAAACAGAGACTTGAAAATGCTGTATACATTATTATGTTCATTATCTACCAACTGCAAGAATGCTGTACTAAAACTAACTCAAAACACCTCAGGTAAGGTAATTGCTACTAATGGATTTGAAGTGTACAAAATTGAGCATTATTACACAGACATCACATTCTCAACTTGGTGAAGCCGTTGGATATTGTAGCTACCAGCTCACTCATCTCTCAATTGGGGGGAGATTTGAGGAAAAGGGCAAGCTCTCTTTCATTCGGCACTGGAAGGAAAATTCAACAACACAATATTGCAGCAGCCTGTTTGCACCTCTGTGGTTAAGATGGGGTCAGTGCTTGCTTTCTGAATCACTGCTTCAGAAAAACATCTACAAAAATTTGCTCTAGGATTAAATATCTTGGGAAAGACCTGAAAGTAGACTTTGCATTTATAAACTTTTGCAACTTGTAGGTCAGAAGAAAAGAATGGAAGAGGAACCCTGAAAAATTATGAGGGGATCCATAAGTCCTATGTCATATTCTGATGCAAATTAAGGACTGGCTCTTCAAGATATCCTAAAACACTATAAAGCCCTCCTGCCTAAAGACAGAAGACAGAAAAGAGAAAACAATTTCAATAGATTCCTTCCTATGCTGGGATACGTCTGTGGGTCAGTCACAGCAAATCTAAACTTTGGCAAAGTCCAGGTGTGTTTGAAGCAAGATACTTGATTCACATTCTGGAAAAATCCCATCTAAAATACAAATAATGCATTTAGTTTTTTTGATATCTTGGCTTTTGGGGAGGGTAGGATTAATTTTTTAAATGAGTGACTCTGCATGAAAATCCATTATTCCAATTTAACTGTTTGTAGCTACATCAGTAGCCCCCGTTATCCTCAAAAAAGGGGCTCCCAGGAGTTTGGCTCTCTTTCATGGGGAAAAAAATTAAACTCTACCAGAGCAGATGCTTTTCTAATCTTTGAGAAGTTAAGTTACTATCTTATAAATTATTTTAGTAGTAACACTAAAGCTATGAATTGGTGTTCAGATAAAATTATGTAAATCGTTGGCATTTCAGTTAATACGTGGAAAAAATATGTGGCCAGGACCTAGTAAGTTTCAATTCCTTCTGATTATGTTGAGGAAAAGAAATTAAAAAGGCCATGTATGATCAAGATTAAAGCAGTCTCTATCCGAGTACAGAAAGCACAAAGAAATTTGAACTCACAGCTGCAACCGAAGGCAATGGGAGCTGTGCTTTGAACAGATAACAAACTAAGTCCTCTGAAAAATCAGACCATGCATCTCAGATGGGGAACTTAAAATTAGTGAATACTTTTGTACTTAATCTCTTTCTGCCTCAGTTCTTCATCATGAAATGGGGATAATACTACCACCCAATGCCTCGCTGCAGTGCAGTGAAAATAAGTTCATTAATGTTTATGAAACATTCAGTTACCATAGTGATGAGTTCTATAGAAAAGCCCATGTGGAAATTAATATTTCTGTCTTCAGAGCAGGGTTTGAATAGAACACATTTAGTAAGGCCTGGGGCCACACAATGAGGAGAAAAGTAAACAGTAAATAACTTGCCATTGAAAGATAAAAACAATAATCAAATCAAAATGGCCTGTTAAACAAAATTTTTTAAAGAATTTTTTTATTTCTATAAAGTGAAAATTTATTTTACAAATTTTTACCAGTTTCTTGGTAAAAACCACAAGTTGTTTTGCTTTTAACTTTCACTGCTCTAGTTTTCTGCTTTTTTCTTCCTAGCCTGAGAGAGAGTTTTTATGAGGAGATTATTTAAATAATCTGGAAAACACCATTTTCCGCTTTTCACAAATCAAAACTTTCACCAATTTTCTTTGGCAAAATGTCTGAAAAAGTAGTGAGATTGGTGGCCTCAAGATTGCCAAAATATGTTCCTGAACAATCCTGACTCATTCAATCCAGCAACTCTTCTCACCAAGTCAGTTTGCAAAGTGGGGGCTATAGGGTTAATATTTTTAACCATAAACCCAGGTACTTGGTTTGGGTTGGTTGCTGGCATATCAGGTGACGATTGGGATATACCATCACAGCAATCAACACAGCTATCTCTGAATTTGAGTCATTAACCTCTTGGTAATAAGTAAATCACAGGCAATTACAAGCTGACTCTGTGTAACCTGTGCAGATAAATATGTAGATGAGAAGACGCCCCATTTTAAGACGAGAGATGGCTCTGGCAGAAGAGTCTTACCAAGAAACTGCCCCCATCGCCAATGGCATGTTCCTATGGCAGGTGCTGGGTGACCCACAGCAAGCACAGATCAGGGATAACTTTGCCCAGGAGTGCACTTTCCACCATTTCAGGAGCTGCTCTCGAAACTAGATCCCCATTTTTTCCCTTCAAGCTGTTTTGTAGGCAAGGCAAGGCATTGTCTTGCCTTTATGAGAGAACTTCTGCCAAAAAGCAAAAAGGGAAAGTCTGAATACACCTACCTTCCATTGAAATCAATTATTCAGGTCATTCTCCCACTTGTCTGCTTTAGTCATTGCCTTCTCACACATCTCTGCCCTTGTGTCCAATAGAAATACCACAGAATCGTAGAATGCTTTGAGTCACAAGGGACCTTTGAAGGTCATCTAATCCAACAGCCCTGCAATAAGCAGGGACATCTTCAGCCAGACCAGGTTACTCAGAGCCACATCCAATCTGATCTTAAATGTTTCCAGGGATGGGACACCCGCCACCTCCCCAGGCAACCCGTTCCAGGGTTTCACCACTCTCGTTGTAAAAAAGTCTTCCTTATATCTAATCTGAATTTCTTTTAGTTTAAAGCCACTACCCCTTGACCTATCACTACCTGTCTTTTTAGAAAGTTTGTCCCCAGTTCTCTTGTAGCCCCTTTAGGCACTGGAGGGTGCTTTAAGGTCTCCCCAGAGCCTTCTCTTCCCCAGGCTGAACCCCAACTCTCTCAGCCTCTCTGCACAGCAGAGGTGCTCCAGCCCCATGAACACTTTCATGACCCTCCTCTGGACCACCTCCAACAGTTCCATGTTTTTCCTGTGCTGAATATAGTGGTAGAGCCTTCTGCAGCAGCTTTATTTTCATTTAGCAACAATGCTTTTTTCTGAAAAATGAAGTTTCAGAATGTTGCAGAATGAAAAGATTGAGGCTGGGATAATAAACTGCTGGAATTATTTATCGTGCTCGTTTATTGAATTTGATACCAAGCTGGATTGCTCACCTGCTTTTTTCTTTCTGATGAGTAACACTGTTGTCCTGTTAGTTACCAGTTATTTTAAAGCTATGATTAATAGTTTTTAAATCTATAATAACAGAATCAATAGAATATATTTCTAATGTTCCTATGTAGGAAGCAAAGGAACCTGCTCACTCACACAGAACTTCCACAAAGCCAAAACTCCAAGGTGTGTGGCTACAACTGCTCTGAAACCCTTGTTGTCCTTACTTAGATGTGCTAGGAGATGCTTTTGCCCTCTTCATTAGCACAGGATGACTCTGCTACCATACACGAATTGCTGTGGAGCTGAGCCTGGGAGCCAGCACTCCAGGCAACAGACAGCATTTCTAGTTAAGCACAGTGTCAAATGGGCTTGTGCCATCCACAGTCACAAAATCCCCTTAAAACCAAGATATTAATGGGATTTTAAAAACAATAAATAAATATTTAAAACCGAATAAATTTTAGCAAAAGTTCAAGCAGATCTAGTTAAAGCTGTTCAAGTAAACAAAGGTAAGACGGGTATAATCTTTTACATTTCAAAGCGGAGTCGGAAACTAATTGGACTTTGCAGGGAACTCCACCTACAAGAAAATTATGTCATGATTCTTATCTATAGACATGCAATTCTCAGTCAGGCCTGGTGCTGAAAAACAGTGAAGAGCCAGCACTCAAGGCAGTCAGTACTGATTTTATTTCGGAATGCCTATGTTTCTGTATGACACCTAAAGCTGAAGAAGCTGCAGCATCGCCAGTGCTGTGTGTTTGTCGGGACATGAAGGGGGAGAAACAGCAGCTGTGCCTGGAGCCTCCAGTATCCTGTTACAGGAGCAGCCCGGCCTCACAGGCAAGGACCAAACCAGCCCACAGTTATAGACTTGTCCCCCTGCAACAGAGAATAACACTGTTCTTTTTCACAAACTTCAGGGAGCTTCACAGAAGATTTAAGATTTTCCTTTGGGAAAAGCTCTTCTAAACCAAGGAAGCCTAATTATGAGACCTGAGTCTGCTACACAGAGCTCTAGTACCAGAAATGATGTGAGGGCCAATTGCCAGGACTAAACATTTACTGCATCAACAGGTGTTACATGTTATGCATCAATGAGGTGTACATCACCGAAACATAAAGACCCAGCAAGCCAACAGCACAGCTATCAACCAGAACAACACAGCCATAAAATCCTAATTAGCCTCATACACGTGTTATGGACATTTTTATTTATTGACATGGTCAAATTAACAGGCAGCAGCATTTATTTTTAATGATAGCCTTGAAATCAGCCCAGGAAGAAAGTTAGCATTAATGTTCACAATTCTGCATGCCATCCAGATTTTTCCAGATGAATGTATATTTTAAAATAATAATTAAATCTTGTCACCCTAATTAAGTTACCTTGAGCAGGTGAGAGAAATCCAGTCCACAGTCAATGCAAATCTTGTTTGTCCTATTCTCAAGCTGTACAGGAAAACTACCCAGCCAGAGAAACTCAACAAGCTCCATGGTTTTAAGTGTGCACTTAATTTAGGTGAATGATAAGCTGTGTCTATAAAGATTTGTGTTGGTCACCACAGAGGGGAAGATTCCTGTGAAGCAGACAAGATGTAATTGCCAGTAAATATTAGTGTTAGCTTGGCCACACAACAGTTATGAAGCAGGAGGGAATATCTTGGTGTATTTATTATTACAGTGGGGAATTTTGACAGTCACCCTAATCGCTCTTTGAGACAGGTAAAGAGAAAGAAACTGGGCAGCAGCACAGTTGTCAGCTGAGTTAGAGAAAGCACACAGAGCAAAGGAGAACAAAGAGAATTTCACAAGGTATTTTGAACAGGTTTACATTTGGATGAAGATATTGATGTCTTAGGATTTTAGCTTTTATGTTTTTCATATCCTGTAATGGTTTAGTGTGTAACTCTAAGACTCCATACAGCCTGTTAGCTACTGTTCTTACATTCCGCTCAGACAAAACAAATCCTCTCTAGGCCTGAACCTCAAGGACACCTTACTGTCTCAGGCCTCGAAATATGTAAACAAAGTGGCTTAAGACAGGGGGAACAAACTTGAGGTAATGACTTCATTACCTGAAGCTGTAATTGGAGAATTAACCCCCGATATGCAAATGGACCAAACTTATAAAAGTATGCAAACCCGTGACCTGGTCGTCCATTTTGGGTGTAGCCCTAGGGCTCTGTCTTCCCAAGTGTGGGAAGTGTACCTGAAGGCCCTTCAATAAATATACCCATTTTTATTCTCTTAATTTTGTCTAGCCTCTGTTTTCAGGTAGCCCCATCCAGGCATAAATACTAGGAGTTTTTGGAAATTAAGCACTTGTGGAAATTAAATCATTGTTCATGCATTTAAAATGGACTCGCTAGAAGTGTCATTCACAAACCAGACTGCCCATTTTAAAACTTCTGATTTACCCACCTTAAACAAGAATATTCCATAAATTGCAAAGAAAGACTGGGAAATGATCTGTGTGTAATAGCTGAACCAAGCAATTTGCATATTTTTATGAATTTCTGTAATGTGCTCTGCTTGTTGGTAATTTCTCTTGTGTACAGAGGATCACAGTTGCAAAAAATACCAACATCTCATGTCCAAGAGCAATTCAGGAGTCTAATTTCATTGTCCAAAATGCTGAGACACTTAAAAATTAGAAGTTGAAATAATTGTTCTCTTCATTGGACTAGAAAGTTTTGCACTAAAACCTGCTCAGTGGCTTAGATATGGGCTGAAAATTGGAACAAGAGGAAAGCACTACTAGAGGTTCCTTGGTTCTTTTGACTTGGCATTCACACATGTGCATGTAGATAAACCTGTCTCAATCTATTTTAAAAAAAAAAAAAGTACAAAAGAACTAGAAAAATCAATTTTCACTGAAAGATTCTGGTTTTTTTCAGAGAAGAAAAGGCCTGTAAGCTTACCTGACAGAAAGTTTCCACAGCAATTTTATTAAAAAAAAAAAAAAAAGGTGATGAACAACCCACCGTGAAGGTGGGAGAAGGATTCAATTTCTGCCCAAAAGGAAGAGTGAGGGCAGGGTGGGCATCTCGGGCTGCAAGGGCAGGCACAGGACAGGGCATGGGCATGCAGGGCAGCTGCCTGTGGCTCCTGGCCAGTCTCAGCCTCTGTGGGGTCTCTGAGAGGGGCTAGATTATTGTGCCCCTCCATCCTGACCAAGTCAGGATACATTTTTATAGCCTTTCCTCAAGTGATAGAAATATCGGGGGGAGGGCTAAACATAGGGGAGGGAGGAAAGGGAGACAGTTTCCAGTATTTGTCATTATTATAGGTTATATATACAGGAAGAAAGTTAATTAAGCTTTAAAAAATCCATCACACATCAATGGGTGCATTTTAATGAGTACAAAAAGTTGAGGTGTTTACTGCCAATTAAAGTGGTTTTTAAATAAGCATTAATTAACACGGAAATTCAGAAGAAAGTTATACCTTGTCAAAGAAAGGCCAGTGCAGTCTATGCCCACTTCTGCTCCCATTCATACTCAGATAGTAATTACCACCAACCCTATATTTTCCATAATAATGAGGAGAGGCTGTCATGGCTGTCAAACAAAAACAAAACAAAACAAAAAAAAAAGGTGCTGCACAAAAATACCCTTAATCTGAAGTTAACTTTTTTTTAGTGCCAAAGCCATGGGAGACAGCAGTGTACAGCAAGGCAGTGAGTGGGGCAGTCAGGCGGCCATGCCAAGGGCAGCTGCACACACGCGGCTCCTTCCCAGGGAGCAGACACTTTTGAGCATAGGAGGAAGCCTCCCCAGATGCTCCAGCTGAAGAAAGACTGAAGAAGAGCCAAGGAATAAGCAGTTGTCTCACCCCTAGCACTGTAACTCATGGAGGAGCTGATTCCCTAGTGATTCCCCAGTGAAAGCCAGAGGAGTTGGTTTTTTCCACGAACAAGTGCTGACAGACCCACTCCATGCTTCCCAAAGTCAGGTCAAAGCAACCATTGGAAATAAGTTCAGCTTGCACATGCACTTCCAGCTGGTGCAACTGGTGACATGGAAAACAGTACAATTGTCACTTCTGTCACTTCTCCATTCTTGAAGGATTTCTTAATAATTTCAGGAGTTCCAGCTCTATTTCAGCTGGTGTCAAACTGAGTGGAGAGCAAAGGAAGTGAATTCTCCCATTATTAGTCAGGTGAACATTTAAATATCTTAGGAGAACCTTTCCTCCCCCAAATGCATCTTAGGCACCAAGTAAAATTTTCAAACTGCCTTATTGAGAATGGTTTCTCTCCTCACTTCCCCAGCTGTGAGAGATAAAAACCCCACAGATTTTTCAGGCAACAGAAGAGGCGGGTCCCATTCCCAGTAGCCTAACAAATTTTGGACAAATATTTGGTGTAGTGTTTTTAAAGTTAATTTTTAAAAAACCAACAAAACACAGAAAAGAAAGACGTAGATGTGCACAGACTCCAGTTCCTGACCCTTGGCATGTCACTCAGACAGCGTGCAGCCTCTCTATAGAGTACATAGCTCGTGTCTTCCACAGAGTATCTGGGAGCCTTCTTCCTATTCCACAGGCAATACTTGCAGTGAAATAAAAAAGGAGAGCATTAAAGGCCACAGAAATTTTGTTGGACTTAGCTGGACAGGGCCTTCAGATCTTGCACTAATCTTTCTAGCATATCTGATGGTGCTACAGAGGAATATTTTATTGCTAGAAATAGTTGAGTGATTACTTCAGAGAAAGGACGGACGTAACACAAAAGAGTTTCCAAGTGCCGACAGGAAGGAGTGTTGCTCATGCAAAATTCCACATTAGGTGTTACAAAAATAATAAAAAAAAACACCGGCCCTTGTGATGTCTGAACTCCCTGACACTGATATATGGACTCGGGAACAGAGGAGGAAAAAGACAGGGAGAGCAAAGCAAATACACTGGGATGCTTATGAGCAGAATACAGGAGCCAAGTGTCACAAGTTGACCCTCTGTGTTTGCACTGAAATTTGACCACTCCAGACAAAATTCCTTTAGTGGTTTTTACCTGGTCTGAGTTTGGTTGATAATGGCTATTTCTTACAGTATTGTGACATTAATGCTGTTTAATCAAAACTTCAGAGAAGGAGTTGCAACTTTAATTCCTAAAAAAATCACTGTAAGACATTTATGTTTTCCTTAGATGGATCTGACCCAGCTCTGATTAAGAGCTGGAATAAATAAGTATTGTGCATACAGTGGCACACCAGGAACACAGCTTGCTTTGTAACAAATGAGCTGCACACATCCAAGGAAAACGCTCTCCCCATGATGACTGCAGAAAAGCCCTGTCATATTCCATGCTAGAAAATCTCTGACTTCCTGCAGCCGAGCTGCCCAGTGCTCAGGGTGGATGTGCTGTACATCATCCTCTGGGACTCCCACTGCAGCAACACCTGGACACCAGCAAAGGGGGGTTTCATCATTCAGGAACAAGGAAAACAAGAGAGAAAGTTGTGTGGATATAAATCATCTACATCTTTCTTATTAGGGTGAGCATGGCACTGGGCTGGGGAGCATCTGGTAAATATCAGGCACCTGAAGAGAGGCTGAAGAGCTCAGTCCCAGCAGGATCAGTGGTACCCAGCACTGTGGCTTCAGCCCCATTATTTTAGGCCCTCTGATGTGAGGCCATTTGAACTGTCAGTTCTCTGGGGCTGAGGATGTTCCTTCCTTCAGGCTTGCACATGGGTTGTATGAGACTGCAGCATGAGGACAAAATAGTGCTATCTCGCTGAACAGACAACAGGATTTTTTCTCTTATCTATCAGACTTTAGGGTTGGTGTCCTTCTCCAGCTGGTCCAATTCACACTTATTTGGAATGGGGACTATACCAGCCCCTCTACTGGCAGGAATTCTTGGTGCTTTGGGTTTTGCATAATAAAAAAAGTTAGCCTCCAGCCAAAAATCTTCTTCAAAAAAAACAGTGGGAACAACAGTCATACTGCCAACAGCAGGGTTAAAAGGTGGAAATCTGAAGAAACCCGATCTGCTTTCAGTCATCTTCCAGAAGCTGTACTGACCCAGCTCTGAAGGCAGACTCAGAATTCAACTGACTATGTCAGAGCTCTGCAGTTAGTCTCTTAAAATTATGAAAGATGAGGGACAGAAAGAAAGTTTTTATTTTAAAAGGCCTCTAGCTGAAGGTTGACTTAAGCTCTAAGCCAAAAGTGCTTCTATTTCTTCCAAAACTCCTAATTTAGCTCACAGTATTGGGAGTTTTTTAATATTTCTCATTCATCTAGAACTAATTTAATAGCCACATAAACTTGTACAGCTCTTGGGCCTTAACATACCAGCTATAAGGATGACTAAAAAGAAGGGAACATGCATTTAAATTGTTAGAATGGAATGAAAGCCAACATTTCTGCAGCAAACCACCCTTTTGGCAGCTAGGAGTCAAGTCAGGAGCAAGTCCCTTTACAAAAAGACTGAAAAATAAATGAAAGTCAAAACTGCTGTCATGTGAATGATAAAAACAGCATTCAAGGAATGACTTGGTTGGAAATGGAACCCCTTCAGGAAGTACATATATGGAGAGAGGAGGAGGAGGTACTACCTTGGAAGTAATGTAGGAGCTGTCCAGGCTCCTAAGGCTTCAAGTGAGGGTGCCTGGTTCCAGCCAATAAGCAAAGATGTGCCATACTCCTAAGACTGTATTTTATGCGGGTTTTTTCAGTTAAATCAATGAAAGAAAACCTACCTGTACTCTCTGAAATCAGTGGAAATCTGATTTCTTTGCATGCTGATGTCTGCAGCCTCATCAGACACAGCTAGCCAGGTTAAGTGTCCTTCCACAGGGTACAAGCATTATCACGAGTGTAAATTCAGTATAACAAATGTCTTGCACTGACACCAGGACTTAAAAAAATGAAAACACCAGACAACATGGGCTCTGCCTGCAATTGCCAGGAAACTGATAAAAAGTCTCAAAATCCGGTAGCACCACCAGGTTCAGCTCCACCAGTAGTTAGAGCCATTGGACAGACAGCTTGCCTGTACCAACCACTTCAAGCATCCACAGCTTTATTTGTGATTCTGAAAGAAATGCACATCTCCTTCACAGCCACATAAACACACAGTGACCGATCTCTCTAAAAACCAACTGGTAAATTTGACAGTTTACATTTTTGTACAACTGAACAATAGGTTCCCATTTCAATGAGGCCTTCTCTTTTGGTCACCCCTCAATAATACACCTTTTAATCAGAAAATCACTCACACATCAGAAATATTTTGAAAGGACTAAAGAGATGCCACACTGTAAGGAGGGTCCAAAGAAAATCTCAAATCTGTCTCTCTTTTTTCCCATTGACTGTGTGGCAGGAGCCCTGATTTATACCACTCTACCTATTAAAGCGACAAAGGTCAACAGAAAATTTCCAAAACGGAAACAAATCTTTAATTTTAGATACCACATTTCCAGAGGTGAGGCCAACAATGTGACAAGATAGTATGCTGGTATGAAGGTGGATATATTTGTGAAATGGGTGGGAGGTCAAAAAGCCACCCCCTGAGCTACAGACAGGAGGTGACCAGTAGCACAGGTTCCATATCCCTGTGCCAGAAAAGCCAAACCAAAACACAGATCTTCACGTGCCTTCACACACGTGCTGCAAACCAAGGTGTGGGACTCCTAAAGGGGCCGTGCCAGTGCTGGTGTCACACTGCAGACAGGACCTAAGGTCTGCCAAGAGATTTTTTTTATTTGAAAACCCAAAATTATATGCTTTCTAGAGAAAAAAAAAAGAGAGAGGAAAAAAAGAAAAAAATCTAACTGACATAACAAAAAAAATTAGAGTACTATATTTCCAAGAGGGTCTAAACAAAAAGACACCCTGAAAACCTCACATGAAACAGCCCTGAGCATTTAGAGGTTTCTTATGCATTGTATTGTGAAACAGCAGCTCATTCTTTTCAGAGCAGCAGAGGTAAGAGCACACAAATGATTAAACAAGCAGGTTTAACTATCTTGCACTGACGAGGAATTTGTCAACATGGGCTCAGTATTTATGCAGCTCTGCAGCAAATACTGTACGGCTGCAGGAGTCAAACAGCTGTCTGTCAATAAAGCTATTCTCCTCGCTGGAACATAATAGCACAGACTCAACATGACCCTCAGAGGCCTCTTTAAGCTGCCTGGCTGTCTCCTCCTACCCCATCCCTCCAGAGTCCTTCACCAGCAAGCTCTG
Source organism: Dryoscopus gambensis (assembly GCA_013389985.1). Lineage (NCBI taxonomy): Eukaryota > Metazoa > Chordata > Aves > Passeriformes > Malaconotidae > Dryoscopus > Dryoscopus gambensis. Next base: position 267,214 of record WEIT01015927.1, on the reverse strand, counting down.
AATTAAAAGGGAGAGGGGAAAAAAAAAAAGGAAAAAAAAGTATTAGAGTATTTTCTATCCATCTTAATATTAAAAGTGACTTAACCCTGGGCAAGTCAGTCTACACACACAAGCCTGAGCTAAAGCAAAGTTAGGGAAAGACAGCTTTGATTCACTGCACGTGAAGGGCTATTGACAATCCCTTTTAATAGAGCTTGCAACATTAATGTAGCCAGAGCCACATGTGACACCCATTAGGGCCAGGGAGAGCTCCCACGCATATATTTCAAGGAAGCAGTAGATTCCCCAGTCCCAGAAGCTGTCTTCATTACAAAAGTCTAATGCATTTTTTATTATTCAGCCTTCAGTGGAAATGTCACCTTTCTAAAGCAAGCTGTTATCGTGTGTTTCCCATGCCAAACACATGGCCTCCAAGGAGAGGGTTTTATCTCTACATTTTTAGTGATTTGTATTTCTCTTTCAAGGAGCTCCATGCCTTAAGGCACCTGAAACGCTCACAGCACAAGAAGGTGAGGTTACACAGGATGCTGCCAACGAGGACAAAAAATACCCAGGGCCGGGAGCCGGCGCAGCTTCCAACAGTAGCTGCCCTACCCGATAATTCACCTCCTCTAGCAGCTTTAATTATTATCCCTTTCCTTGGTTGGGACCACATCCTCAAAGAAGCAGGGCGCCCACCAAGCGCCGCCACCGCCGCCTGACAGCACAGCCAGCACCACTGCCCGGCGCCTGCCAACCAGCCAGATGCTGCCACATATTGGCATCTGGGGCCTGGAAAAGCAACTGCGGGCTCCGTTTGGCGGCGAATCCTGACCCCGACAACTGAAGGAGACAAAAGGAAGATAGACGGGAGAGGGGGGCGGAAATCTCTCCTGACAATTTCACTGGTAAAGATTTAGACAAAAACCTATTGTTTCATTGCTCTCCAAATGAATAAGTTTCGGAGAAGAGAAGAAAAAACCACCCGGCATATTCTAAATGCTGTCAGAGTCCAGGGTACAAGGACAAGGGATTATTTATGAAAAGAAATAATGAGGGAACCAGATGCCTGCCTTTCTCAGCCCTCTGTGCTCCAGTCACCCTAACAGGGCATGTGCAACCGTGCTCACCAAAGACTTCTCAGCCCTAAAATGCAGGGCAGGCTCTCACTAACTCTTCCCATCTCTGCCACCATGCAAAATGCCCTCCCTGTTTTATAGGGGGGCCCCCAGAGTAAATAAGAGGCACAGCAAAGGCTGAGGGAAAAGACTTGCAGACCTCATCACAGCCAGGGAGAGTAACTGGGCAGCCATATTAACTGCACCCACCAGAACAGTAAAACCAAAACAACATTAAAAAACCCCCAAACCACAAAAAACAAACAAAACCCCCCCATGCTTATTTGAATAACAGCAGGACTGAAACTACATGGGTGTGCTTGAAGTAGGAAAGCAAACAAGATTTCTATACCTGTTTCCATGAAATTGGTTTCTCTCTGTAATTGAAGGGTAAGCTCCTGACCCTAGTGATGTTAATGGGGCTGGAACTTCACACTGTGCAGTTACTTTACTCTAGAAAGGTGATTAACTCTGCAGTATCCCAGAGCACCTGCCAAGGGGCCTGCAAGGAGCCAGAGCAGCCAGGGTCCTTCTCAGGGGGATCTCCCCTCTCACCTCACCCTGCTGTGTTTGCTGGACCTGGCAGCAAGAACAGGAGAGTTCTCTGAGGCCAAAGAAGGCATGAGGCTGGAAAGGACGGAGACCAAGGCAGCAGAGTAGCGAATTTTAAAATCTGGAGAAAGGATATGTGCCACTTGGCTCATGATCCATGCTGTTGAAGTAGCTCTTTTCCATGCCTGGTTTGTAAAGGAAGATTATGAGCTGGCAAATGTCAGACCACAGAGCACAAGCAAGACCCCAAGTGGAGTATAGCTGGCCAGCACCGTGCTCTAAATCATGGCACACCACCGGTCCCTCTCTTGGAGGCTCCTTCCTCATTATCCCACCGTTGCGCGAGGTGCCATAAAACTCTGGTTACTCATACGCTGCTGGGGGAACCAATTTGCTAACACTTTTACAATCTCTGTACTTTCATTTTGTGGGAGTAATCCTTTCTCTTTGCTTCACCACTATATGGGGATAACAGCTGCATCTAATAATCCGCTCCTGTGTCCCAGCATTTTGGGGCAGCATCTCAGAATCAAGGGCACAGAAAGGGCAAGGAAATCTGTGACCAAGGCTGAAGGATGTAACACAGGACATGGATGGAGACAGCTGAGCAAACCTAGAAAATATCCCGGAAATAAACAAATCGGCTCATGGAAGGGGATGGGAGAAACTGGTACAAGTGAGGTTGTATCAAGGCAAAATGTCTCTTCTCTCTAAGGCAAAGCAAGGAGAGGTTAGCAAGGCTCTGCTAAGGAAGATCACTGACCCCAACATCTGCTTGTTCCTTGCCTGGTCCATCTTTATCCAGCTCCACCACTTGCCAACATCCTAGTCTAGCTTATTACTCCCAGAAGGCCTTACCTCAAACTTGCCAACCTTAGGATCTCAACAGCAAAGCATCAAGAGGACCACCCACAGCCTACCCAAGATGACACCAATTCCCCACTGCCCAGAGCTGCACGCTCCCCAGCCCTCCTGCATATCACAGAGCCACTGCAGTCCTCTGGCAGCAGCTCTAATCCCTCCTGATGGGTCCCTGGGCCAAGAAGATGGAGACAAAGCTGCCTTTGGAGAAGGAGAGCCTCTGATCTGCCAAGAGACAGTAAGGTCCTGTTGGGGCAGCACGTCAAGCTGTCACCCGCTGCCAGGAGTCTGGACCATCCTCTCTGCTGTACCCTGATATAGCCTCCTCTGCCCAGCAGCAGGGGTGCAGGAGATTTCACTGCACGGCACTAGCAGGCACTGGGATCACTTCCACCACTTTGCCACTCACAAGTTGGGATTTTCTTGAGGACACTGCAACCTTTGGGCCAGGGCTCCCCAGCTCTGCTCATGCAGATGGCTCAGGCAGCAACCAACCCTCCACCGGCCCTGCGGCGCAGCAGCCAGCCCTGTGCTGCCAGTCTCAACTGCTGCTGCCAGCAGCAGCTGCTCAGCACCTTTTAAGCAAGTCCCATTCCCCCTCTGGGAGTTGGCTCTGTCACCCCTTCCCAAATGGCAGCTGGAGCCACATGAGGCACCCTGTCCTGGGGGCTGCCTGAGCCCCTCACGCACACCCCATGGCCTCACTGGGGCTGCCAGTGTCCCTGCTGCTGCTTAGCCCAGTCCTCCCCTCCCACTCCCTGCCTCGCTCCCACACCCATTCCCCTAAGCAGGAGCTACGCCCCAACCTGGTGACCTCGCCATGGCCCTTGTTCCCCTGCAGCACCATGGTGGGACACCCACAGGGGGTCCAGCCCTGGAGGCTCAACCATATGGAAAGTCCTGGGGCACCAGGGTGGCCAAAGCCCCAAATCTGGTCCTTGCTATGCCCCAACCTACCCTTTGTTGGTGGGCACATGCCAAACAACCACCATTAATGGACGTGCTGGCACAAACCACCGCAGAGCAGAGCCCGCGGGAGGCCTGGGCCACCACAGTGCGCAGGAGGCAGCTGGGCAGGAGCGTGGCTGAGGGAAACCCCAGGCCCTGGCCACACGAGAGGCCTCTCCAGCAGCATCTCCAGTAGTCCCCCGAGGACACCACGCAGTGAGCACAACAGCCCTGAGGGAGCAGCCACTGAGGTGAGGGAATAGGCAGCACTCCACAGGATGCTGCTGCAGGCAAACAAGTCCTGCACACCAAACTTCTTGCAGCCTGCAAAATCTGTGGTGCTCTGATTTGAAAGCCAGTGGGTGGCTCAGGAGACACACAGAGCTGAGGGCTGGCTGCCAGAGGTGCTGACATTGGGGTGCTCAGCCGCAGGATGGCACATGCCAGGGCCCAGGAAATGGCCCCTCACAGGGAGTGCGGGACCAGGCAGCAGCCAGGAGCCACAGAGCTCAGCTCACAGCACAGCCCTCACAGAAAGCACAAACCCAAAGAAACTAACAAATGTACTTTTTTCATTTTATTGCTAAAATCCCTACCATAAATCTCACCACAGAGGAAGTTTCTGTTTCTCCAGCTTCCTACTTGGTGTCCTTGAGAAAACAAATGACACCACACTCAAAAAAAAAAAAAAAAAAAATCCCATAGTGGTTTACTTCGCACTTCCCTGTACCTTGTTATGCTGAGTGCTTCATTTAGAGAGGGCTGACCTCCCCAGCCTTCTTCATCCCAGTGCCCTTCGCTGCGGGGACACACCAAGGAACAGGTTAGCACTGGAGAGAGGAGCTGGGCGGATGTTCCAGCGCAGGTAACCCTGCCAACTCAGCATCCCAAAGGTGCGCCGAGAGTCAGCGTGACAGTGACTGCTGTCTGCGAGGTGATTTTCACAGGAGACACAGGAGCTGTGCTACAAGAACAGAAGCTGCCAATACAGCCATTCAAAGTTATGCCCCTTGTATTTCATGAGATGTAGTTTCTCCTGTAGGTCTGGGCAGAGGCCACCTCACAGCAATTCTACCCAGGGCAAGTCTTCAAACATTTTGCATCCCAGTTTCTTAGGACATAAAGAACATTACAGGGTGGTTCTACAGGGTGCAATGAGTTACCACTTTGAGATGCCCCAAGCGTGTAATATGCCTTACCTCAACACCCACAGGAGCACTGGAAAATCTGTAGGTTTATTTTACTGTGTTTTACGTAGACTGTTGCTAACTCCTGTGGAAAAAAAAGGCACTGATTTGTTTTGCTATTAGCCATTAGGTATAACAGAAGTGGGAATGAATAGTCATCAAAATGGAGATGTGCATCACAGAGCTTCATAAAAGGCACCAAAAAGAAGGTATCTAGAGCATTTCAAGTCATTAAAGCCAAGGACAAAAAGCATTGATCAGGTAAGAAGGTCAGTCTTCAAGAACTAAAAGTTCAGAAAGGCAACTGAATCAGGCTTGAAATGTTTTGTTTATTAAAGGAATACATGTAAACACCAATACAACACAATACATGTTCAAGGAAAAAAAATAAAGATAGAAGCAGGATTGGTTTTGTGCAATTAACTCCTGACTGTGCTTCCCTTGACAAAACAATTATCTGAGTCAGTAGTAATGTTACAAAACTTGTAGCATCTCAAAGGCTCATTTCTGGCAAGTCGTATTGCCATTCCTTCTACTCTCCATGATCTAGATTTCCTCACTACTAACATACTTTTTTTCAAGTATTTTGGTGTCATTAACTAAACCGAATGCTTTGCAGTGAGAATGACTGATCATCTGGTTTCTGCCAGAACGGGGTTTTCCTTCTGCTGCTCACAGAGACCAGCTTGCCTTCCTGTGCTATCTTATCCCGCCTTTGCTTGCAGCCAGCACATGGGCACAACCTGAGCACAAGAGCATTTCAAAGTAACACGGAAAAAAATTTTTGTACATTTATCACCAGGCAAATGCAATGGGACAGATCAACACAGGCGGTGGCATTATCTGGTGGCTGGGCTAGAGAGCCCCAGGGAGGGAGTCAGGTGGCCGAGGGGAGGGAGGTTTTCCTTGAGCAATGAGCCCTCTCCAGAGTCACAGCCAGGGCAGTGCTGGAAGGAAGCTCGGGATCAGCTTGGTCTCTGCATTAGAGATTTCCGACCCGCTCGGCACAGGAAGTTGTTCCTGTGGCTCACCTGAGGGAGTTCCTGTTATGAAGCCAGAGGGTGGTGGGTTGAAACACAGTTTCTGAAAGTGATGTAATCTTGGACGGCGCTGGGTAGGCAGTGATACTAGTGACCTGGTTACAGCCTGCAGTGTTGTGACAGCCCCTCTGCTGGCCTGGTGATCACAAGAAAGGGAAGAAAAAAAAAAAAAAAAAGAGGGGAGTGGAATAATTTAAAAAGGAAAAAAAAAGTTTCCAGATTTCCTTTGTTTAAGTGAAGCATTTTCCTTTTCCACTTTATTTGAATACACCGACCTGGTGTCTAACAGATGGAGACTGTGCAGATGCACTTTTGGGAGTGCCCATAAAATACACTGCTAAAATACAAATGGAAGGATACTTTTTTTTTTTTGAGTTGTAAATTCAATAATCGTTGCTGTCACCTCACTTTCCCAAAGGAATTTGCCCTTTGTTCTCCGGATAAAGCTGGGGAGAAGAAGAAAAGGGGGAAAAAAAAAAGTGCAAGCCAAGGGAACATTTAGGAAAAAACCCATGGATCATAATCTGTACATTGCAGTGTATAACGTTTGTACATCAGGAACCCATACAGGCAGGGCTGCTTAGCAGCAATAGCAGCACTCAGCAAAATAATCTGCATGTCTTATATTCTTCTCCAATTCTCCAGACGTTTCTAGCAAACAAACAGGTCAGCTAATTGGCTCCCGCCCAAGTCTTACCCACTAGGGTTTGCTCAGAGATGTCACTTAGTCATTTGGCATGAGCAAATCCCAGGCTTCTTCCTGTTCAAGCAGCAGAGTGGGTGAAGGCTTTCTTTGATTTATTAAAACTATTAACAAACAAACAGGGGAGTTCAGAAGCTTCCTCAAGCACAAGAACACGAGCAGAAATGTTTCTTTCCTGAAGCAGCAGCTAAAAATAGGACACTTAGAGGAAGTAAAGTTCATTAAGTGATAAAGCAGTGGCTGCAGTGATGAGAGAAGAGTTTTTCCTTTTTTATCTATATATTTATTTAGTGTTATGTGTTCTTGCTCCTTATTAGAGTGCTAAAGCAGTGTTTATCCAGCTGAGGAAAAGAAGATTTCCCTTTCTGTAGTGACTTTAACATGTAGCTCATCAAATACAATAGAGTCAAGAGTTTTAAACAGACATTGCCAGCCAACAAAGTACAACATTTGACAGCATTATTTGCCTTTTATATGCTCTTTCCAGAATGGGAAATGATATGCTATTTTCAAGACACATTCCACAGTATTATGCAACAGCTTTCTTAATTTTTAATGGATATATTATTTTTAATGTGTCAACTTCTGCATAAAGCATTTTAGTATTTTATTTAGAATTTTCTTTAGCATATACCATTAATAAATTATTTGCTTTTTCCTTCCCCAGCCCCTCCAAGAGCTGCACTTAGCATAGGGAAATGGTCTATTGACACAGTAAAAAAATACTTTCAACTGGCACCGTCTGTAGACACTTCCATCACCAGACAAAGCACCAGCATTCCTGCTCCTGCTTAGCTGACAAGCTGCAGTGCCAAACACGCTGCCCAGGAGCTGCCTCACAAACCTTCCTTTGATGAAAGGACTCACACTCACGTAGCAACCAGCTGTGGTAAAAAGAAGCCAGCACCCTGTACAACCAGTGATTCCTGTTAAAAGTGTTCACTTTGGGCTCCGTTGCTCCAGCATCCTTTAGCCATTACGTCCAAGTGGTTTGAGACATCCAAAGGAAGCGAGTCAGGGTGCTCCTGTGCCAGAGAAACCTGTCCAGTTGACCTGAGTTTGTTCAGAGGGCACTTGTCTCTCATCTCTGCAGATCTGCCCATTCTATAAGGGCAAAAAATGGATGAGATTTGATGTCTTCAACACCAGCAACGCCAGCACCAAGACGCTCCGCAGGATTAAACTGCAAAAGCTTGACATAAAAGAAAAATACACATGATTCAGTGAGTAAGAACAAAAACAACTGCTTAAAAGTTCCAGAAAGGTCTAAGGTAAGGGACATCCTACCGTTTTCCTGCTCTATGAATTACTTTCAAGAGTGCAAAAGCATACTTGAAATTCCTAAAATCCAGTAAATGGAAGAAGACTCTCCTTTCCTTGAGTCTCAGTCTTACAGTCTTCAGAGACTACTGATCACAGCATGCAATTCCCTGAAGCACTGCACACTGGGACTTCATTTTAAGTGTAACCTCATTTTAAAAAGAGACAGCAGCAGCCAGAGCCTGCATCAGTAGAACTCTGGATGCTGTGTTTGCTTCATGTTAACCTTTGCTCACACCACTGTGTTATGGCTACATCAGGGATAGTGGTCTGTAACTTTCCGTTTCATAAATTGTAAGTTGGTCCTAAAACATCAGGATAACATAGCCAGCTCTCCTTTTCCTAAAAAAAAAAAAAAAAAAGTTTAAAGAGTCCTACAAATGGCCTAAAACTGAAAAATGAAAACCCCAGTGAAAGAAACAAAACAGCATAATGGCTTTATGGAAATTTCCTGAAATTCAGCACCTCGTTTGCTTTTAGGTTGTACATCACATGCTGAATTCATGTGAAAAGGAAATCACAATATTTACATCTGTTTAAAGATACCAATCCATATAAAAGGGAATGCAAAGGTAAACTCCAAAGAGACTAATAAAGACACACAAACATATTTTGCAGTTTTCAAGAACTGTTTATACTCTATTCAATTACAGCCAGTACAAAGGCATGATCTCTTGCTTGCTTTTTCTGCAACAGCTAATAGGATAACTTCTCCCAGTTGTCACTTGGAAAAATGTGTATTCATAGCTTGATGCAGTCAACATCTAAGTGAGTCTACATCCATAAACATAGGAATTTACACATTTTAAGATGGCTCTGCTATTTGCAGTCATAGTGTCACATAGTAAAAGTAGCTTGCTGACAGTGACTGGTGCTGCTCTGGTATCTCCCACAGGCCAGCACACACAGATGCAGCCAGGGTGTCTCTGCCTTCCCTGGAACTACAGGCAGCACCAGCACAGGGAAACCAAGCATGGTCACTTATTTTCTGGAGTTTGTCTTTCCAGAAGAACTTTCATCTTAGAAAGCAAATGTAAACTGAAACAGATACCTATTGAAAAGGCACGTTGCATTATTTTGTTGGTAATAGAACTTGAAAGTTCCTGAAAAAAGCCCTGAGTGCAAAATACCAAACCAACATCAAAAAAAACTTTATCTTTCAGCAGAAATAAACAGATCTCTGTGTTTTAGATGCTGGCTAAATGAAGAAGGTGTTTACAATGAAGTCACCTGGACTGGAAGCCACAGCAGGAGACAACGCCTGACACAATTTTCTGTATAGCCAAACACTGATCCCAGAGAGTTATTCTGTGATGTTTTGACCTGTTTACCCTTGGCACTGGGGGGAAGGAAAGTCGCAATGACAAATTGCTATCCATGCCAAGAGAGCTCTCTTCCTTTTCCTGACAAGGCTTCCTCAACAATGAATGGCAGCTTCCTTGGATAGTCACACAACAAAAATTTGATTTACTGCTTCATATAGCCGAACCTCCACCAGATAAGTCACCACCCTACACTAGACAGCTTGACCTAACAGGCACTGGGGAGACTGTTCTCTGAACAGACATGGCCTTGTAACACAGCTGTGAGTGGCAGAAATACATTTGCCACTTAAACCCACCAGTGGCTAAAGAGACATTCTTTGGCATATGTGAAAATAGGCAATACAGTAGTCTATAGCAAAAAACAATCCTACACTGGCAGGGACACGTGGACTAGATCACTTCATTTGTCTTCTAGTCGTAATGGGAGGAATTCCCTTCATGAAGTGTAGTTTTGCTTTCCCTCAGCATTACAGCATCTATGGGTGAGGGTAAAAATTTGCTACCATCCAACTACATAAATGCAGATTATATAAAAATTGGATTTTTCTTCAGTCATTTCCCTTTCTACCTTTGCCAGAAATACACAGACACGTGCTTTCACCTTCAGTGACTTCATGTCACTTAGTCAAAATAGGTGGTGTCCAAACATACAGTTCCATTTTCACTAATCCTTTCACAGTAACAGCACAGAAATCAATCTGTCACTGGGTCTTTTCACTCACTGCATTTCCAAAATCTGTTTCCTTTGTTTTCTTCAAGAACTACTTTGTCCACTCTGCTCTGTTCAAAACTACATCTAAGTGATGCCATTATTTATGCATCCACAAGCAAGATCCTCTTCAAGGCTGAACAGCACAGTTCACATATACTGCTTATTCTTCTCAAGTGGAACAGGTCAGATCTAGGCACCACTTCCACAGAAATGTCAAAATTAACTAGAAGGAAGATTGCATTAACTGGATTTCAAGACCCTGTACTACAAGTTCAGTCATGACTACCAAAACTTAAAGAGTAAACTAAAACCATCAAACAATACTATTCCCATTGATTTTAAAATGGTGTATCAGTCTGGAAGCTTGTCTATATTTTAGTTTCGCCTTTTGTCCAAGCTACCACTTATCTTCTGACTACAAAAGTCATTGGATTCACCATTTAAAGTACTTTTCTTAACAAATGACATCCAGAAGGTTTCCTGGAGGAGAGCTGCAGACTTTCAACCATAGCAAGGTTGAACTTCTAATCAGTGTGCTACAGGTTTCATAGTACTTTGAGCTACCTTGCTGAATTGGCATCAGCATTTTTTAGTTTAGTTCATTACAAATGCTTCCACGAACACTTAGGGCAGAATTCCTAAGATGTTTGTGCATCACCAGCAGGTATTTCCAAAGCATTTGTCAAACTTGTTCTTTGAAGAAATGGCAAAGCACTCTAGTTTTCTACAAACACAGCTAGCAGCAGAAGTCAAGGTTTCCAGATGCAACAAGACAACTTGGGCAAAATTCATCAGTGCTGACAAAAGAGCCATCCACGTTCCTATCAGCAGGTTTCTGGGTTTACATTTACTTCACCAGAACAAGTTAGGTAGATAAGTATTTGTCCCATCCACACATGTACATAGAGAAAAAAAATTCTCCCCTCACCTACCTGCTGAATCAGTGATCTGGCCTCCTTCGACACATGGTCTGGTATACTCAAAGAAGTGTGAGTATTTATTCCTGACGGATGGCACTCAACCAGAGACTGGAGGAGAAAAGGAAAAAAGGGGAAAAAATATCAAAGCAGGCAGGCACATTTATTCATTTCAAAATTGCAGTGTTGGATTATCTTCTAATATCCACGCAAATTTAACATACTAGGCCAAAATTCAGTGCCTCCTAGTATGAAGTAGTGATTCTGGGAGGAATGTCTACAGGTGCTGATGAGCTCCCTGAGATACAGCTTTAGAACATTTACATCTTAAAACTTCTGTTCTATTGTGCAAATTTGAAGAGCCTGGGAATTTGGTGGAGTCTGCTTTCTTCATGCAGAGCTGTTAACCAATCACCGGTTTGATTTGGCCAAGTACTCTTTGTCTCAAAATACTGAATTAATATGTAACAGCAGCATATGGCTTCTACACAGCCCCAGGAAATAATACTGAAACTATAGGGCAAAAGTTTTGTACATGTACAGATGGAATGTCAGAGAACTTGGATTTCACTGTAGTTAAGAGGGCAGCATAGTTTTGGTCATTTTTTTCAGTCCTTAGTTTGGTACAGCTTTATTAAGTTGTTTGGCTGAAGGCTGAGCATCTTTTGTTTCTCTGGTCCCATGCAGACTAAACAAATTGAGAGTGCTCAGGTTGGCAAAGCTCATCTGAGAAAGACAATCAAGGGAATCACACCCGGGCACACCACTTGTGAGAAACTACTGGCCAAGAAGTCACTTTCACCAAGTCACTTGCCCCCAGCCCTACCTTCCCAGTAAGGAGTTCGAAAAGAATGGCACCCAGGCTCCACCAGTCACAGGCTTCTGTCTCTTCGAGGATGGCACCAACCTCTAAACATGAGACATTTCAATTAATATTAAAAAGGTCAGTTACACCTTCAAAATTAACATATATTTACAAGGTGACTGTTTAATGCTGACAGAACATATACTAAATACCACAGAGCTTTCATTATGCCTGCAATTTAGTTAGCCCTTTAGCCACCTACAGATTGCATTGTTCAAGCACAGCAACACCATACATTTCACGCATAATTTGTCTTTTCCATGCATACAGAGGCACTTTGGAGACTTGTAGGCATTACAGTTATCATTCTTCTATACTCGACAAAACTGGACAGTGACAGACCGTAAAGCAAAACATATTTGGAGGATTTCCCCTGGCCAGAAGAGCTGGGCAGACCAGAGTGGCCTGAAACGTCCATAAAAGCAGCACAAGGGAGGGTCCAGTAGTTTACTGCAAGCCTTAGTTTTGTCTTAGAGGGCAGGATTTGTCTCATGGCTAACCCACACCCTTTCCTGGGATCACCATGGGAGGCTTTTCACAATGGTCTCATAAAGAGATGTCAATTTTACTTCCCACAGCATAACCACAGCCAGTGACTGTGTACTGCTGCAGCCCAGCCCAAACTGTACATGGGCATGAAAAGTTGTTTCCCCTTGCATCCAGCTCAACACTGCTGTTGCTGCACTGGCACCAGGGAGAGCAGGGAGGGGAGATGGGAGTGACAGTCCCTGGCCATACACACCCACACATATTCAACAGCATGATGCATGCAGAAAACTTGGCCTTCACTGACTCAGGCTTTAAACTACAAAAATTATTAAATACAAACATTGTTGAATACATACCCCGCTGTCTGCTCTAAAACAGGCAGAAAACCAGAATGCAATGAAGATGAAATCTTCATTTTGACTGTCAAAAAAATGCAGAAGCTGCACTAAAACAGCTTTGGTGGCAAAAGCCACACCAGCTCCCCAGCAGAGGACAACAATTAGCATACAGTCACATAGCTGTTGCTGTGAAAAGCAGTGCAGCATGGGCGGAAAAACCCTGCTCATCATTTTGTGGAGCTTAGCATGAGCGTGGCCAAGGAGAGCTCCAGATGAGTCCCAGCCCAGGGTCAGGGAGAGGCAGGTGTCACCCCAGAGCTCCCCAAGAGGCAGGGATGCACACCCACGCTGAGCTCAGGGATGTGCAGAGGGCTGCCCCCTCAGGCAGCGGCCACACGAGCTGGAAGAGACTCAGCACCCCACAGAACTAAACTGAGGCTGCTGTTACAACAAGGAAGGATGGCTCAGACCTTGTTTCTTTAGGCAGGACATCCCTCACACTGGAAACTTTACTGCACTTAATGGCCTTCGAACAACCGATACATCACTATAAGGGTGCCACACATCAGAATTTATTCCACTCCTTACAGATTGATACTCCTATCAGCACCGAGAAACTTTTACAAAGATGTAACGGCAACCACATGAGGAAACTGTATCAGCATAATTACTTGCATTTTTAAAATGTTTTAAGATCCCATGCAAGCACCCAGATGAAGCTGAAATTACGGTAAATTGAGAAAATTTGTGTAAAAATCAAAATTTGTTCTTGCAATTTAATTTCAAAGCCCTTCAGAAAGGCAGACTTCTAGGTAACTATCCTTTGAAAAAAGAAAAACAAAAAAACTCCCCAAAGTTAGGCTTTTCCACACAAACTAGCTGATGAAAGGTTTTCATAGCATTTCTCAGTGAAACCTGCTAAATGGAAATGCCTTTTCAGTTCAAGGGAGCTTTCTTCCCAACAAGTGAAGATTTTTATTTTTAAATTAAGTTACACGCTTATCACAGAATAAGGACAGCAAAGCCAAGAATTAATAAGATTGACTACTACATTCTCAGTTCCTGTACTACCATTAACTATCCCATATTGACAGACCTTAAATTTTACAATAATGCCACAAGAGGAAATAATCCATTCTTCCCAAAGACATTCAGTGGGAATGGGCCTCATGAGTTACAGCCCAATAGAAAAAAAAATTACCTAAATATGGAAAAAAAACATAATTCAGAGCACAGGGAAAAGAAATCCTACCAAGAAAATTTTTTTCTCAGTTTTGGTATTATTTCCTTTTATGTTGTCAATCAGAGATGCTGATCCAGTTCTCTGAAGAACCAAAGTTACGCTGCCTTCTTTCACAGAACTGTTCATTACAGGAAGTAGCACTGATGAAGAAAGTGGACATATATAGAATCAGAGTCAAAAAGTAAACCAGAGTCCACTTCCTCAAAATACAAGCTCATATTTTCAATTGTAAGAACACTTTCAACATATACCAAGCCAAAACCAATGTCACTGCAGTTCTCTGACAAGAGCAGCACTGAACTCTTCCATCTATATTGGGCATGACCAAAATGACATGAGTGGAATAAATTAAGAACAGTCAAGTAACACAGATTTCTCCCAGGGATGAAGGACTCTGCCTGCGTTCTTATGCACAAGCAGAAACTGCATGACAAGTCATCTGAACCATCACAGAACAGAAAATGGAAAACTCAGCTGAGGGCAACACCTGAGTCCCCTTTTTTACAAAAACTAAATTTTAGCCTGACTTTTTTCCTATTATGCAATGTCTGCTTTTCTGCTGCTTTCCCTAGGTTCCAAAGTTTCCTTATTTCAGGCTAAAATAAATGTTTTCCTTAAAAAAATAAGAAAAAGAAAAAATCACTGCGTGTATTACAAATAAACATGTGTTGTTTACATTTCTTACTTCAAACAGGTCATGTGACTTCTGATGCAATACACTGATCATAATAAGTCCCGGATACCACATCAATATTACTGCATTTTATCTTGACTAAACATCATGGGAAAATTTAGAAACTGTAGATTATTAAGTGCTTTTGAGGGACACAGAGTAGCTGGCTAATGTAATATACCACACAGGGCATATGCTTTTTTTAAAGCTTCAATATTGCAATAAATCTGAACTACAATATCTGCCTTCACTAAGAAAACATTTTCATCTCAATCCATCAGCAACGTAATTTAGACAATAAATGGTAGTGACACATAAGCTTAAGTGAATAACATGGGGATATTTGTGCCAAATCTTTCCTTCATGAACCTTGAAATCAAGGACCTTACCCAGATTTGTACAAAAATAAACATGTGTACACATGTACACAGTGTTGGTGTTTCTAGGACTAGCAGAACAACATTTGCAGAAAAAAACATTCATATCATCCTCAAACAGAAAATCAGAGAAATAATGAAGTCAGGTGAAAAGAAGTCAACAGCTCTTCCAACCTTACTCCAGTTTCATTAAAGGGAGAGCTTTCCTCTCTCTCCCTTCCCAAAGCATGGCTGTGACATCCAGCACCATGTAGCACAAGTCAACAGCAATGCTAAATTCCTGCACAAAGCAATTCCAACAGCCACTGGGTAACTGAAGGTTAGGAGATTTGTAAAATGCTATCAGGTTTAGACAGAGACAGATGGTGCAGGGAAACACCTTCACTACCCTGTACTGTCCTCCTTCCAGAGCAGCTGGTCTCAACTGAAAGGCCATTTCTTTATGGTTTCCATACTTATCTCAGTATTTGCATTATACACAGCAATACCTTACTTCCTGATAAGGGAGACATAGCTGGCAACACTGTGTTTTAAACAGACGTGCCAGTTCTGAAGTAAAAAGCAGAACTTCACCTCTCCTGAACACATATTCTCAATAGAGCTACTGATGGTAAACCAAGGCTTATTTTCTCATTCTTTCTACAGCACCTTTACCTGAAATACACTCTTCATGCTGAAGGATTTCAAAGGCTTTCACTACCACACCTGCCACATTTTCTTCCAAAAACAGCTTCCTTCAGGGCTGACAATAATGCCTCATGACCAGCACACACAAACACTAGTTAAGATAAAAGAAGCCAGGCTTACAGGAGGCCTTAGACATTCACTGTGCAACTCAGGCCAGATGGCTTGTGAATCACCGAGAACAAAAACTTAATCAAAAATTTTGTAGGACAAACTGTGATATCAAAAAAATTCAGCTCAAGTTAGCTCACAGGAAAACTGGCTCTAGGTGGATGTAGTGCTTCCCCAGACACCTAGGAGTCAGGAAAGGCTTTGCACTGAGATGGTTTCTTGGAATTAAGAATGGTGGATTGATAAGAATTTCAAAACCTGAGGAGGCCCTTTCCCTTACCCCACACTTCAAGCAGGAACAGCATACTCTCAAGTATCATTTCTGCACTGAAAATAAGGAGACCCATCTAAACTACCATCAGGAACTGGATTTGTTCAACATCCTGAAAAGAAACACAATGTATTCCCCTTCTGTGGCCATTAAGATAAACATTGCATGAAAAACCATTAGTGACACTTTGGAAATTCTATTTACCTTACACTCACTTAATTTTAAAAGATTACTGTTGTATCATATTTTGATATCTATATATGTAAAGAAACATTTATGGAGAATCATATAAAGTAACTCCAACCTAATTCACTCATATCAGACTCAGTCAGCCAAGATACGGTAAGATACAGTCACTAAATAAAACATCCCACAAGCAATCTGGCCGTAATCCTTTGCCTAAAATGCTTCAGCAATTTATAAAGCACAGAATTGAACCATCTATATTTAAGTATAACAAGTTTAACATGGTCTTTAAACAATAAAGTAGTGAGGCAAGTCCAATGAACATTTGCTAAGATCAAATGGAGTATGAAAATAGGAAGTTTCATTTAAAAGTTATTAAAAAACATATGAGCATCTATGTTCCTCTTTGGAAAAA
This sequence comes from Dryoscopus gambensis, assembly GCA_013389985.1. NCBI lineage: Eukaryota > Metazoa > Chordata > Aves > Passeriformes > Malaconotidae > Dryoscopus > Dryoscopus gambensis. The sequence continues at coordinate 250,900 of WEIT01015927.1, read as the reverse complement.
AAAATAACAGAAGGAACTGTGTTCTTTCTTTCCTTTAGCAGCCCGAGATGGAACAAAAACTTCCTCTAAAATGATCATGTGACTTAAGAGACAAAGTTTTATTACTGTTCTGTTATCAAAACAAAGCAAACATTAATTAACCTCATAGCTAGTTCCATTTATTTTCACAAGGCATCTTGTATACTATCTTCAAGTTTTAGTCCCATTCGTAATATTAATATTAATAATAAACATAAATAAATACAGGTAAAGTACAGTTTCTTCTGGAGTTAACTGGCTTTTATGACAGCCAGACTAACACATCAGATTTTTACAAATCTACAGCTTGGGTACATCTTACTGCTTATTCTAGTTACAGAGTCTAAGAAAAACCACAAGACCATGTACTTCACCTGAAACACGTACTTACAACAAGCCTGAATGCAAATGAGATCTGATTTTTTTCAGAAAATACCTGATGCTCTCCCAAAACCTATGCTTTCAATTACATACTCCAAGTTCACGACATTTTGTATTCTGGGAGCAGTCAGTTGTCATTTTCTGTGGGACACTCCGGTGTCTTTAGAGAGCTGCCCCACTCCAAATGGATGCTGTAAAACTGTTACTCCCAGCTTCACAGGAATCAGTACTTTTTCTGCACCTCCAGACCTTATTCACACCAGCCATGTATTTTTCATGTTAATGTTTAATCCTGTTTCCTGTTGCCAGGGTTTTTCAAATCAAGCGAGCCCATCCTTCTGATTTTGATGCCCAAAACTCCTTCACCTATCCAGATTTTTTTCTTTTCTTTTCAGGATAATCCTGAGACATTAATGTCACACAAAATCTAGGACAGAGTTAGAGATAAAAAGCAGGAAGTCCAGTCTTCCACTATAACCATGAGACCAGCCCACCCCTCGACACCTCCCAGGGTCAATGGCACTTTAATCTACCACAGTTATTTTGCTTCTTAAACAATCTACTCAAATTAAATTACTATAATACAGAATAGCAGATTTAATGAGTGCCTGCAAACTCCTACTGACAAACACATACACAAATAACATGCAGGTTTTCCAGCATCAAATGTCTATTTGGTAAACAGAGGCAAATAATATTTTTCCTTACTCAGTAAATAAAAATTATAGCATGCAGGCTAATAATATCAACTAGCAATTTTTATTTTCATGCCATACATTTTAGGTGATCAGCTGCAATTTGCATCTGTATTTTCAATTGTTTAAGAGCAGAAGTGACATCTTCATTTGGGAGTACAAAAATCAGGTTGCACATTGAAACATGTTTGTCTCTTTTTTTTGGAACGAAATCCTTTACACACAAAGCCTTCTTTTTGCTTAGGTTTTGCACTGTGTACAAGTAACAGCAGGTTACATAAAACTAAATTTACCATATATTTATGTGTAGGCTTCTGTGAAGGCTAGTTTGTGTAAATAAGGCTTGATTATAGCACACAGCTTATGAAAGCATCAGAATAATACGATGCATTACTGATGGCCAGTTTCCTACTTACATTTTCTATGAAGCTAAGCTCCCTTTGGCTTTAGGATCTCAAGCAGCAAATCTCCACTTTTTAGTAAACACAGTCTGGTGAAAACTTGTTTAAACAAGAAAGAAAAAAGACTCTAAAGGCAGCCCAGTTCTGAAACCTCGTCCTCCAAAAACACTACAGGGATGCAACAGAAAGCATCCCCGCTGCTGGAACAAGAACTCGGGGAGTGTAAATAAAACATCTCATTCACACATCATATTTACACAAGATGTCAGACCAGCAAGCTGCTTCTACAACATGACACTTCACAGGTTAGACTTAAAGATTTCTCTTCATGAGAAAATTCTCAACTTAAATCTGTTTAGCTGAAGACAGCCTTGACTAGGCTATGGCTGTAAACAATTCTGTCTTTCTCACAGGTATTAAGCATACTGAGAAGGGTTTTTTTTAAAAAAAAAAAGTTACCAATTTGATTTTTTAAATTGTGACTGTCAAGAATGGAATACAATTATTACTGTATTTAAAAGTTAACAACTCTTTATATTTAAGATCACAATGTTGGCAGAACCAATACTTAAAGTAACAGAAGGTGATAATTTGCATTTCAAAATTCATCTATCTTGCTTTTCCCTCAATTAGACCAAAACATGTTGATTCACAGGTTTGTGTGTGTGTGTGTGTGTTTCTTTTTTAAACTTATTTATAGAGCAGAATAATGGCCCCCCTGCTAGGCTGGCATTTGCTCAAGTTTCTGTCCATGTAAATTGAATCTGTTACTGGAATTTTCCCCCCTTCAGAATACCAAGGCACATTAACCAAGAGATAAAGAGATACATTGCTGATACTATCAGCCACCAGGCAGGTGGATAAAGCAAGGGATTTTTTGTTAGTTTTTGTGGGGATTTTTTGGACAAATATGTGATAAGAGTTCTCAGGGGGCATGGAGACCAAAGGGCTGTTTAAACAGAAGTGAATCATTCTCATCTGATCTGCTAATAACTTTGTATTCAGATATCAGCTGCTCAGCACACTTTAAAATGTTCAGAAAACACAATTACTGTAAAGAGAAGGAAAGGTACAGGAAACAAAACACATAAACCTCACAATAGTCACCTTAGCCATATTAACCCAACAGAAATTCTCAGTTACAAGTGCTTAATTTCTTCTTTAAAAGCAAATAGGTTATTCTTGGCCAAAACTCCCACAAGTTTTACTTGAAGCAGTGTTGAGTTTATATGGTATGATTTATAATCCAGGGTTTCCCTTGTGAATTAGAGGAACAACATTTGACTTATCATAGGTTAACAGCAAAGATTTAGTTTGGCCATTAATCAAAGTGTAGCAGAGGCGCTACTTTTAAGCATCTGCAGACGGCTTTGTTGGTGCCGAAGTTGGTTCAGCAGGAACTTTTGGTTTTTTAAATTGAGCAGAACTATACAGCAGTAAAGAGTTACCCAGCCATACCAGCAGAGTCAACAGCATCATAACATACCATGACTCTGAGCTTGCGAGCACAATTCTTAATGTGCAAATCACTACAAATGAGCCGCACCTTCCGTCTCCAGTTCTTAGGAGAAGTTAAGCAAATTAGGGGCAGCCAGTGCGACAGCAACATCCATTAATGGTACAATGCCACCTCCCGTCGGCAGCGGGGAAGTGCCACTCCTGCAACAGATGCAGCCCTGCTCATAACTTATGCACGATGTAAAATGAAAATTGCTATTTCACACAAAACTAATTATACTGCTCACAGGGAACGGGATGCAGCTTTTTAAACTATTCCCTTCCCTCATCATTTTGACACTTCTGCATTTATAATGGCTGCAGTTGTTCTGTTATTTTATATATGTATTGCATAATGGCTTTTTGACATATGCAGTCAAATTGCCTCTCCACTTTCTCGTCGCACAACAGGAGCTGAGCAAGTCCCTGCGCTTCACCAGGATCACTGTTTCTGTACCAACACTGCCTTGCTTTACCTTAATGTAAGATTACACTCTGGTGTACAGAAAGCCTTAAACAAAAAAATCCTAGATCCTGCAAACAAGTTCCACGTAGGTGGATCTCTATTCTCCCTCCCTTGGCTCTAACAAGCTTCCACACTAATACATTACTATCCCTCACCTCTCCAGCAATTAGTTCTCAATATATAAAGTGTAAAATTTAGACTTCATGTTTTTCTTCAACAAATAAAACTACTTAAGATTTAAATATATCTTCATGCACTTCACTGCAAATCACTTTATAACTTACACTGTAGAAAAGCACTATCTGAAACATCATCAATTGAAAAGATTCAGCTGTTTCAAATGCATGTTTAAAATTTTCACGTAAGTCCACAATACAATTTCCTACCTATTTAAAACTGAATATATCCCGCAATCTGTTTAAATTTCACATTCATCCTCTCCTTTTTCTGCCTCCAAAATTTGCTCCTCAAAAATCAGTGCAGAAGAAGAACCGCAGCCCTAGAATCATCATCTGTTCTCAGTCTCCAACAGCAGACCCTAAAAAGCAATGTTTATGGATAGGCACTCTCCCTTTCTTGCATACTTTTAAGGAGTGCACTTATTTAAATACTAATTGTTGAAATCAGGTAGCATACAAGTTATCGTATCCAAATCTATTCTAACTCCAACTCCATTAAAAACACACAGCAAGCTAAACACAAAATTTTTACAAGCCAAGTTTCACTGCATCCTTCAGCCAGGAGAGAAAAGGAGAGGGAAGGCTGAGTAGCCAGAGGCGGGGCAACACAGCACATAACCCTGAAAACACCAGGAAAATTCAAAACAAGATAAAGATTCCCTTTGAGTCACTTATTTTAGACATAGTGTTTTATTATGGTAAGAAATCATAAGATCTGATAAAATTTCGAGAAGATAATGGGTTAGCTCTACAAAACTACAGCATTTCCCTCAGGAGAAAAAAAAAAACAAGTGAGAAACACTTATATTAAAAGGTAACTTAAAAATAATATTAAAACCTCAAAACTTGTTCCTAGTGTACTGAACTGAAGCACAAACATAACTTCAAAATCCTTATTCCAAGCAGCAGCTTGAGGAGCAATGCGTCCATGATAAAGTGGTTCCAGAGACATGGCATGCTCCTCAAAATGAAAAAAAAAAATAATCATCCAAATGAAGCTTGGATTCCCTGTAATACTGGAACCTAGAGAAATCCTGTTAACACAATTAGTTTTTTAAACATTGGTCAAAAGTTCTAAAGCCACATTTACCAGCAGCAGTAGCCCTAAGAAAGCTGCTTTGGACTCAGCTATACACCATTACTGAATCATTCCTCGTAACAGAATGGCACTTGACTCCAAAACATATTTAATGCTAAGTTATACCAAGTATTACTCTCCTACCTAAAAATTAACATGTAACAGCAACACTAAAGTACAAGCACGCTTCACAGAGACAACATGAAGATCAAGAAATATGAAAGGCAAGAATCATAGAGCAGCGCCAATTCATCCACCTTGAATACATCTAATATTTGCATTTGCAAACCTTCACCTTGCAGCTCACCAGTTGCAGACACAAAGCAAATGCAGCCTGGGGTAGGGCAGAGAGGGCAGAGAGGGGAGGGCAACTTTAGCAAGACAAGCCCGGATGGGTACCACACCTGTGCTCTGAGGTGGAAATAATGACGGTGTGGAAAACTTTATTCTTGCATTTGGGGACTTCTAAATATTATTTCAACTGCTCCCTAAACACTTAATTACTGTAGGAGTTGGCTGGTTGGGGCTTAGGGGGCAAAAAAAGCCTCTCTTTGGATCCTCATTAAAGTACAAAAAAATTAAGCTTTGACTTTCACAGCTCATTAATGATGACAGGGTGGGAAAAAGCTGCACTTCCATCTTTGCTACTCAACTGGGGAGCGCTTTGTTCGAGGCTGGGTTAGGGAGGCAGGAAAACACCTCTCTAACAAGTTGTCACACATGTTGGCAATCTGGACAACCATCTATTTAACAAACACAGTAATTGCTGGGATTCCCCAATTATCTTGTTCTTGAATAAAAGTGGCATTGATGGTAGAACCAAGGTGTTGGATTTACTTTGATAGGTGAAAAGAATTATTTTCTGTAATACCTGCCCTTTTGACTTGCACCTGGGCAGAAAAGATTTTATTTTCTATTTATCTCAAGAAGCTGACATTCAAAATTTGTTGAGACCTACCACCTTTATTCAGAGAGACAGTTCCTTACTGCATTTCACTTGCAGAACAAAAACACAGAAGAAACACCTGATGCCAAACTAAATGCAGAACTTCCATTGCTGGTGACTTATTCTAAATTTTTCTGAGCACATTTGCAGGCTCTGAGCTTGAGGACTACCTGCAAGCCAAGTTGCAATGCCTGGCCAGACCACGCGCTCAGCAGAAAGCTATGCTGGCATTTCAAAGTCAGGATAAAAATGTAGTAATTTCAACTCTAAACACAGTTTTTATAAGCTAGCTATGAAATTTTTAAAATATGAAGCTGTATGTGCAACACCTGATTTCTGGCCATCACTGCCAAAAATCACAGACCACTATATTAGCAGAAAATAAATTGGAAAAAGGAAAAGAGGGAGGGCTCAGTTTCAAGTGCCATCCTTGCTATAAAAACCCTAGAGATATTGATTTTATCACCCTCATGATTGATGAAAGCAGTTCTAAGAAAAGAGCTCTCTAAACTATTTCAAAGCCCACTGTAGCTCATCAAAAATGTCAGAGGCATCTCTGAGCCTATTGGGCTTGTATTTTTAAAACCTCTGTGGTTCTCCCCCCACCACCCGTGTCCTTTGCATGTGTAAATTTTTGTATTTTTAAGGGTCTTAGTGCCACCTTTTCAATCTCATTTGCTCTTTTCAGTTACCAAGATGTACTCACACAGGAAATAACTGCAAGAAAACAGAACATTCCTAACTTGCTTAAACAAGGCATTCAGTACAATTACACGTTATGGAAATGACATAACGAACAACACCACAGTTCAACAATAAAGCAGTTATGAGCCCTGTAGCTTTTTAAGACATTAAGGAAAAGAAGCAAAGAAAACTAAGATATTGCATGATCTCAAGCTGTATGCTACAGAGACTCCACGAGAAAATGAGAGCTGCTAATCTACTTTCCAAGTGAAACATTGTAGGTGATTGCTCTAACCTGGGGCACAGTACATTCTCTCTATGGCATCGTTGTCACAGGAATCTTCAACCTCCCTCCACCTGCTAAAATACGTTAGCTGAATGTGTCCTAAAAACAAAACGACAGGAGAAATCAAAACATTTTTCCCTTCCATTTTCTGCAGAAGTGAACTGTAATTACTCCTTTTGTAGCTAAAAACAGTATCATTAAGAATAATGGCATCATTAAGTACTAGAAGCTATTACTGGGGGTGAATTTGCTGCACTGATAATGAAGCTCTAGACAGGAAATGAAGATACTAATTACAAGATAAAACGCCTACTCAGTTAATTGGAAGCAACAGCGAATAAAAAGAAATGCATTTGCAAAAGTTCCTGACCTCTATCATTCAATAAGATGTTGTTTGGGTTCAAATCGCGGCACACAATTCCTTCTCTATGTAAAGCATCAAGGGCTACCACCATTTCAGCTGCCCATCTTTGAATGCAATCCTCTGGGATATTAAACCTGGAGGTTAGCGCTAATCTTTCGTCGAGGTCCTGAAAAATTTGATGTATCTCCTTCTGCCCTGCCCCTCCTATTTTGTCTTCCTTCTTTGGTGCAGTCTTTTTACTTTCAGCTGCTGGTGACAAAGCCGAGTCTGTCTCCTCTTTCCCGCTGTCTTCAGTTTGGTTGGAAAACAGCGACATTCCATCTCTTAAGACGTCTCTGTCCAAGCTAACCTCTTGAGCACCTGAGAGCGGGTTGGAAACACATGAACTTTCCTCCTTGCTTGTCATGTTTAAGGAGCAGGCCCCAAGCTCTTGAAACAGAGCCCCATCTTCTGAACCACCTACCTCTTGCTCAGATGTAAAGAGGGTCCCAAGAGCTCCCTGAGTGACACCGCTTTGCTCATTTGCTTCCTTGTGGGCAGGATCGCCCACTTCTGGTGCCACATGATTTGGCTCTTGATCAAATGCTTTGCATGGCTCTACGGAATTATTTAATTGCAAGACGTCAGGTGTTTCTAACAGCTTTACTTCTGACATGTCCCTGTCAGATTTTGTAAACTTTGTTGGCCTTGACACAGCTGGCTCTTCTGTTTCATCAGACATGCCAGGTAAGTTTATTAGGAGATCAGGCCGGCCTTCATCAATGCTATTCACATCATCAAAAGCAGCATCCTTAAAGGAGATAACTGGAACAGAGTCATTTGAACCCCTGCTCACAGTGTCGTGAGCTTTCACACCCATTTTGCTCTCCAGGGTATCCAAGCTTCTGTCATTATCTGGGACAGTAAACAATGGCTTTAAAGGCTCTGATTTCAGGTTATATAGTTTTTCTCCAAAATCAAGCCCCAAGAGTTCACTAGTGCTGTCTTTGCTGTCTATCCTGAAGAGTTCCATGGGGCTGTTCTTAGACCTAGTTAAGGAGTCCAATATCCTCGTAGGGCTGGCTATTTCTGACTCAGCATCATCGATGAACAGCTTTCGTTCCTGAGGTGCAATCTGGGAGGTGAAGCTGTCACTACCAACAACACTGCACTTCTGCAGGGAACTCCTCTCTTTGGTATGCAGCCCTTCACCCTCCGCTTTAGCCACTGGTTCCTCATTTAGGGACCCAGAGTCAATTTTTTCCTGCCCATACTCATTGCACAATGTTAAATAACTAGTGGTGCACTCTTCTTCTGAGCTGGATGCCGAGTCCATCCACTTGGAACTCTCCTGGCCATCTTCCTGGTTGCTGCTGTCATCCTGAGAGCTTGGTGTCAGGCTGCTCCTCAGTGGGACCACCTTCAGCATGCTCTCCCCATAGCTTTCTCTGGAATCAGTGCTGCTACCATTTTCTTTAGGACTAGGTGTTGGTTGCTCCAGGTAAATTTTAGTTGAACTGGCTGTTCTGGACTCAGGAACCTCAAAGCTCTCTTCAGGACTTCTGTTTAAGAACTTACTGACATAAGACCACAGCTTCCCACCTGAAAAAAAAAAGAAAAAAGAGAGGGGATCTCTTAATTTCACTCAAAATCGAAATTTTTTTTATGAAACAGGGAATATCCTCACTGTCACTATACACTCTATCCTTGTGCCCACAGTTAGTTGGATCCGCTACCTCAGCAGGAAATAATTACAGGGACCACCACAACTTGCTTTTCACGTAGATTTGTATTATTACATAAATATTTAAAGAGCTGCATCTGAGACTAAGCTGCTGGTTTTCGTTTTTAAACTTCTGTAAAGTCTCATTTCAGAGTATGTCTCAAGTTGCACAGTGGTCACTACTCTCCACCTGCTGTCTCAAAAGAAGCAAAAACTAGGGAAGATCAAATTGTTTAACGCCCATCACCACTTCTGCCTACACTGAATAATTCTGTATCACAGCTTTAAACTCATGAGCAACACTAGTGGAAAAGGACTGAAAACTAAACAGCAAGTTCAATAAGGGAAATTACCATATTAGCAGGATATTTCAAGGGTCTGTGTCTCTCTTTGAAGAAGTTGGGGTTTTTTAATTAAATATTGATATATTTCTCCCATTAATTTAGGAACTCAAAAAAAGGTTTTTATGCTCTGCTGCACCACACAAGGATTTATCAACACTCTAAGTTACACTGGCAAACAGTTCCTTCACAGCATCTAAGAAAGTTGTATCTCCAAAAATAAGTTACATTTAAAAAATACAAACAAAGGGTCTTCATGTTTCCAAATGCTGCACATATTAAAAAAAGCTTACAAATTTCAAAACATAATTTTAGCAAAATAAATCAAGAAGTTACTGTACCTTTCATATGTGCCAAAGACTTTGGCTTAAAGTTAGAAAGTCTCTTTTGATAACTTCAGGAGAAATGCACTGTCAAGACATTTCAATTTAAAAGATTGTACAAAAATTTCAAAAATGCAGGACTTCTAACAAGATCTGTGTAAAAGAAAAAAGTAAGTATCCAGCCCACTGGGCATCTGCAAAGTTGGTGGGGTTTTGTTGGGGTTTTTTTACTTATTTGGATAAAATAGTTTTAAGTTTTTCCAAAATACATTCTTTAACGGTTTGAGGTTTTTTTAACACTCTCTGTATCAGGCAAAATTCCTTTAAAAAGTACAGTAAAAGAAGAAAGTATTTATCATTGCCTAGGAACAGATTTTTTATATTCCCAGGTATTTCAAAAAAAACTTATCAAAGACAGAAAAACCTTGACACTTTAAAAAATTAATTTGAATAATGTAACGTGGAGTTTTCCTGCCCTCCATCCCCCTGGCTAAGACAAGACTTGTTTGTCAAGGGGAAAAAAAATATCTCACTGGTTGTGGTGAAGCTAAGTATATTAAAAACACTACGAGGGAATTCTACCAGCTTGAGTCCAGTGGTAAAAACAACAATTTAGATCTGTTAGTCCACAATCAGAGTCAGCACCAGGTCAGGATGACCCTCGCCACCTTCTAGAATGATGAGAAAAGATGGCAGGTAAACGAACAGAAGCAGAGGGAAGCAATGCTCACAGAGAAAGGAACAAGAACTGCTATACTGCCCGCGGTATGGCACAAGCATTTTAAATACTTACCCAGAGGTGCATCCAAAAGATGCACCCCAAAGTGTGCCCTGCCACAGCAGCAAGGCACAGCCTTGGAGTGCCCCCAGCAGAGCAGCAGCCCCTCAGCCCAGCAAAGCAGGGCAGGGACTGACTCTGAGCCTGCCAGGGCACAAGTGACCAGAGACCCCGCGTCGGTGACACCCAGAGCCCTGGCCCTGCCAGAGCTGCCTTACGAGCAGGATTTCACCTCTGTCAGAAGCAGGGAGCCCGTGCAGGCTCTTCACGTGAGGCCACTTGCTTTAAACATAACACATGGCACAGCAGCTCAGCAGGGCAAAGGCACCCTGCCCTCTGAGCCCTGCATCTTGCACGGGACTTCAGGATTACTGGTCTTCAGCTGATTTGGTGAAAATAAAAGTTGTCCATCCCATAATCACCAATAGTTCTTTTCTACTGTTACAATTCTACATTTATCCATATTTTTGCTATTAAATGGCAGGGAGATAAAACAACGGAAAAGATAATGAGAAAGAGAGCAAGAACATACATAATTTTTCTCTCTGTGTGAAAGATTTTATCCTCTTTTTCACACTGTTATGCATAACAAATAATTTGCTTTAAAATTTCAATTAAATTACTTAAAGTAATATAATAAAATTACTTTGCCCAGTTTATTAACTAGGCATGGAATTATTCAGGTCCATGTCATACCAAACAATAAAATCTCATTTGAGAACCACACCTTTACTGCATTTAATAAAACACATTATTTAATAAAAAAACGATGTCGTTTCCCCATCCCATCTGCATTAGATTTAATTAGTACAAGCTAAATATTTTCATCTACATATTACTAGTGTTTATTACTTGTGCTTCACAAATTTCTTATAAAAACACAAATCTCAGGTTCCAAAGCGTGTTCACAGACCATGACCCATGAAGACCCACATAAGATTTCTGGAGCTTTGGGAAGTGCCTGGCACAACACCACCTCAGCCTCCAGGCATGGCTTTAATGCAAACATGAGCACCATCAGTGCTTCCTCAGATGGAAGTAGCAAGAAAAGGTCTTTCTAAGAGAGGCCTGCCTTGAGCTTTGACCCAGGGATGCAGAAAGCTCAAAACCTTCTTCCTGTGATCTTTTGTCGCATCTTTTTTTCCTGTGTCATTACTGGACACCGGGTGTGCTTTCACATGTGACATCTGAACAGGTCTCACTGACCTAAATGTTTTGTACCCCTACACTAAGATAAGAAGGGGCTGGGCTGCCCAGCAGTACGAAAAATGAGAGAAATAATCCTCACACAACTTAAGTTTTTCACCTATTGACACATCAAGCTGCTCTCAGGAGAACTTCTGTCTTCTGCTCCCTCCACCTCACTTCATGCAAGATTTCATGCAGCCTCCATTAGACTTGGGCCTCTACTTGAAGTTTTACTGCAGCTTAAGAAGGGAGATCCAAGAAGGAAAGAAAAACAGACATGTTGGGATCAATACTTCAAAAATCCACAGAAAAATCACTGGAAGATTTGAGAGACTCGGTAAACATAAAAGTTGCAAAAGACGAAAAAACCAAATCTCTTTATTCTTACAGCATTCAGGAATTCACTACTGTCCACTTGTGAAAAGAGGGAGAACTACAACAACTCATTTTGTTTTTGCAAATCTATTATCTTAGGTTTTCAAAAAGAAGTTGCTCATTGTTTATGACTTCTATTTAGAAACCACAGTGGAAATGACTACTTACTGCAACTTCAGAGTTAAACACAAGTAAACAAAACAAAAAAAAAATCCAACAAAAAAATTATGTCCAAATATGTTAACATACAAATAGTTCAAGACTGGCCTCCTGGTCAAGTGGAAATACATAAATAAATGCCATTCAATAATTGTGTTCTATAGTGAAAAACAACAATTTTATTCCTGTTTGAAAACATTCAATCCAGGGTCAAACAAAAGTGATATTTGTATCTGCGTATGTAATTATGCCTTTATGAATGACATACTAATAATCTTTTCCCCTCTCCCCATGTGTTGTGTAAGATCAAGAAAACCCATTAGCAAGCCATGCTAATATAGTATCAGGAATCTATAAAAACTAAAATTACAGAAATCAATCCAAACAAGTAAGCTTCAGTCACTGTTAAATAGTCCAACAGACTAAATAACTATAAAAGCTACAGTATTAAGCTCAAGTTTATTAGTGTTTAATACAATTTCAGAACTATGTTATTAAGGTAACTAATTATTAAGTTTGTTTTCTTTTACCATGAACTGATTCTAGAGCCAGAATAGTTCAATCTTTCTGGTTTTATAAGCACATGAAAATTATCAAGTTCCACATTCTTTTGCAGTTATTCAATGAAAAATTTCTTATTAGCAGTGCCATACTTAACCGTATTTCCAGCATTCTGGAGCTTATACCTCTGCTTCTAGAGGCAGAACCTAAAAAGTTAGTGTCCAAAATAATCAACAGGAAATTCAGAATAAAGTGACCAAATGATAAAGCTGACTAGGAATCTTTTCTATTCTTTCAAACATTTCTGCAGCTTTTTTAATAATAGTACTTGATGCAGGAACATCAAAAAGAAAATACAGAGACTATACAGTATATACAACAGGATAAAATGAAACCTAACAGGTCAGCAAATTTAGTCTCCTAAACATGTTTTTGTTCCAGCTGACAAGCAAAATTCATGACCAGCTGGATTTCTCCTCACCTAGTACTCAGACGCTTCCCATTTCAGTTTCAGATCCTGAAAGACTGGCTGGCTAAGGAGACCTATTCCAAAATAAATCAATAGCTTTTGCTAGCTTGGATCATGAGATTATTCCCAAGGATGAAGTACTGCAATTCTCGCAGAACTGGAATGCAGCTAAGAATGCAGCAGTCACCGTATTTAGGAAATCCGAAACAGAGTCAAAGTGAGCAACCCAGGCTTCCAAATAACTGTAATGTGATAGGGAAGAAAAAGAGAGAGTACTGAGAGACATGTGCTTGAATTACTCTCCAAAACTGAGCCCAACTCTCTACATCACTGCATAAGAATTTGTCTATGGCCAGGAGTACCAATCCTAAACCATGTACCTCATGAGAATTAATAGCCTTCGTTGCTGGAAAAGGAACAATTTCATGGTTTTCAAAGAATCGCTGGCCTCCTTTTGAACAGAGACGTGCCTACTGGTAAACTTCACCATGTTAACGCAACGGCTACACAAAATGAGGCTTGCACAGTTCCTAGGCCAAAAGTAAAGCAGACACACAGGCACTGCCACAGTACAACAAAACAATATTCCACAGCATCCCAATGGCAGCCACAGTGGAGCTGCAGCTCCACATGAATGGGAAGCTGATCTTCTGCCTAATCTCTAACATGACAATAGTTACAAGCACCAGAGCCCTGTATCTGCAGTCCTGTATTTCCAGTGCTGCTGGTGAAGCTCTGCTGCGAAGTTTGCTAGTTTAGGCAAAGCTCCCACTTCCCAATGCACTTGGAGCACAAGCTGTTATTCCAAAGCAGCCTCCTGAAAAAGTCACTTGCCAAGGAGCGTATCACCTTTCCTACATTTTCTGATTGCTGTCAAATATTTACAGCTAGCATTATCTCCTTTCCTAACAACAAATCCCCAGCTTTGCAAGCCAGAGCGCTACCGTGGTGCTGTCTATCAATTGCTGCGTGCAGCAAGCCTCTTCAGCAGGAAGTTTCTTGAGTGCTCTCCAGATTGATAGGAACTCCAGCTTGTTTATGCTTAAAGAGATTTGACAGCTTCTAACAGCCACTTAAACTTTGATGTCCCATGGAAGCCCCCCAGCCTATTTTTGAAGCATCTGTTTCTAAAATTTCTGTAGTTAGTAGTGCCAGGAAGAAGCGAGGCCTTATTAACATCAGATTGGCTCTCTCCCACACTAGAACTTGCCAAGTGCTTTGCAACAAAGCTACAAGATAACTTTATGGACTTTTGTGCTTCTGATGATGCGTCCTTGAAGCCTCTCACTGTGGCCAGGAGAAAAATCTGTAAGAGAACTCGAGACTTCATTCACCGATTCTGATCATGTAACACCATCATGATTTACCCAAACAAACAAAAAAAAAGAGTCTTCTTCTTGAGTCTGTGGTCAAGCTTTCAAAATTCCATACAAAACCCAACAGTGCTGCACTTAATAATACAGTTAAAATCTACTATGAACAGGAAAGTGAGCTGCTTAGCAAACACATATTGTCCATTCATAGCATAAAACCTCTGAATTTGCTACAATATGAGCCACTGCCCATTTAAATTAGTATTTTACCCTTCAAACTCACAACGGTGTAGCTAATATACCTAGCATCATAAATCAGTGCCACTTCTAAATCTGACTAGCAGAATCTTCTTTCTTATTGGAATAGAATTACTTGGAGTATGAATATTTAGAGCATTCATAAAGTCATGAAATAAAATTTCAAGAGACTATCACTTAAAAAGTACTGTCCTAGAATTTTTTATCCTTTCCCAACATTAACTACAAGCATCTTCTCTACATATATGTGGTCTGAGATGGATGAAATTTAAAGATAGGTTTGTCTACAGGGATTCCTGGTGTTATTATCCTTCTAATTTAAAGGATGAATGCTACTAACATAAGACTGATCTGAACAAGACCATAATCAGTGGGGTGAGCAAGACTAGTCTCTGCATATAGGGCAGCATAACTTTAGCTCTATTTCTAAGTATCCTTTCTTCAGAGTCAGAGGCCTTTCTCCTGAATCCCTTTCCGGCATCAGTCTCATAGGACAGGGTGAGGTGCACTGGCCGTTGCTCCAGTTTGGGATTTGGGATCAGGCCCTACACCTGCAATACACTTGTTGTATATATTCTCAGCCAATTTACTCATCACTGTGTATCCCAGCTACCCCTCTTTACAACAGAATGTATCACCCTTCCTCTCCCTTTGCCTGTTCTGAGCCCAGACAGTAGGTTCATGAAAATGAAAGAGCTCTGATCTCAATGTCTCTATTTTTCTGTTATCGCAATAAAATTAACACTTCCAGATCACCTTTGTCAGCTGCTCACATTAGGCCTTCCTTAAAATTTTTGTTCTTACATCTGACCACTTCTCCCACAAAATTCCACACTACTCCACTCATTTTTCCATCTGTCTAGAAGAACATTCTTCCTAAAGAGAAGAGCAAAACTGCAGGACTTCAGAAACTGCAGAAATATTAGGAAGGGATTTTTAAATTATGTAATTATGCTAGACTTAAGGGCGGCTGGTATCCAAAAAGGGTTGTGGGTGGGGTTTTTGGTTTGTTTTGGGGTTTCTTTTGTTGTAGGTTTTTAAAAATACTTTTTCTCTGAACAAAATGTACCAGTTTATGTGGAGATTGCAGTTCAGATGAGACACTCCCAATTATCTTGTGTATTATTACACACACCTGGAGAAAAGTAGCACCCTACAGACCAGCACTGCAAACTCCCAAGATCACCATCAGGTACTACTGTAAAGTGAGGCTTTTCTTCATGCATTACTGCTCATGGCAAAACCAAGTCACACAAGACAAGAAACAGTCATTCCTGTTGAAAAGCTTACCTTAACTGGCCTCATATGAGAAATTGTTCATGAAAAAACCAAAATCTAAGTTATTAGGGAAAAACAGAAATAATATTCAATGTAATAAAATTATCTTCTCTATCAGTCAGCTTAGTTCCTTCACATCACCCATTCTGTCTGAGTTATTAGCATTTCCTAAAAAAAAGAACTATTAGCAATCCCAAAATTTATATTCTGCACTCATTCTAAACAAATATGGGTAATTGCATTTAGGGAATATTTAAATCCAGGTGTTAGACAAAAAAAAAATCAAAATGTAATTATTTTGTGCCACCTGTTCCCTGTATATTTAACAGGAATTTTATAAATAGTTTGAAGGCACAACTCTGTGGTTCTGCTTTGAACTCCTGTGTGATGCCACTAGCTATTTACTTAAAAATCCAGATCAGTGCAATATTAACCAACAGGAAAATGTTAATGGTTTTTAGCAGAGCTATTAAATTCTTGTGCAAATACTCATTTTAACTAGAGATGCTAAAAAGATTTACTAGTCAAAGTTTACATAAGTAGCCAAAGACTTTATCTCTGAGAGATAACTGTAAATAATGTAGATAGTTGGTGCAGTCAAAGCACTCCCTCTCCTGTAGAAAATAAACAATTCGAAGCTTTCAATATTGCTACATATAATTCAAGTAACCCATCAGGATCTGAGGCCATTTGAAGCAGGAATCAGATCCACTGCAGCATGAGAGGGGAACAGGGGCAGGGACAGAGGAACGGAGTGGGGTGTCTTAGATGACATCTCTCCGGCACACTAAAAATATTTTAACTGGATGTATGAGAGATTAATTTGACAATGAAGCGCACCATTGATTAAAACTGAAAACCTTTGGCTCTTTTCAACAATACGCTTAACGGAGAGACAAACCTTCTGCGTGCTGCAGCACGAGGAAGACAGACTCCTCGGAGATGATGTACTTGTGCAGACACACCATGTTGGGCACGCAGCGGGGGATGATGGTCGTTCTGCTCCTGCTGCACTCACTACTTTTCCTTAGACCCTGACAGAGAACAAAAAGGTCAGTTGTACCCTCAGTTGCCTTTGGAGCCTGCTGTGCTCTGTGTTTATCAACCAAACTAATCTATCCGAGTTACTCTGGGCTTCAGAGAAACCACTCATCTGCTGCTCTATGCCCCTCGGTCCCCCGAGGCTGTGCTGATGGCATCTGGCGCATTTCCAGAGAACAGAAGATGGCACAAAGCTGCCATTAAAATCAATTACATGGGTCAATGTTTTTATTAGAATCTCTCTCAAACTAAGTCATCAGGATGACACTCAGTTATTTCCCTGTGACCTTTTTTTAAAATTTTATTTTTGCGTGTGACCAAAAGACACTGTTAAAAAAATTCAATTCAAGTCCTAAAGACAAAAGAATGCCTTAGCCTCACAGGTAATCCTCACATTTTCATTTTAGTTTACTAAAGACAACAACCACCTCAATAAAAAAGAAAGAAAAGGATTAGTCTCCTTGAGAGGCAATGATTTGTGGGAGGTAGTGCAGGGATGAAGTTGCCAGAAGTGAAAAAATTGATGTGGGAGGGTGAAAGGGAGGGGAGAGAGAAAGTGAAAAAAAATTATGTCAATAGTGTGACCTATTACAATATTGATAAACATAGGCAGTTACATGGGAAATTCAATGTTACCCTATCTGCCAGTAGATAATGTGAGGTTCTAATACATAATATTCACAAATAAACCTTTCTCGGAAACAAACAGGTTTGCTGTATCCTGCACACACAATTTCAAAGGCCGATGCACAAAGTTAAGGTGGGTTGTAAGCCAGATCTGAAGCAAAGTTACAAAATGTTAACACGTAATTAGAGCTTCATGTTTGGGACACAACTTCTTTTCAATCCTTCCTGCCATTAGCAGTGGAATTCATGACAAAGGGAGCCCGAAGTAAATGGCCACAAAAACAATACTCATAACTAAACTAATTCTCAGCATCACAGATGCTCTGAGGATATTGGGGGTCTTGATCTGAACACCTTCTGAAACATAAAAGAGTAATGTGAAAAATTTTATTCTGACCAAGTAACTGTTCTTAAATGTAATTGGTTAGTAATATTAAACTCAGTTATCTCAGACTATTGATGTAAAACATAAGGAAACAAATTTGAAGAAGACTAGTTGTACATTTCATTCAGAACCCACTTTGTCCAGTAGGATATTCTTCAGCTAAAGAAGGCCAAACACAAAGTGCAGTGGATGCACTTGGATTAAGGAGAATTTTCACCTTCATCAGAAGTCCTGAGCCACCAGGGCTTTACAGATGTTTTAAGCAGCACATTAAATCTGTGATTCTTTACCAAAGCCTGTGAAGGTGTTGGCCTCAATAACCAGAGGCAACTCAGGTGACTAAAACAGCATCTCTGAGCACTAGGAATGTTAAAGAGAAAGGAAGGGAATGCAACCAAGTACTGACAAAAAGAATTCCAGGGCACTTAATATGTATTATCATAATAATAATATATTGGAGGGATACCTGTATAAATTACCTATAAGTTGATCTTTGCATGCTGGTGTCATTTAGGAGGTCATATAATAAAAGATTTTACTCACCTTCAATACAAAAGTCTGCTGTGTTCTAGTGTCCATTACAAGCAAAACCTAAGCAAAAAGTATTCAGAGAAATATTTAAGATTCACCTGTGTAAGCTAACAAAACATAGTTCTTAAATCTAATGTTGAATATTCTTAGAAAGAAAGTGATATAAGCAATCTAAAAATTAAACCCCTGCAGCACACAGACTTGATAAGCAGTCGTTTTTTTAGCAAAGAAATGACTGAGGATATAGATCTCTAAAATTAGAGTAACAACAACAAAAAAAGAGGATTTATTTAGAGAGGAAGGTGTGGATGGGTTTGCTGCAGAGAGAACACCTACAGCTGCAAAGTGCATCTCTATTAGCAGTGCATCACCTCTACTGAAAGCGCTTCAAACACAGCAATGAGAGAAGCACTACACAACTACATAGAAAGCAAAACAAAAACAAACAGAAGGATACATATGTGTGTATATACATTTAGGAAACTGCATCTTTAGAAAGCTGGAACCCTCTGCCTTCAAGTCACCCTGCTCAGGAATTAAATGTTTTCAAAATCTAAGAACACAGATGTGCTTGAAAAGCACCAGCTGCAAGACAGCCACACGAGCAGCACAAGCACAAGCTCAACCCTCCTGTTCCCTCCGTAGGAACAAGACCAAGAGCGTGCCCTCACTGTTTATTTACATCAGACATTGTAAACTTCCAGTATAAATATTCACATACAGTTATACCTAAATATTTAGGCTGCAAAATCATACTTCTAAAAGGCTTCCTTCCCATGCCAGCCTGAGGTTACCAAACTCTAGAGTTTAATAGACAAGATGCAACAACTCCAAGTGAACAGACAAGGTGCAGTGCAGACCAAGTCAGTTTGCATCCAAAAAGGCTTCTTGCAGAGGAATGACATGTCAGGAGCAACATGGCTTCATCAGGTGGCAGAAGGACACCAGCATGCACAGCCTCCCTTCCCCCCCGCTGTGAGGGGCAGCAGTGCAGCCATACTCTGCTGTCTCCGAAAGAAAGAAACCTTTGCTCTTCGGGATGGTCGCATTCAAGCGTCTCAAACATGAGAACTGAAGTCTTTTCTAAACATTTCTCTCTCAACACATTTCACCAAAACAAATAAAGTGACAGACTCTTCCCCATCTCAAAGACGCCCTCTTTTACTAGGGTTGCACCCAATTTTAAAAGCTTTTCTGTATCTTCAGGGGCAGGGAAAAAAAAAAGTCAAGAGAAGTTGCTGCTACTGAGATTCTTTCAGCAAAGGAGTGACACACAGTTTCCATGTCAAGGGCATAGTAAGGAAAGGCAAGTACGCCCAGACCACTGAGTCTGACAAACAACTTTTTAGACCTCTTACCTGGGGCTTCCAGAAACAGTGGAAACCAGCTCAATAAATAACAACTGTGAAACTGGTTTTGTTTACAGATGTTTTAAGATGTTTACACCAAAAGGTGTAAAATTAAAGAAAAACCCAAAACCACACCAACCAACCAAAGAAAACCAATAGAAAAAGAGAAAAATAAAAGCCGCTTTACAAGAGGTGGCAAAACAAGATAAAAATGGTTTGGAAACATCTATCTGTTTACAATCACTCTCCTTCCTCTTCTCCCAAGTTTGTTTGCAACTAGACACTGTTCACATTGAGGCAATAAATACGAGAACATATGTGATTTTTTTTTTTAAATGTGCCCTTTGACTGTCAATATCTCCCAAACAGGTGTTGGCTAAATGATTATAAATTGGCCTCTGGATACACCTCTTCAACTGAGCCGTACAGGACTGGCGATAATATAATTAGACCTAAAAACATCAGGCTGGTGAATGCTTTCCATCTGTTTGGCAATAATGTTTAGTTAACAATAGTCTTTAAAAGAAGCACCTTCAACTTCAGTTCTTAAAGTTATTTATAGGGCCATTCTTAACACACCAGCACTCTTGCTAACAAGAGCTTTAGCCACTTGGAAATTATTAGCCATACGGCTGTATATGAAAAGGAATGGCAGCATTTAACATCTGTATCTCTCCAGATTTACAAGCATCAACCTCATTTAAAGTCATTTCTTAATGAAGAGTTCCATGGTCTGTATTAATATCATAGTTGCATGCACAAAGATCATAAGGAGCCAAACATTTTTTTAATACCAACAGTAGGCCAATCAGTAATGAAGCTGTCAGCATAAAGGACAGAATAATAGCTTCTTTAACCCTCAAACAGGATTTGTTCATTTGTAGAGTAGAAGACACCAATTTAAAAACTGCTCATGGGTTTGCTCACCTTTATAAAGACAAAAATCTAATTTGGTACTAATTTGATACAATTGTCTTTCCAATAAAAGGCTCCTAAAGCCATCTTTTATTCCATGATAAAACAACTGCTATAACTAAAACTGTCATGAAATAATTACCTTTGATAGCATACCTTATTGCACAAATACAATTAATGTATTCCTCCCTTTCATTTTTCACACTTGCTTATCAGCACTGTATTAGCATATGGTGCAACAGAAGAGATTACTGAGCCCTCACCCCGTAAGTTGAGGTATAGAACGACGACCACTAACGCAAATAAAGCAGACAGAGGGTCCCTGTAGGGTAACTTCATCTGCTGTTATATTGCAGCATCAACATGAAAGCAGCAGCTACAGTTTTATACCTGCAATAACAACAACTAAAATCCTTGTGCCTTTGAGGTTAACTACCTAGACAGACTACCCAGTCCAACTAACCAGCTTTTTTTTTGCCTCCCATCAAGTTTTGTACCTTTCCTGAGTGATTAACATCTCATTTACAGCTCCACTTCATTTCAGGGACAGTTATTTCTTTGTTGATTCAGTATCAACCTTTGGCAAGACTGTTTACCTCAAAAGGGACTCCAAGAAGCCCAGGAAGAGCCTTGGAAGTAACTTTAGAAATTCATGCAGTGATGGTCCATTTAGCCCTGGCAGACTGCAGACTTTACAGAGGCCCACCAAATCAAAAACTTGTTTCAAGGGAAAGCAGCCTACATGCATTATTGCAAAGATGTGGTTTAACCAGATTCTCCCAGATAATTAAAAGGATTACATGAATGGGTAAGTCGATATCAAAAAACTATTTCAGGAAGGGGTAAGTCCAGGAGAGAGAGGGTCAGAAGTATATTTGCTTGAGTTTTTATCACTCACCCAGAGCAGAGAAAGGTCAGCAGCTCTTGGATGCATTACAGTTGTGCAGAAGGGCACAACTGTACCCCAACCACTGACCCAGGTGCCAACTTACTCTCCTCACCTCATGCTTAACAGCCAATTTACAGACAGCAGTGCACCAAGTCCCTGTTTGCATTCCTTCACACTTCTCTCCCGCTGCAAAAGTGCTCCTGTAATTCTAAGATTTGTTTTTAAAATGCAAAGTGACAAGTCCCCACCCTAACAGCACGATGGGGCAAAACAGGATTCCAAAGAACATTCCCTAGGACAGAAGTCCATTATTCTCCAGAGGAGATCAGGGGAGGATGCCGGCATTAGACTAGGCTGCTTCTAGCTCACATAAGCTGACAGAACCTCTTTCACCATGTAAGCTGTAATATTTAACATCTAACAACGAGCTGTCGGCTGTAACATTCAGCATCCTGTGTCAGGGAGGAGGGAGAAGAAGGCACAGCAGGGCACTCCTGGGCACTGAGCAACTAGACTGTGACACAAAAGGAGCCAAGGCAAAATCCTATTTGTAATACTGATGGACGAACAGAGTCAAGGTCCGCGTATCACGCTGGCTCTTATGGCACTGTTGCTTACTCATTCTTTTTCTATTTCCTTGCACTAATGACAACCTCAACATGGCCAAAACCACTGATACACAAATAGCAATTACCACAAATAAATATCTAATGTAAGTAAGTGTCTTCAGCAGCAAAGACATCCTAATTTTGTACAAGCACTGGAACTCTCATGAATATCCCAAAAAACAAGCAGCACCGCATGACAGCATCTCAGTACTAAGTGCAGATAGCAATACCCCTCTGTGATGCCAAATAGGATTTCTTACTTGTGAATTCTGTTTTTTTTCCTAAGTCAAGGGTTAATTCTGATGCTGACAGCAGCTACTTAAAAAAATTAGCTTCTTAGATTTGATTTACAGTGTATCCAACAGCTTAGAGGAAAATAAATTAAATTCAATTCAATATAGTAGGTACAATTAATTGGAGAAAAATAAAATAAAATCTGCCTGGTAAATAACCATAGTCTAGCTTTAAGAAAACAGTTAATTTTAAGATCCTACAAATGCACAGAAATTAGCAAATGTTTCGGTATGCTAATTTTTTTTAATTAAAAGATATTTCTGCAGTAAAAGCTCTTTCATATGCACTACTGATTCTTCATCAAACGTTAAGTTTCCAACTTAACACCAGTATAGCTGGTGGCAGCCTGAAGGTTTACCATCTGCTGCCACCCAAAGTCACGGTGGCCACCTTCAGAACATATGCATCAAAGCCCTGAGATAAGAGACTGAAGGAATACTGCAGAAGTCAGCATAAGGGGGAGCACAGAGCCAGGGGCAGGCAACAGGCAAGTCACCAGGAAAAAAGAACATGGTGAACCAGCAGTCACCCCGCCGAGCACCCAACCAAGGTCGCGGGGGGCAGCACTGGGAGAACTGAGGACTGTTCTGAACTGCGGGTGGCTTCAGCACTAACGCACAAATCCTGTCACGCTGCAGACATTTGCTTCTCCAGTTCCCCTTTCCTTTCTGGGATTTTTTCAACCCCCCTCCCTTCTGCCCTGCCCAGCATCTCATAATTTTTTTTTCCTAGTCTCCACTCTTCCAGGACACAGCACAGAACATACCTGTGCTTTTTATTTACTGGAACAGCTTTTAACACTAATCAAAACAAACACGTCAACACATTTGCTTACAAAAATGTGACTTTAAATTCACTAACACAAGTGAAAAATACCTCATGCGTGATCAAAGAAAATGGAATAGGATCTCTTACTGCAGTACCAGACAGCAGAAAGTTTTCCAAGACAAACCACAGCTAAAGGATTACTTTAAAACCAGCTCCATTTTGTTATTAAATTGCTGCTCTGCACTGAAAAGACATCATGTATTATTGTCACCAGTGGGCCACCTATTAACTCTCGTCCTTATCTGCTAAACAAAGGTGCCCTTATCATAGCATAGATACTCTAACAAAAGTCCTACAAACTTGAAGATGTATCAGATGATCACCTGGGATTTTTTTTCCTGTGTTTACCCCACCAGTTGGAAAATGCTGTAGTGACAGATGACAAGGAACGAGACAACGTCCACCTGATCCCAGGCACGACTATTTGGGACTGCAAGCAAACCGTAGCTGGGGCTAGAGCACAGCTGGGTGCTGCACTCAGGACACGGCTGCATTGATGGGCAGGAGCAGGGGTGCAATTCCTCCCGCTCTCCTCAGCTGTGCTGGCTGTCACAAGGCTACCAGGATTAAAAGATCTACTTAACACAGATTTATTCTTGTCACTTTTCAGATTACACCACCCAGACTCTCACTCGTCTCCCTCTGTCGTTACAGAAGGAGATTACATTTGGCTAATATGTATGAAAAATGTGATTATTCCTTATCCTTGTACCTGTGCAATATGAATTATCTTCAGTTTGCAATTATTCCTCCTTTCAAACCATTATTCTAAGGAACTTACAGCCCGTATATTCTATGACTTGCAATAATAGTGTACTTATAAGACAAATGGTGCAGCTTTAAATAATGAAAATGCTAGGAAAGCAGCATATATTCAAATTCAGATTTTTAAATACTTTGAGTTGGTTGGTAACAGAGAGGAAAGTCCATTTTCTTAAACTAAACTAGAAACTGGGCAGGAAATTACAAATGGTGAAATATTAACCTAGAAAATATAACTGGCAGGTTTTACTAGTGAAAGCATTTTACAATATGAAATGCCACTGGCATCCCAGAGTAATTGCCGAGCACCAATTATGTACTAAGCAACTTAGTAACTTAGTTAGGAAGATAAAATTAAACAATTTTGGCTTAAAAGAAAATATCTCAATAATTTATTTCTTTCTGAAGGCTAGAAGATTCACATAGTACAGCCTGCAGAAGAAAGTCCAACAATGTAATTTCTTTTTTCTAAAGGCAAGGGCAAAATTTGCATTACTATACCAAATCTCACTCAAGTCAAATGAAATTTTAGTGAGACAAACAAGAAAGAAGCTAGAGAGAAACTAAGGGTTACAACAGCAAACACTCAGAAATGTTCAGATTTGTGTAAATGGAAAGATTTCAGGAAAACAAGTGGCAGGTGTTTGAGGGCAGGGAAGAAGGGACAGGACTGTCTCTAGCTGGCAGAGAGACTGTTTTAAAGTTGAGAAAGCTTTGTTACTTGGGGCTTGAAACCTGACTGTAGTTTAGGAGTAATCCCACAGCAGTAGGGAAAGGAAGGTAGCGAGCCAAGAAATCAGTTTCCACAATAATTCTGTAGTTGATTTGATTTTGTAGGAGTTGGCAAGCCACTTAAGAAACTAAAAGGTTATCAAAACATAAAACCAGCTCTTAAAATTTTATTTGTATAAATAGTTACTATTATTATTCAGGCTCAGATTTTCAACCTTTTTGCCACTGCTATTTTCCATTATGCCCCGTTTGCACGTACATTCCAGCTCCCTTTCCCCCACAGCTCTTAGGCACACACAGCCACTCATTCAAAACTATAAGATGATCTAAAGATGCTTGACAGAGTGCACCTGAGAGGCAGGGGAGGGAAAACATCTGCTACGGTCAACTCAGTTTCACAGCTGCAACAGTCTTTAATCTCACCTCACAATAAAAGGCTCCATATTTAAGTTACTAACAAACACTAACAGGACATAGTTACCTATGTCTGTTACTCGTGCACAATACACATGCTGCCATAAGAAGGGCCTATCCCTCCTTCCCGTCTGATTAAATTTCATTAGAACTAGCCATGACCTGTTTGAATTCAACTCTGGGTCTGCAGATTATACGTGTGAAGTTGACATATATTCTACACATTTCTGCTTTTTGGCACTTTCCCTCATTAAGCAGACAAGTAGTAATCACGCTTTATAAATAATTAATAATATTAGTTGGGTTCTCCTGCGTATTTTTAAAGTCACTTCACCAAAATGTACATCTACCAGAATTAGGATTTCTCATGATAGCATGGGAGACACAAAAACCCCCTTGTATTGAAGATTAACAGAATTGTTTCCATTTTCTAAAAACAGTTATCTATCACAGAAACTCCTGAAATAATTTTAGCGAGACCCTGATGAGAGTACATTATTTTATTAGGTCTCATAATAAAGCTTAACAAACAGTGTATTGAACAACAGCTCAAATGTATGGACAGCTGTGGAAGAACTGAACACAGCCACACCAGTGCCAATACTGACACTGTGCCTTGATGGGGGATATGGGGAGGGGATGGAAGAGACATAAATGACAGCCACTGGTTACAGAGGCATAGTTATTACTTAATGCACTCTGCTTTCAAGATGAGTCTTTAAATTGAATGAATCTAAATAACAGAGGCTTCTAAAGAATAAGAAATTGGGTTTGAAACAGCATTGTGAAGGTATCCAGCAGCACCATAACAAAGTCGTTTCTTCAGGGGCCGGCTGTAGCTTCAAAGGAAAGATTTGCCTAGGGCAGAAACTCAGCACAGAACCTGCAACCTTGATTTTTAATTAGGCAAATTTTGAAAGCAAAACTCTTCCCTATTCCAAAAAAGAAGTTTTCTACTTTAAGGTACATGAGCTGATAAAATAATTGATCATTCGTGATTGGTGATAACAACAGCTACAATACTTAGGTATTTGTTTTCAATGCAGCACCTCTGGTAACATTAAATAAGAGCTTTGCTGACCAAACAGCAGCACCTCAGATTCCACAACGTTTGCAGGACAAAAGCCACCTTTACAATTAGATTATACCTCTATTTCCAGAAACCTACTCACAGGCAGGCTCTTTACATATTAAACATATAAAATACCTGCAAACACCACCTCGTTAACTTTTGACATCATGAAGTGAGCAAACACAGCAGCAGCAGAACTCAAAAAAAGAGAATGGTTTCCTCAAGCAAAACCTAAGTCCTCTTTGGTCTACTAAAAGTCAGATTTATACTGCAGCCTTTGCATGAGAGTAAAAGCAGAAGGATGGGAGGCAAGGCAGTTATAGGCATTCTTCCCTGGATTTTCACAATAATTTAAGGAGTTTAATAATGCTAAGATCTCTAACTCTCTCAGATTTAGCAGAAAAGGGTCAAGGCAACAAAAATTATTGAGGTGACAAGGAAGGTGAAAGGGCAGACAGGGAAAGAAAGATTGCACACTGGGAATAAACTAGGCTAAAATTAAATATCTAATCATTCTGCCTAGTCTAAAATAGTTTGAAAAACCCAGAGTTTCAGGTAGCAACAAGCATTTTGTCTGTGAAGATGAAGCCAATTCAAAACACTTCAAGAGGCTTCAAAAGAAGAACAAAGAGTGACATTACTCTAAGGGAAAGCACTGAACCTTTCAGCATTTGAATGAGGAAAGGTTAACAGCTGGTTTTCTCGAGGCAGCACCGCAGCAGGCAGACACCACTGTGGGTTTCAGCAGTGGGAGAACAAGTCTGCAAACCAACCAACACCATTTTTAAGTCAGTGTGTTTAAGCCAGTCTTGCACAGGGTTAGTCAAGCCCGCAGTTACAATGCCAGTGGCTCATTATTTCCCACACACCCATTTTCTGCTGAAACCAAAGCAGCTACCTTAGGGTTAGAATGGAAGATTATTTTCAGGCAAAACTCTGCATGGTGCTGAATCAGTTACAGCCTTGTGCCCAAAAGCATGGCACCTTCAATGCTGGCCCTGAAAATCAAAATCCATTTTCAGGAACAAGCACGCTACGTCATCTGCTTGGCTCCAGCAAGGATACTTACACATTGATTGGATTTCTCCACGATGTGAGCTTTAGGGCATATGGAAACTAAGAAGGAGGGAAATGACAGTGATGGTGAGGAAGGAAGGGAGATGGTGCTTTAAACCAAAGGCAGGGGCATCATCTCCAGCCCACAGACATACATGTGCACACTTGTGCTTCATATTCACATGCATTTTGTGTATGCATTATAAAACCAAATAATATATTCTCCAGGCTTAGAGCAGGTTTTCATTTGCCTCACAACTTTACAAACACCTAGAAATATATGATCAAAAGCAGCACACTCAGAATAAGGCTAAGATTGTGACAAGAGAATCTGGAAGTAGGAACGCAGAGTACAAAGACATCTGAAAGAATCCGGTTCCCTTTTCCACAATAATTAAACATGAACTCTGAGCCCTGTGATACTGTTTACACAGGAGCATTCCAGCTGTACGCACAGGCCTGCTAGTCCTAGCATACATCTCCAACTCTGAGAGTCTTGTATTTTTGTCATCATTAGAATCCTGATTCTCCCCAACTCTGCTTCAAGGATCTGGACGTGTTCAGCTCACACCTGGGACATTTACTGAAACTGCTCAGAGAGAGCTAAGGAGATCTGGTACCACCAAGGAGTCCAAAAGTTTCATTCTGATCTTTTCAAGTAGCTGCTCATTATCATTACACAAGAATGGAGATACTGAAAAAGTCTTTCTTGATCCAACATTTTTGCAGGCTCACTCTGTCGGACTAATTCACAAAATCCATGCCTACCGCATCCATTTAGTGGCTATTAATTTAGTTAGCACCTACTAACAGGTGCTACAGATAGGTGGTCTTTCCAACATGTCTCTCTGATATGTATACAGAGTGGAACACAGGCTAAATTCTGTACTTACAACTGAGGAAAGAAGATACAATGAACATGAAGTCAGAGCTTAGAAAACCTTGTGTGCTATAAAAACAACCATAATACCTAATGTATACAGCCCTCTGAGGAGAAGTTATCAACTTATGCACACAATTACAACGAAACGGGCAAAGAAGAACAAAAACCAGTCCCAATAGCTAGGTTCAGTCCAACAAGAAAAAGAAACCAAGAAATACACACCTCAAGGGATGAGCCACAGGTTTTTGATGCACGTTACAAATGCATAAATTGACCATGCATCAGTAGCTCATGCACAAACCAGGGACTACATAAGGAACTATCAAAAGGCACAAGGGATTTGGCACAGCAAAAAGGAAACGAGCCGTTACAGTCTGCATTAGCCACTGTCACACTGCTGAATAATACATCATCTTAAAAGTATTTGGTAAGGTGGTAAGTAATCAGCATTATCAAAACAACCCAACAATTCTTCTGGTCTCTTAATTAGGCTTGCAAAAAAATCCGTATGGTCCTTTACTGTTTACAGAAGGGTATTATCCCGGGATTTTGGAAGACATTATTTGCACGACTCAAAAATAAGCTTGGCTGCATTGCTGAATCTCTTGTCTTGGCAAGGGATTTCAATTCCGAATTCTCAGGGAAGGAGAACAGTTGTGTGTGTCCCCAGTTCCCATTTCAAGTAAGAGTTCAAAAGTAAGAATTTCTACCCGTCTGTATTCCAAGTATCCACCAGATTGTTCAACTGAAGACACATCAACTTGTCCTTACCCCAGAATGGCAACCATGATTTCATTTTTGAAAATCAGGCCTCATCCTATTGAATGCTACCAAACATGTACCTTATCCTTTAGCTCAAATACATTTTGCATGACCTTACATGAATTGCTTAGATAAAAGCCTTTTTTTCCTTCTACTTTTGTTATTTTAAAGTGCAGATGCATTTGAGTCATTTTCCCCTTTTGTTTCATATCCTTAAGATCCACAGCTTCAAAGACAAAATGTCAGCATGCAGTCGATTTATGACTGAATTCTTGAAGAGACACTGAAGAATTACCTTGTCAATCACCCCAAGGACTCTGAAGGTCTTCAGTTCCTCGGCAGGGCTCCTTAGGTTCCAAGAGGGCCTTGAACTTAGTGATCCTGGAGGCTAATGGAAGATATCAAAGATTATACATCAATCAGGGTGGTACTTGAAGGAAGACTGCCTGCTGAAGCAAATGCCAGGCCGAAGGAAACTAAATTTATCATAAATCAGAGAGACTGAAGATGAAAGGAGAAGTTTTCTGTTTGTCCTTAGTGGGGAGAAAAAAAAACAACTTGCAAGTAAATAAAAGTCAAGATAACACTGAAAACAAAATTTAAAAAAGAAAAAAGCAATGAATTTTTATATTTTCTGTGCTTAATGGAACCAGCAATTGATTACTCAGTTCTTACCACATAATAATAATCAATCAAAGCCTTACAGGTATTCTGGGTACAAAATAATTCAGAGATCACTGAGGAGGAGACAGCAAATTAGAGGCTTTTTAAGTCTGAAGAACATAAAATATAGAATTATAAACAGGGTTCTCTTGCTCTCTGGTGGGCTTTACGAAATCCTTTTAATAATAAGGCGCACAAGAGAAATGATTCCTAAAGCTGCCTTAGTTGCTAGCTATGTATCATAATCTAGAAATTAAGACCACAGCAAGAGAATTGGCAGGTGCTAACTATTCAAGTGGTTAATATGCTAATACACATAGCTGTTTGTCCATACTATGGTTTGTAGTTTCTCAGGGCAAACTCAAAGCTTGCATGTCAGAAAGCGGAACAACATTTCAACTGGAAGTCTTCTGGGACAAAGATCAACCTCTTAAGCATCCCATATACCTCTGGCATGTGAATAAACATTTTCAGCAGTTTCAAGTTGCCAGCTGAGAGAATTCATTAGATCTTCCTCCAAAAATTCAACATGTAGCTTCTACTGGAACCACAGACCCGTATGTCTTCCTCACAAATAAGGTAACTTCATTTGCAGAGCTGCCGAATGCCAAATTCCTTTTAAGCATAACCTGGCCTCCCCGAGTACGTTTCTATCACACAAAGGTGTAAAGGAACAGGAAGGTGAAACTCCTTGATTTCTACGCTTCCAAGAGGACAAAGCTGTTTTTCTAATTTGTCAGCATTCTGAGGCAATATTTAACTATGTCACGAAGGAAAATGGCTGGTAAGCAAATATGCTGTGGATTAAATGCTTAACTATCAGGAAAAATCAAAATTTTTTTCCCTTGTGATGAGAACCTCCAAGATCCTGAACTAGGCAGAGCCATTTCCTGCCCCCCTATTTTTTCCCCCTCAGACATCCTGACTGCGCTATCCTCAAAGGCCAAAGCAACTCCTCGAAGCCTTCCCCAAAACTGGGCCCATTCATGTTGCCAGTCAAAAACGTTCTCTCCTTCCAAATTCCTTCCTAAAAATCTGTACTTATTTCAGTACTCATTGCCCACAAAATCCAAAAGAAAGGGCCATAAATACATGTTCAAAAAGCTTGGAGAAAAGTGTGCTTTTCTGGGCTCAGTGTTTAGGACTTTATTAGTTATCTTGATTTATTTCTCTGGATCTGATAATTGGTTTGTCATGTAAACTCCTGCCAAGCAGGAGAACCAACAGCAATTAAGAGAAAACAGCCCAGATTCTATAATCTAAAACTAAAGGCTTTAAGAGGAAGAAGAATAAAAAAAGAAAACTCTACATGAACTTTTTTCTCCAAATCTAATTTCAGTTCCACATTCCAGCGAGCTGTTGGAAGTATTTTGAGAGTGTGCAAATTTTCTGCAATAAGGAAATGCTTCCTTTGAAACAAAGAGTAGTGCTAACACAGTTTATTCATGACAAGATTTCAAAAGCATTCTAAGGAATACATTTAAAGAAAGAGAACATTTCCTAATCCTCTAGACTACTATAAAAGATTTTCACTCGTATCTGCTTGCTATTACATTTTATAACCATTCCTCAATAATGACGCTTTTAAAATTTTCTCTTATGAATAACATTTCTACCATAAATTAAGTTCATACATCTCTACAGAAGTTAATAGTTGTCTAATAATGCTATGCAATCAGATTTCTGCACCCATCCTGTCCAAAGAGGCAAAAAATTCCAGTATATGTATTTTAGGTCCTCTAAAATGTAACCAGTGGTGGCACAGTCGGTAATACTGTGTACACACACAGTTTTTACTTATGTGCTCTACAGCCACTTCTTACCTTAAAAGGATTTACAATCACATCCACATCTCCACAGCTCCCAGCAGGCTCTCCAATTTTATCAGTTTTGCTCTTTACAGTACTTTGGTTTCACTGTTTCAAAATCTAATAGAAGAGCCCAGTGATGGGGAGGCATCACATTCTGTTGTGAAGCAGGCTGGAAGCAAACTCTAAATTCCCAGAACAATTCCCAAAACTACAGCAATTAAACACTCTATGAACAGCCTGCTCCTCTGAATAGAGTAAAAATCCAAGCTCAGCATCTAAGCAGCAATAAGAAAAATAACTAAAAACCCCCACTCTCATCAAAAAAGAGAGGAACAAAAAAAATACAGGAAGGAGAATAACAAAAAAAAATTCAAAATTCAAAAGCTTCATTTGCCTTTAGAAATGGGACAAATATTCTGAACAAAGTGGCAGGCTACCTCTGCCTGCAGAAAGCCTTCAGCAGCCTGTCCAAGTGCTCAGCATGCTGCTCAGGTATCCCAGGATCTTCTCTGTTCTGGTCAGGCCCTCTCTATTTCCAGACTACACTCTGAACTGCATTGCTGGATTTATCTGAGTGAGGGTAGGCATTACCAGTTCCTCTCCTACCATCACCGTTTGGTTACCACGTGTAAATTTCAAGTGGAAAAGGCTGATGCTGATTGTGATGCTCCTGCAAGGGCTCGGCAGCCTGTGGCCACTGCTGGCTTTCAGGAAGCTCTGGTTTTGCAGGCTACACAAGGAATATGGCCACAGCTCTTGCCTCAGCTTTGGCATCACTGGCAGCAGTTATAAGAGCAGAGGTAACCAGTCAGGTAAGAGAAAGAGCATCTCATGTTAACCTCACTTAAGGAAAGAGCACTATCCCCAGCTCACTGACACAAATACCATTTGAAGGGAGCTGGAAGGGAGCTGGAAGGGACCCACAAGGATCATCACATCCAGCTCCTGGCCTCACACCGGGAAACCCCAAGAACCACACCATGTGTGCATCTCAGGCTGGGGGCACCCCAGTATCTGTTGTGGGGGTTCCTTGCACCCCTCTGCTTCCTGGGATGCAGTGTAACATGAGGAATGGTGGAGTCCAGGTCCTTCCTTGGTTGCTCAAAGCAATCCATGTGATGCCCCTTGCACTGGTTTCTCAAAGCTTTCCCAGCACAACCACTGTTTTCCCTGGATTTCCCTCTAATTAAATATTTGATCTTTATTTTCACCTCTTCATTCGTTCACCCAGAAAGCTCTGCTAATTTAACTGCTAATGCTGCCACCTTTGACATCAGTCACCGCAGATCCTCAGGATAAGAAAAGAGAACTTTCAGGAACACCAGTGCAGACCTGCACATCAGTGTCTGTGATCTCCCCTTGCCATTCAGAGGCCTAAGTCTGATAATTTTAGTAACTATCTACCTGTAGCATAGCCAGACTTTCACTTGCAGCAAGGAGATGCCTTGTTTAGATGCAGATACACTGGTGTCTGCCTCATGGGTGTGACAATGCTTCCAGCTCTCCTTGTCTGGCAAACATCCTGGCTCCTTCCTCTCTCTGCACCAGGAGAAAACCAGGTTGGATTTCTGCCTGCATCTGAACCAGACAGAACTACAGTGTGCTTAAGAAGGCCCTCAGAAGAAGAAAGGTGCTGAGGAATGCACCTTTCCTGGTGCTGGAACACACCTTGGATGTGATCGTAGAAGTTGAGACTGAATCTCTTATTTTATGTTAAATTCATATCTCACAGAACTACAGCGGTGCATTTTCTTTATACTTCATGTAACTTTCATGCACATTTAATGAGAATTTTAGGAAGATATCTTATAGAAAAACCACAAAGACTGCTTCTTCTCTTTGGGCATCAGGCTTGCATGTACCTCTTGTTACTAAATTGCTTTGAAAATCAAAAATAATTGACATTTTAAAAGACAACAGCTTTCATAATGGTGCAAAAAGAAACAATTCTGAATATAAGAAGTTAGGCATAAGTAGAATCAGAACTAATTTCAAAGAGGGAAAAAATATGCTTTATAAAAACTACCAAAGTTAAAATGGCCCCACAGTCTGTTCAAGCAGCTGTGCTGCGCGTTGCAGCTGACAGCTACGCAAGGCTGCAGCTGTCTGATGGTCAATCCAGTGTGATTCAGAGGCTGTTGCTGCAGCTCCCTCTCAGGCTAGGAGGTGGCTCCCCAGAGATGCTACTCATAAAGGGGCAGAGGAGAAAATGCAGCTTGAGAATCTGCACAATGACCCAGTGCTGCTCTTACACAGCACTCTGGAGCACTTGAGGCTGCTGTGCTGCACCAAAGGAAGAAGAAGAAAAGGACAGCATTTGCTGCAACTTGTTTTTCCAGAAGGTCCACATGCCTGTTTAAAAGCTCCAGAAGCTGTCTCCACATCTTCTACTCTTATGGGTCACAGCAAAGCTTTTCTCAATGTTTACAAGACACTCAGATGAGTTCCCAGCTCAAGGTCACAGTTGTGGCAGTTCCCTATGTTTCTTTTAGGCCCTCTACCCACAACTTTTCTTTAACAATGCCAACGGTTCTCCAAACACCACCTTCTTGTGTTCCTCTCGTCACCACTAGCACTTGCCAGCAGCAGGGTGGTTGCCAAGGGTACTATCCTTGAGAGCTACACTGCTGAAAAGTAACAAAGTACTGCTGTTCTTTATTTGGTTTCCACAGCATCAAAGACAATTTTGCTTCTCAGCTCTCAAACACCCGACTTTTGCCTTTTAAAGGAAATCTGGTCTTCGAAGAGGCAAGGGCCTGGAATTTCCAGCCATTAAAGAATGGCTCGCTTCCTCCTGCCCGAGGCCCCCAGAGAAAAGCCAGCCTCTGTGCTTTGCCTTCGTGTGCCGTTCAGATGGCAAAGGGGTGCCTGAGGGCACATTTAGTGGGCGCAGTCTTTTCAGACTGCTGCAGGTGGTTCAGCACACGGCTGGCATGCCAAGTCTTTGGGAGATTTGATAGCCTGAGAAGTGCAGGACAATAACTAAATATGCACTTCTGAGCTTAGCCCTTCCCTTGCTGGACAGTTCTCTGGCCTGGTGGAGAAGAAGGAAATAAAATTCCATCTGTAAGAAGGACAGGTCAGCCTAGTTCTGATGCTGATCCCCACGAGTGCCCCTTTTAAGGGCACAACAGGAAACACAAAGCCACCTACAGCAGACACAGGTGACAAAGCAGTTCTGCCCTGAGACACTAGGTCATGAACAAGAACACTTTGCCTTAAATGCCCACGCTCACTCCCTAGCCGGACCTCTTCCTCCACGGTGCAAATGGTCTCAGTGCCCCACTGCCCATGACATTCCCTGCACTGAACCATGCTCGCCACAAAACTGCATTCTGCCAGTCCTAACAGGGGCCCAGGCACTGCACTAACCTTGCCCACCAAGGACTTCATGTCTTCAGGAGAAGGACACCAAGTTGCCACTGGTATAAGAATCACACCTAATATAGATGCAGGTTGTTTAAGTGCACTTACCACTGTCCACATGGGGTGGAATAATTCACGCAAACCCCAATATAAAGTTTCTTGGGCAGTAAAAATAATAAGCAGTAACTACGGTGCAAGGATTCAGATCTGCTCAGCAACCAACATGCGGGAAGAGTCACATTCCTCATTTTCCTTAAGACACTAAGCCAGAGCATGCCAATTCTTTGTGGTCCCTACCTCTGCCTTTACAATAACTTTGGGAGATAAGTCCTTCTCCCAGGTATCTTTCAGCTATGAACTCAGAGAAAAGCTGTTCCTCACCACAACCATCATGACCCATAAGCACCATCTGCCCTTGATATCACCAAATTTCAAAGCTCTAAGATAAAAGTAAAATTTATGCATTATGAAGAGCTGTAAATAAAGGACATTAAAATACATGTACAAACTTAGGAAAAAAACAAGGCTAAATCATGGCTACATGGCCTTTTTTTGCAAACAGGAGAATCAGCTAGGTGCAACACATTGTTGCACATTCCCTGATTTGCCATAATTTGTCAATTTTGAGTTTCAACACAGAAGGAGAATGATTTTTTATTCTCTCTGCTTTTCTTTCCTTGTCTTTTTCCAATTAAATCTGCTTTTCTTTGGATCTGCAAAGAAGGCATGTGTCTTATTCAGTACAGCATAAAAGAGGAAATACCTTACCTCTCAAGTTCACATAGAAAAATGCAACCTATTTCTTCCTCCTTCCCAACCACAGTTAGTTTTTAAACTTATAAAAAGGCAAAAATAGGTTGTTCGTGGGTTTTTTTCTCTTGTTCTTCAGTTTCCAAACACACTGAGGATTCCATTCAATATAGTTTCTTCCCCATTTTCAGGGGTGTTTGACCCAAAGAAAGAATACCTAGTAGGAGTTCATGTCTGTCCAAAATATTAAATTGTTCAAAGTACAGTTCATAGCAACAGCAAGACTCCAAGCCTCACAAAATATATCCCATTTGGAACATCCTCAAAATTGTACTTGTGGGCTCTCAACATGAAAAAATCTACCCTTATAAAAACAGTGTCTTTGCTTTTTGAATTTACTTATTAGATAGACAGCTTTTAGAAGGCTTCCAATTTTTACAGCAGTTGTCTCCTTAAAGCATTTTTAGATCTGTGCAAAGTAAGAAGCAATAATCTTCTATCTCTTTTGTTATCCCTTGATATTGGAGAGTCAGGAAGTTTGCAGCTTTTATACTTACTGCAATAGGGCAGTCATCGACAATAACACAGTTTAGCAAGACTGCAGTAAAAGTCTAAAGTAAAAACAGATAAATCCCAAAGGAACTGTTTAAGGAAGGGCAAGGTAGACATTTATTGAGGGTGTCTTAGAACAAGCTTTGTTTGTCTTTTGTACAAGTACAGATAAGGGTATTCTGCTCAAGAAAGTGGGAATTAGCACAGAAACTTCTCAAAAATCAAGAAGGAGCTGATCCCACAAGCATCTCCAAGAGAGACATTTGAAAGGATCAGGAAGAACCTTTGCTCTATTAAGTACTTGTTCTGTAGAAAATTATTCTGATCCCCGCTACCCTGTGCTTGACTCACTTCTGATACATGACTATGTGCTAGGCTGAAGAAACCAACAGGTTTCTCACTCCCTACAGGACTGACCAACGTTCTCATGGAAAAGTCAAATGAAATTTTACAGAGTCTGGTGTGGTTTTTTGCTTTACTTTTGGCTTCTTCAGCATGATGAAAAATGTCTACATGCTCAACCGTGAGCAGTAGGAAAGCATGTAAAAAGCAGTCCCATATTAAACCAAGCACTCCTCATAACATTATGAAGAATCAGAAAGAATGGCAACTTAACAGAAACACAACATCAAAATACTCCTCAGGCCTCCCAAAAGAAAAATTCTAGATAACTTTTGAATCTTAAGCTTGAATACGCTTTGCTACTTAATTATACCAAATTCTGGTTCAGAAAAAAATAAATTAAAGCCTACCATAGAAACAGATGCATCTTCAGAGGTTTTGTGGTAGAGACTGGAAATTTTTTCAGCACGCATAAGGTATTCTGCAGTCTTCCTTTTCACTGCTTCTCGACGAGTTGGACTTGATTCACCTCAATGGAGAAAAAAAAAGTTATGTTTTCTATAAAGAGAGAGGTACTAGATAATCAAAGCATGACTACTTTGATTCTACCTTTTTGATTTCCTTTGGGTTACTCATAATCAAACTCAAAGATATGCATCTTCTAAAAATCCAGTATTATGATCCCAGTGTTCCACAAAAATAACAAATTAAGCCTTGCTATGGTCTACGGTAAATAAAAAGCCTTTCCTAATATTTCTGTGATTTGGTATATGTTCCTATGGTAATATAAGTAAGAACTGAAGGAAACCACTGATCCAAATGCTGTATTCCAAAAAGCAAAATCAATTAGGAAAGACAAGACGTTTACAACAAAACTACAAACTTATTTTTTCCTCAGGTTTCCAGTATGGACTCTCCTAATTATACATGAAGTCTAGAAATCCTATTCAAAGCAAGAAGGCAACTGAGGAGACAATAAGAACTCCTGCTTACAGCTTTCCAATGCTAGACATCCCTTGCCTCCTGGCTTGGGCTAAGATGGGAAGGAAGGAGTAAGCACTTGCACCAACTACTTCATTTTCCAGATGGCTAAACAACCACTGTATTACTTCTAATCTACCCAAACTCTTGGTGAGAACCCCATGACACCACACGAACTCTGTATTCACTCTAAACTTTCAGTTTGGTTTAGGCATTCACATCCTGAGCAATATACTGCTGTAACAGACTCAATTTGCGATGGCAACAGCCACCCAGCCAACCGCCAAGCATAGATAAAAGACTGTGAGAAACAATTGTTATAGCAGAGAAATGAGATTACTATGCTGAAAAAAAAGATAGAGACAACTGTCCCAGAAGACTGAAGGACAGCAGAGACTTTATATGGCCCTGGTAGTCTCTCCCAGCCCTAACTGAGGCCATCCAAGATGTGCAGAAACAAAGCCTTGACTGTGACAGGCTCTGCACTGCCAGGTGCAAGCCAGCACCTCTCAAACCAATACTCAAACAGGGCAAGGAACTGCAAGGATATCTGCCCAACAGCTACTCCACATGAAAGACAAGGCAAGGAACAGGAGAGGCAATAAATTAAACACACAAATACACAAACCCCAACCAACGGCAGATAACAGACAATAAAGAAGACTGGCACTCGTAAGACACTGATCAAGGGGCCATGAAAGGAACCCGAGTGTAACCTTGAAGGAGTTCAACCAGAAACTTCATAACTGATAAGAAAAAAACAGGATTATTGTGGGTTATCAAGAATGAGTCTCATAAAAAAGAGCAAGCTTATTATGGAATTTCTGACAGAGCACTTGCTGTGTGAATGCCTGCATTCAGAAATTACTGCGGGAGGTTTTCAGGGGGCAATTGTGGCAACGTGTAAGACATTGTGAGATTTTCAAGGGCGGAATTAAAGGTAGGGGTCAAGGTGGATTGTTATTAAATAGAGACTCCCATTCCTTTCATATCACAACTAGAGACCACCTAAACACACAGAACCATCACACCCAGGCTCCATGAAGAGTGAGCAGAAGAGACTTTGGGTCTACTCCAAGTTCTGTGCTAAGTGATCTCTTGTAAATTTTACTATCCACCTCACAGCAGGAGGGAAAAGGGATTGTCACCTCCTTGGATATAGACGCAGACTGCTCTGCCAAAACCTCTGTCTACACTTGGTTTGGGACAGTCAGAAATTCTGTGCACTTTCGGCATACTATATTATGGATATATATCAATATCTCAGTAATTTCTCTCTTTCTGAAGACCTAAGGGAATCTTGGTAAAAGTTCCCTTGATGAAACTGCCAGTCTTACTCCTATCTAGGATTAAAAAAAAAAAAAAAAAAAAAATCACTCAACTCTGAACTTGAAGTTGGCAATATCAAAAGAGAGTAGATACACAGTACTTTGATTTATAAGTGTGTGTTGCAATTTCCTAAAACACAGCTAACTCTCTTGCTTTCATCTCTGCACGCAGTGTTAAAGCACCATGAAACTCCCTCACGCTGATGCACTGGTGAGCACCCACGTTCCCTCAGACACGCGAAGCGGCAGCCGCTCAGGGAAAACAAAACATCTGCACAGCAACAATAAACTCTTCAGCCAGCATTGCCTTCTAGCAGGCTGGTAGAAAACTGCTAGGTTAGTGTCTAAGGCTATCATAAAAGTCAAGCTTACTGCTTAATTGTTAGTTACGTGTATTTAGTTTGGATGTTTATTGCTTTTTTCCGACGCTTCAGTAATTTTACAGTAATTAACGCAATCCAGCTAGGATGTCCCCTTAGAGCTGTCTTTGCTCTCCCTACTTTCACAAGACATTAATTTCAGTTTTCCTTCTACTTTTCCTTCCCGACTAATTTGTTAAATAACCTTCGCAAACTGTTCCCTCATTAAAATCTTCAGCCATAAAAAAGGGTGTGGATTCACAAAACATTTATTCAACAAGTTCTTGCATTGTATTTCTGGATAAGATCATTAACAGTTCAGTCTCGGAATACTTTAACAGGTGGATTACTGAGAATTAGGTTTATGGAAATAGGATTTTGGCTTTTTATTTTTTTGCATTAGTTTAACCAAGAAAATGTAAAAACTACATTGTAATACAAATTCCCATTTAAACAGCCAATATCTCACAAAAATCTGTAAATAAATACAGGATATAAATTTAATAAACAAATAAATGCTACTTAAAAAGCCTCAAACACAGAGAGTAACAATAAAGACCCCATTAAGCTAAAAATAATCTTTAGCATTTATGCCAAATTCGAGGTCATAGAACTGTTCACTTAAAACCAGATAAATCACTAAAACACAGTACTAGAACAAATCCTTATATCTGACAGATGTCAAAGCTGCGATTCAGACTTCATGCATTTTTTTTCATGCAATGTTACATTTTGCCATGAAATATTGGTTGTAGTTAGGCAAAATGTGTATTTTCAAAAGCGTCAATTTTATTTTATAATAAATTAGGAATAATCATTTATTCCTAGTTAAGAACTTTTGATTTAAATATTGTGCGAGCATATTGAGCGCCTATCTCCATTCTGTGGTTAGCCCACAATAATCTAAAGAGGTATCTCTCTAATTACAATTTAAACTTGAAAGGCATTTTTCTTTAAATGGCAGCAAACAGGACATGTTTAAACTGTGTCAAAGCCTTTGATGAATCTTTACAACTGCTCATAAAAGATCATCCTGCTTAAAATAATATTGATTTTTCATTTATTTTCCTAGATACTAGAAGATTCGTGTTTCATGTGATCAGGATCAAAGCTTCTCCCCCCTCCTGATCACTGGGATTAAATCAGCAATGTCATTTTACACTTTTAAAAAGTACACTGCTAAAGCAAGATATGAAAGTGCAGCAAGGCTGATCATAGAGACCTTAGAATAAAAACCCCTCAAGATTCCCCATCTCTCTCCCTCTCTCTCCCTCTGCATTTGCCACAGAGCAGCTGTGCCTCACACAGATTCACATGAATGAAAATATTAAGGCGAGAAACCACCCACTTAGTTTATTTTCCATATGACTTTCCTGTAATTATTTTGTAAACTGTTCACACAACAATATATAAAAACATCTGCAAAAACAGGTAATTAATGTGTCAAGCCAAACTAATGCATTTTTTATGGTGTCCATGCTTCGTCAACTGTAATTATAACTCTTTTTAAGCAAATGATGATGTGTTTGTTGCAATGTGCAAGTGGTTATTTTAGATGCTCTGTTTACTATTACTGCAAACAGAATATAAAAACTCTACAGCTACTTTGTTGCACATGTAAGCCTTCATCCACACACACAAGCACAAGCAGGCTGCTCCCTCATTTTCCAAAGGCTTTGCCTATTTCAAAGAAATAAAAATATCTTAAAATGAAAATTGGCTTTGGAAAGGCTGACCAGGCCACCCGCTGACCAAAGTAACAGTAAGCCAGGACATTAGGACAGCAGCCAATGATTTAAAATTTGTTCTTTAATTTATATTTCTAAAGACAGCTCAGCTACGATATATTTACAGACAGATACTCCTCACAACATTCAAATGGTTTTGAGGGTTTGATAGAAGAAAAACACAAATATCAGAATAATTGTGCCACTGAGTTCTTCTGTGACTTGTCTGATTGTTTGCCCATAGTGCACTGATTTGAATGAAAAACACAAAGAAGCAGCACTTCCACAATGGACAGCAGTGGCATGTGGAAAACTAGCAATATTTTTGTCTTCTACTCAGAAAGTCTTTACCCACACTTCATAGTACCTCAGAAGAGGACACACCTTTGAGAGACCAGATAACTCTAAACTAATGCTAAACTATTCAGCTTAGTTAACTGCTTATTCACACATCAAATCTTCTGTAATTCTATCATATGGAAAAATTACTTATGTTTAGATAGTAACAGCAAAAAGGGGGCCATATTATACAAACTTAGACAAAAAAAAAATTTGCTCAGTAAAGAACATGGAAAAAAATCTGTTCTTGTTCCCCAAATAATCTGGGATACTACCAAGAGAACATATCTCAGATGCACAAAAGTGCTGTCAAACTTGCTCTGGTCCGTAACTATTCTCCTCCATAGATCCAGGATGAAGTCACGGCGAAGATGTGTTTCTCTCTGGATGATAAAGATAATGGCAAGTGATAACTGGAGCTAACATACAAAAAAATTTTAAAATACTCAGTAAATCACGATATGTCGCACCCACCCTGGAATTCTAGGTATTCCTTCCTTTCTTTGTGCCTGGCCAGTTCCAAATTATCCCCCTTAAGGCGTTAAGAGGTTTTCCTCAGGAAGTGTTAATCTGCCAGGGCAACATAGGTGCACTCCCTACCTAAGTAGGTGCTCGGCCAGGATGGGGATATTTTCACAGAAAAAGTAAGGCCATAAAGTTAGCATTACCTGTCCCAATCCTCTGTGACCTCCTCTTCCTGCTTTTCTCTCAGACGTACTAAAAATATATGTGGGCTGCCTTCCTTTAAAGAAGATATCAGAAGAGATTTGCTCCAGGAAGGAATGTCCTCTCGCAGAACAAGCTACAAGGAACTTGTGCAAGACTGCCTGTTGTGCTAGCCCCAAACTCCACGTTCTTAACAATTTAAACAGTAAAACTTTCTCTAAATACTGAAATCTTCAATGAAACGTTTATAATTGCCAAATCTAACAGCTATAATACCATTTTTTATTTTTAAAAGTTTCTTTATCTTCTTCACAGTCTTCCTGCACATATCACCCAGCTGGATTGCTGAATTTTTCAAAGAATTGCTCTCTATAAAAATGCAAGGGAGTAAGCCTTAAAAGATTTATTTCTTCTCACAATGAAAAGAGGTTTAGCAGCACCTTCCTTATTAGTGGGTAGCCCAGCTGTTATTTTTGCCTAATTGGTTCAAGAGGACCTCTGTTCTTCTTAGGGCAAACACTTCTTACATCATGTGAAGCAGACTCCTTTGTCCATATTAGCCAAACAAAAGCTCAGGCACACCATAAGTGACAATGCGACTCATAATCCAGCACAGGTTTGTGATGACTTTGGACACAGTTTTATAACCCCCAAATTTATTTCAGGAAGGGGAAAAGCTGCTGATTTTGGAACGAGTCTCCACCAACTTTCACAGGAGGGTGGGTAACCTTTAATTTTCAAACAATTACTTAAGTGAAATGTGGCAGGTGCTGGGGTAGACGGATACTGCAGCATCAAGGAAAGAGCTATAGATTTTAGCAGCAGGTGGGGGTTTGGAATTGTGAAATAAGCCCACTACCTCATCAGCTCTAGTATGCTACACATTATATTAACGGCGAGTTCCTTTGAGGCGCTGATCAAATTCTGCAGC
Organism: Dryoscopus gambensis; assembly: GCA_013389985.1. Classification (NCBI taxonomy): domain Eukaryota; kingdom Metazoa; phylum Chordata; class Aves; order Passeriformes; family Malaconotidae; genus Dryoscopus; species Dryoscopus gambensis. The sequence continues at coordinate 208,257 of WEIT01015927.1, read as the reverse complement.
TGGAAAAAACTGTAAATATTAAAAAATAAGACAAAGGTTAAGCCTATTATGATAAAATAGCTTGAAGTGATCTTTTTTCCTTTTTTCTTAACATTTTGAGAGACTCGAAATTTATTAGGATGCAACACATTTATCAGAACCATTCTTTCTTGCTTTTCTGAAGATTCAGGACAGTACTGTACTCTATCAACCCAGAAGAAAAGCCACTTAAAAGTAAAACCCGTTATACTAAAGCACAAATTTGTGACAGTGAGTGAACACCTACAAATTCTTCTTCCAACTTTCCACTGTGTTGATAACTATTATGTCCATATGTTACATACATCATCTTCACTGCAGGTCGCCTGAGACCCTTACAGATCTACATTTCCTGTGACATTGCCAGTTCTGCATCTTGTAGAAAACCTGTGGTTACACACCAGTCATGTAAATGTCTGGGTAAACATCTCTCTGGGGGCGGGGCGGGGGAGGAAGTTGGCACATTTGCCAAAGTTAAGATTACACAGAAGAATGGTGTGGGTGGAATGTGTTAAGAGTGACCAGTAAAGCAGGAGTCAGTAACACTGAAGATAAGAAACGTAACTTGCCAGAAATGCTAACCAACAAACATCTGCTTCTAGAGAAACTCTCACGTTAAATCAACAAGGTGGTGGTAGCTTTTCATGTGCATATGTGATTATCAGGAAAAAACCAAAATGAACAGCACCCAGCATTTCAGGGAGGAAAACCTTAACTTCCCATCTATCTGCTAAAACTTGTAGTCTTAACTGTACAGTATTTCACCAAAATAAGACTTAACGTGACATATATTCTTGAACATTCTTCTGTTGAACTACTCAAGAAGGGAATAAACCCTATGAGTGTTTCGAGGCAGAAGGACAAGAAGTGGCATTCTAGCCCAGAGGAGAAAACAAAATGGTGACAGCAGCAAGTCCTCCAACACAAGCACCATGGGAACATGGGAAGAGCCCTGACAATTGGAGCAAGGAAAGAAGTTATATAGGCCACCTCCACAGGAGAGAGGAAATTTCCAAATTCTCTGCACTCTTCCTTCTTAACTAAAAGGACAAGTTCAAATTAGAATTAGCATCCACAAACATCCCTTGCTTCAGAGCAGAGGGAACCAGGCACACAGACACCTACCCCTTCAAGTAAGAACAGTTTGAAGTAAAGTACTGCAGGGGAAAAAAAAGAAAAAGACAGATATAAAAAACCCAATTATGAGATTCATAAATCCTGACACTCTAATACTACTCATATTTATGTATTAAATGCAATTCATATGTACTTTTTATATACTACTATGGGAAATGGTATTTTTCCCCGATCTATCACAAAAATCTCTAAAACAGAAAAGCCAGCGGCAGGCCTTGTAGAGATCAAACCTATACTAGTCTTTCTACACAGCTCTGAAGCTGAAGAGGCTATTTTAAGATACTGGAAGAGTTAAGAGGGAAAGAGGACAGGAAAAGAGAAAAGGAGAATGTGAAAAGAGAGAAGCTGTATATGCAAGAACTGTTTGGGAGAGAATCAGAGCACTGATTATCATGCAGCATCATGCCCTTAAACCTATCTATGCAATTTTTCTGTTCCAGCTAGTAATTTGCCTCAATTCACCTACAGTGCCTGAGGCATTGAATTCTGCAGCCAGAGACTTCAAATTTCTCACCTGCGGCCAGAAGCGGCACTGTAACCTAGAACAGCCGGCCCTGTCTACCCCACATGCTGCAAGAAGTGTGGCAGCCCTACTGGGTCTTCTGATGGGAGGTAGAAACCCCACACAGCTACAGTCAAAAAAAGACTCCTGCCCTTTGCAGCTAAGTGTTGTGGCTAACAACAGCTGAGATAAAAGGCAGTGCAGGCAGGAAGAGATGTCTGTCAAAGAGGCCAGGCACAGGTAGCAACCTGGCAAGGAATTGCTATGAGGAAAGACTCAAATCTTGGAAAGGTCAGAACAGCACCAAGTCAATGCAGCTAGCTGTGTCCCAAGAGGGAAGAAAAAGACATTTCTAAGGCTCACCCGGTCACATATTTATTAATTCTTTAACAGCCACATGCTAAGTAACCACATTCAGAGTCATCTCTGCATCAGACCCTACATGCTGGTTTGCAGGTATTGCTACAATTCACTTTCACATGTATTGCAAGGCTGTAAGCTGTGCAGCATGTACTAAACCTCACACCTTTATCGGCCTCCTGGTGCAGAGAGGTCTTGCAGTTTAAATGGAACTTTGCCTTGAGTGTCCCTTTACACAGCTGGGCCTGGCTGTATTTATACAGTAACCAGCTTCTGGCATTAACTAATATACACTAACCATACTCTACTGGCACACGCTGTATTTTACTGCTTTTCTACAATGAGGTGTCTAAACCCAGCAATTTCACAGAGGGAATGACATCACTCAGGGTGGTCCATCCAGCATCTACTGCACAGTGATGGATCCTACAGCACTAATCTGCTCTGAAGCTCTGTATGGTCTGCGATGGGCTTGGAAGACAACACATTCCAATTATGAGCAGTTCATAGTCCATACTAGCAGGTGTTTCAGCATCACTGGCAGCACAGTGAGATATGACTTTTCTTTTTTTAACCAACCACAGAATTTCCAACATCCATTCTTAATCCAGATGCTTATCAACAGACAACTCCTCTCACAAACTTTTCTTCTAAAGTAGCAGCTGTGATTTCAAGGTTGTATGAAGCACTAGAAGAGAGGGAGCACTTTGTATCATTGTTCAGAAAGCTTGGCCCAAACAGTCCTACAGCACCCTCACAGTCCAACAGCAGGAAACAGAAATGCTTTTCAGCTCCTTTGGTAGGAACCGGGGCAGGGAGTTTTTGCTTTGACTGGTTCCAGCCTCAGTGCAAGTATAAAACTACAACCGCAAACAGGTTGAGCGATGATACACCACAGGAACACAGAAGCCTAAGATCAGGGTGGGGAGAGCTACAGTTCCATCAGTCACCCCATCACCAACCTTTCCCTGTGGAGTGCAGCACAACTCTCAGGGTTTCCCTGCCTACATCAGATCACACCCAATTCATCTTCTCAGAAAACAGGTCTGTTGTTTCCTTAAAGACACTGCCACAACCAGACACATCTGCTGGATAGCTCAGAAACTCTTAACATCAATGAGGAACACTACTCAGAAGACTTAATGAGTGAAAGGAATTCAAAATAGCTACTGTGTGGTAACAGAAGTTGTCTTCATAAGTGCCATTCAACAAACGAGCAAAGGAAGCCAGAAACATGCTGGTGGAACGCCATGGCTGTTTCCCTTTTCATAAAGTACTGTCTTCTTGGCATTCTGTCAAGCATGCTCCTGTTTGCATCCCTGGCTCCAACAGAAGTTCAAATCATAGCCCATCATAATCCCAGTAATTAGACACAAGTTGGTTTGTTTTCAGTATATCCAAAAATATCATCTAGTTGTCCAAAGTATTCCCAGCATTTCATTGTATATGCATTTTTGGGTTAAAAGTCAAAGTCATTTTAGCAAGGTTCCAGTAATTTGTGTAATTTTTGTTCCAGCTCTGTTTACTGGATAAACATTAAAATAGCACGGAGCAGTGCAAAACTGACATTCACAGCCTGCTTTCAAAGACACCAGCAGATTATTCAGAACTTGTAGATCCCTAACACAAAACAGAGATACCTGGAAAACAGCTTGTGGCTGCTGACACTCCAGAGGCATCACATACTTCATGCAACAAGGTTCGTGCTGCCTAAACTAAATCAATATTCATTCTGCCCAGCCACAGCTGCTACACATGTGAAAATAAACATCCCAAAACTCCGACAGAGTAAATGGATCATCTCCCTTCAGATGTTAATGTGCAACATGGACAGACCAGCAATGAACACGCTTGCTTTCTAAACCACATGGAAGAGCTCCTGTACTTTTCTACACGAATTAGGCTTGCCACGTTGTACAGCATTCTTGCTTCTTCACATGCCTGAAGTTATTGAAACACAGCAATAAAGAATAGTGTTAACTCTGTTTATCACACACCTCAGACTGCTCAGATCCATAATGGATATAACTAAAGAATGGCTGGAGTTGTAAAAAGAGGAGCAGTTTACACAAACAGGACTCCCTTCTTTATTACAAAAAACCCCTCTGTAATTTCAGTCTCGTGATCTGTTTGTTCCTAACATAAACCATGTCCTATACCAAAGTCAAGGAATGCACTAGTTTGCATAAAACAGAGTTAACTTCCAGCTAGAAGTTGGTGGCTTGCTATTGATCAGTGCATTTTTTTCCATCACTGGGCCTGAAGCAATGCACTGACCTCAAAGTGCTCTGACATGCTAACAAAACAAAGGAACAGCTATAATTGTGAGCCAAAGTTCCTATCAGCATACTTGGTATGCTTAAAAAGGCAGAAAGCTTCAATTCTGGAAGGTTTCAGCTCCTGGAGAATTGTTGAACCATCCTACACAACCCCTACAGACCTGTCTTCCAAAAGCTTCAAAACCCTGCATGCAGTAACGCCCAGAAAAGACAAGAGGAGCAGGAGAATTGGTACATATTTAGAAGAAAAAGGGAATTATGGCAGCTACTCCCTGTCACTGCAAGCAAGGCAGCTCTGGTATAAACGAAACAGGAAGGCACAAGAGGTGCAGTTCAAGGGCTGTACTGCCAGTCCAAGATTTCATTCTTCTTCCCACTAACAAATGCTTAATGTTAAACACATGTATGGAGCAGAAGTAGGCCAAACATGTATAACAAGCAGATGCCCAGAGTCCAAGGTATACACCAGTCTCTGAGCACGCAGGCAGCAGTCATTCCCCAAGGGACACAAAATTGGGTCTCTTGGCAGGACTATGAATAGGACGTGAAAGGATTCAGTACTAAACTCTGCAAGAGACTAGCAAAAGAAAATACATACGCACCTTGCCCAGAATAATTAACAGCACTGCACATCTCAGAGCATGTGCACACAGCTGAAAACAAAGTCAAGATGGCCATTTCTCAAACATATGACACCTGCCTCGCCCAGCACTAGTGCCAGCAGCTCAGAGCTGGAAAGCCGTCAGACCGTAACAAGCTCAAATGTGCTCAACTGCCTTTAGGGAAGCCATCTACTTCAAATTAACCAGCATAAGTCTATAAACTTGCAGCATTGAACTTGTTTGTACGTAGTTCGGACGAGGCAGCCTTGAGCAGCAGATCTGGTGCTGAGCCTAAAGGGGTGACTGGTCCCAGACACAGCCTCGCCCTTCAGATACACCTCAGCAGCTCAGAAGGCATTACACCTGAGGCAGCGGACTGTGCTCGAGTCCCAGGTCTGAAGCACAGAGGATGGCTGGCATTCCTTCCGCCGTCTCCGTGCGCGGCTATCACCGCACGATTCCAAGTCTCGGGTGGCCATTTCTGTTTCCTTGCCGCCACCTCGTGGCCAAAGCCCGTATCACCGCCCTGCCGCTTGCCAGGGAAAAAGCCACCCGCGGCCCATGCCAGAGGCCACGGCCTGCGGGGGCTGCGCGCGCACACACACAGACACAGACACAGACACACACACACACACACCCACACAGAGAGAGACACACACACAGACACACACACACAGATACACACACACAGATACACACAGACACACAGACACACACAGACACACACACCCACGCACACCCACGCACACCCACGCACACCCACGCACCCCCACACACGCACCCACACACACGCACCCACACACCGACACACCCACACCCACCCACCACACACACCCACACCCACCTACACAGACACCACACACCCACACACACACCCACACACACACCCACCCACACAGACAC